>CM048748.1:314755080-315200080 GCA_026315105.1 Locusta migratoria | reverse complement strand
TGAAATTTCAATACCTATGTTTGTTCATCTTTAAACTCTGATATGAAATGTTTCCAATGAAAGGCATACAAACATATTTCATTTCTTCTTCTGTTTTTGATGGTTGGTTAGTTAATGTTGTATTGATGTTCTTCATTTTTGCATCTAATTTGTCAACTATGGATGTGTCATAGGCAATGTTGCTGGCTATTGTTCTTAATATGTCTAGTTCTTGGTTTTTTACAGCAGGTTCGGCATGAATTTTGTTAATGCGGTGAAGTTATGATCTAAAATATGCTTGTTTGTGCTGGTATGGCTGACATGATGTGTAAATAACATCTGATGTGGTTGGTTTTCTATAGACCTGAAATTTGTGTTTGTTGTTTTGGCTTGTGATGTTTAGATCAAGAAAATTGATTCCTTGTTGTGTCTGGTGTTAAACTATGAACTTTATTTTGGGGTGTATGTTATTGAGTTTCTCAGCTAAGCTTTCTATTTCAGTGGTTGTTCCATTGTATAGTAGCAATGTTTCATCAACATATCATTTGTAATAAATAATTCTATCTTTCTCAGCTTGGTTTGTTTTGAAAAATTTGGTTTCTAGGTCATTTATGAATATATCTGCCAACAGGCCTGCTAGGCTACTACCCATTGCTAGGCCATCATGCTGTATGTAAATTTTGTTATTAAAGGTGAAGTAGTTGTGAGACAGTACTAGCTCCAGCATATCCATTTGTTCATAAATTTCAGCATTACTTAGTTTTCCGTGATGCAGTTGATTACATGTTATTATTTGTAGTTTTTTAGGTATGGGTATTTTTTTTTTATGTTGATGTATAGGTTGACTATATCCAAGGATGTAACTCTTGCTGAACTGGGTGTGGTGAGGTCTTTGATGTTGTCAATCAGTTCATAACTGTTCTTTACAGAGTAGTTTGATGAAAATGTGTATGATTTACTGAGAATTTCATGAAGTTTTTTTAGTTAGTTTGTATCCTGGACTGTATATTGCATTCATGATAGGACGGATCGGGTGTCCTCTTTGATGTATCTTAGATTGTGCTCAGAGTTTTGGGGCTGTTGGTTTCATTGTAATACAGTGTTTAGCTTCAGAGATTGTTAGGAGGAAGCTGCAGTTCTTCAACAAGTTTTTTATTTTAGCTTGGTATTTGGGGGTAGGGTCAGTTTCTAGCTCTGTAATGTTGTTATTTTTGAAGAAGTCTAGAGTTTTGTTGATATAATCTGATTCGTATAAGACCATTGCTGTGTTCCCTTTGTCAGATTTAACCACTAGTGCACTGTTCTTGGTTAACTTTATATTAATTTGTCTCAGTGTTATAGCTTCATTGTGAGTGGTGTTCTGTGGTTTTACTGATTTTAGGTTTCTCATTATTATTTTATTGGCTTCATGGGCCAGAGCATTTTGATCACTTTGACTTAGTTTTGCTGCTGAACAAGTTTTTTTTTCCTTCTTTTTTTGGTATCAGTAATTATGTCTTTAATGATGTTATCATCGAGTTTTGTGGCAATATTGTGTTTTAGCCCTTTATTTAGTAAGCTTAATTCTGTCCTGTTGAAAGTAATGGATGTTGTGTTAACTACTCTGTCAAAGAATTTATGATTTGTAGCAGGTAATTTAGGCCTACCAGTAAGTCAATATTTTTATGTCAGTTATGCTTGCCACATTGATTGATTGATTTTTCCAGGGAAGCCAAAACAGTCTTTCAACCCTCCACTGCCCGCACCGAAACTAAGTTTATTGTGCGGTATCGCTCCCTGTATATCTAGTAAAGCCAACCAATGCCCTTGAACAGTGCAAGGAGTCCCTTTACCAGTTCTTTACTAGACACAATTTCTTCGGGTCTGGTTGTCTCAAATATTCTGTGCCTTTTATTCTCCAATGCAATGCATTCGAAGATTAGATGTGATGCAGTTTCATCGCCATCATCACAGATCCTACATTTAGGGTCTTCTTCTGTTATTTCCATTTTTCGTAGGTGTTTTTTGAAATTCCCATGGCCTGTCAGCAATCCAACAATGAGTCTAATCTCTCTCCTGTTCAGACCCAGGATTGCAGAGTTTCTTTTAAAACATGGCTTTGGCATCATTACCTTGCCATGTTTTTGTTGATGGACTTTGGTCCAATATTCTAAGTGCTGTCTTCTGAGCCAGTTACGTAGCTCCAATTTGATTATTGCCTTGGTGATTGTCAGGACAGGTTCCGGTCCAATAAATGGAGTCTCTGCCCCCATCCTAACTAATCTGTCGGCATGTTCGTTGCCATTGATCCCCAAGTGGCCAGGGACCCCACAATAGGTTTACTCTATTGCTTTCCCCTAGCTCCACCAGAACCCTGTGACATTCTGCAACAATTTTAGACCTTGTTGCAGGAGCTGCCAGTGATCTCAGGGCTGCCTTGCTGTCTGAATAGATATAGATGCTACAATCTTTGTAGCACCTATGCAAATTCTCCTCCACACATGCCCTGATGGCAGTGATTTCGGCCTGGAATACTGAGGCCAGTTTTCCTAGAGAGATGATGCCCTCCAGTCTTGGCTGCACCCCATATACCCTGGCCCCAACACCTTGGTCCGATTTTGACCCGTCAGTGAACCAGACAATATCCCCCGTTTGGTGTCGAACTATTTTCTCCCACTGTTCCCTACTTCCAGTTGTTGTATTGAAAGGCTTGTTGAAGCAGTATGGGCTTATAATATAGTCGACTGGCATTTCCCCAACCTTTCTTATATTTACCTCACTCACTTTTTTAGTGTGTGGTTCTGGATATCCCAAAGAGTTCCAGTTGTTGCCAGATTTGAGTCTGTATGCACCAGCCGCTGCCTCCATATTGGCCCAAAGGTGTAATGGGGGCATATCCAGCATTTCCATCCCAGCAGTTGGTGTGCTGCTAATTCCACCTGTTGTGGCTAAGCAGGCTAATCTCTGCACCTTACCAAGCTCCTTAGCAGCAACCTGCTGTTCTACCTTCTTCCACCACACGACTGCCCCATAGGTGATCCTGGGTCTAATCACTATCCAGTGCATACCCTTGGGGCTCAGGCTCCAATTTTTGCCACAAGCTCTCCTGGTACTCACAAGAGTACCTTTTGCCTTGGAGCAAATATTCCTGATGTGAGGTGTCCATGTCAGTTTCTCATGTAGGGTAACCCTTAGATATTTCACTGTCCCCTTCACAGGTAGCGCTTCATTGAAAAGCTTTAGATTCCAACTTGAATGTTGTTGTAGCATTCACAAAGAAGCATATACAACAGCCTTATTAGGACTAACCCCCAGATCCTGTTTTCTGCTCCAGTCTTGCACAATGCCCAAAGCACCTTGTGCCATATTCTTTACTGTGTTAGCAAATTTGCCAAGTATTACTATGATAGGATCATCTGTGTATCCTTGACAAAAGTACTGCCTAGAGTTTAATTCTCCAATGAGATCATTCACCACTAGATTCCACAATAAACGGAAAAGAACTCCTCCTTGTGGGCAACCCCTAGTGGTGTTGATTACCATTTTTTTCATTCATCATGGTAGCTTCTACCTTTCTTCCACTGAGCATGGCCCTAGTCCACCTACATATAGTGGTCCCTAGGTCATGCACCTCTGCTGCCCTAACCATGGAATCGAAGGTGGTGTTGCTAAAAGCCCCCTCGATATCCAGGAAGATACAGAGGGCTATTTCCTGAAAGTGTAGTGCTTTCTCCACCTTCCCAACGAGTTGGTGGAGAGCTGTCTCACATGATTTACCTGGCTGATATGCATGTTGGTTTGAATGTAGAGGAGCCCTACTTAACCTCCTTTCTCCAACATGCACATTAACCAGCTTTTCCAATGTCTTAAGAATGGAGGAGGACAGGCTGATTGGTCTCATATCCTTGGCCTTGGTATGATCAATTCTCCCTGGTTTAGGAATGAAGACAACCTTCACTGCCCTCCAGGCATTGGGAATGATTACTGCTGCTAGGCTAACCTTGAATAACCTGCATAGGAATCTAATAGGATTTTCTCCCACTTGTTGCAGGAGAGCTGGAAAGATTCCATCGGGGCCAGGTGACTTGAACGGTTGAAATGTTCCCATCGCACCTTACTGAGATCCACACACTCCTTGGCCAAATTGCAGTCTTCTTTGCGAATACCTGAGAACCGTTGTCTCTCAGGAATCGCATTCTGGTCTGAGTTATCCCCCAGAGTATATTGAGGAAAGTGAGTCGTGAGGAGCAGTTCCAGCGCTTCATGTGCTGTCTTTGTATACTCTCCATCCTCCTTCCTTAATGTTCCTCCTGGATTAGTTGGTACCCTAGTGAGAATTTTATAAAGTCTCGCTTGAGCAGCCGTGCCCTCCACTTTCTCACAGAATACCTTCCAGAATGCCTCCTTTGCCCGTCTGATGACAAGGTTGTAATTGACAAGGGCCTCACGATACTTTGCCCATTGTCCTTTGCGCCTCACAAGGTTAAACAGTCTTCATATCTGTTTCCTTTGCATTTCCAGGTTGTTATTCCACCAAGGCACACTCCTATTTGTGCACTTCTTGGTGATTGAGCAGTTGTCCTGGTATGAGGTCACTATAGCAGAGGTTACGGCCTCTGCTACTTCCTCAAACTCTGCTGGATTCCTTATTGAAGTTTTAATTTCCGATAGGCTGAAGTCAAGGTCTCTCCTATATGTCTCCCAGTCCGTTTTCCTGGGATTCCTATAGGCCATGGTCTGTCTGGTTCCCATTTCAACCTTGAATTTAATATACATGTGATCTGATGAGGATGGCTCCAGGACCACATGCCACTGTTTGACGTAACTTCCCATCATGGAACCAAAAGTTATAATTACTTCTTCCCTTCTACTATTTCTGAATGTAGGTTCATCACCCCTATTCAGGATCTCCAAGTTGTTAGATAGGAGAAATTCAAGAAGGTGGTCACCTCTACTGTTGGTGTCCTTGCTGCCCCACGATAGATTGTGGGCATTGGCATCACATCCCACCACCAGTTCGTCACCTTGCCGATGGCAGGCTTCCGTCAGTCTCCTCACTTCCAACCCTCATCCTTTCCTTTTCCCATTCCTTCCCTGCTCTTTCTGATGAAGCAACCTTTGGTTGCGAAAGCTCAGTCTTGTGTGTGTGTGTGTGTGTGTGTGTGTGTGTGTGTGTGTGTGTGTGTGTGTTTATATTTTGTATTTGTGTATCAACAAACCGCTGTCTTCTCGCCTGGTAACTCCAACTTTCTTTACGTTTTTTAAGTATTTTTCCGAACAGGATTGTTTCCCTCTATATTATCATCAAATATTTTTAAACTACAAATGTTTTTTAATTGCTGGCTTGTGACTGCTATTTGCACTTTTTTAAATAAACATATTTATTAAATTATTTGCTATACACGTATTCCTTACCTATTGTGTGCACTGCTGTTATTTTTATTATTTTCATGACTATTTTGCCTCAAATGTCAAAAACTTGTTATAGAAAACATTTCATAATTCACAAATGGTAATAGTTTCGACCTCATAAACCGTGACTGTGGCTATAATCTTAATAAAGCTTGGCACCAGCGATTGGTTTAATTAAGAGTAAATCTAGCAAACGTAACAAAGTGACGACCACAGCGGACAGAGCCCTCACATCGACGTCATCTCAGACGCCGTCACAATCGGTTCCACTGCGCGGCCGCAGTGCGGGGCGCGGACCGCGGAGGGGTCGCTCCATGGGCCGAGGGTATTTAAATCGCCCGCTACCGGGCTAGAACCCAGTTCCCTTCGATCAGCCGTAGTGTGCGGATCTCCGTGCCGGCGCGTTTCCAGGAGCTCAGTCCGTCAGTTCACCTGCTGATGGCGACATGTATGATCGCCGAAATATTGTGGCCGTTGGACACTATAGACTGGCAGTACACCCGTGGATATTTTGATTATCAAATACGCCGGGAGAAACTGAAGAATCACACCTTACATATACATTGGTACATTTGTTGATTAGTTGTAAATTTCTGAAGCTTTGATTGTTATGAAATTGTTTTTTTTGCTAAATATTTCAAAATTAGGGGAGACACATAACATAGAAATAAACCATGTTGTCCATCTTAAAATTCCTCTTTAACATGATGATACCAGCTACCTTGTACCTCCCTTAGTTTGTGAGTAATTAATTTTCTTTCAAATATTACTTTTATTAAAGGCAGCAGACTAGCTGCCATAGCGGACAATCTCGTGGCTGCTCCATGACCACTGGTCACTCTGGGTTATGCCAGTCACATGATTTCCGCCTTCATGGATCATGCCACTGCAACAGTGACAACCCAACCACGCGATCACACCCAATGCGCACATGCACATGTATGTTAAAAATTGATCTTAATAGATGGGCTGTACCATCATAACTTATATGTTAATTTTATAGGTTTTTCAAGAAATACAGAGATATCTTGTTAAACTATTAGATAAACAGATCTCAAAAATTCCTTTCTATTTTTCTCTGCATATTTGTACACTAGCTTAATGGCCGCCGCTTCGCATGCGTAGGCTGGTTGGTCTACACCAGTTGTTTCTCCCTTTTTAATATAAATTTTCAGAGATATAGCTTAAGTACTATCATAATGAAATGTTGTGATACTACTGGTAGCCACGGCAGAATGGCTATGCATATTGAGGCACCATGCTGCGGTGTACACTGCTGTTCTCCATTGGGGGTTTGATTCGCCCCTCAGACAGGGGTGTTTGTGTTGTCCTTAGCATGTTAGTCTAAGTTAGTTTATTAGTTTGTAAGACTTAGGTACTGATGACCTTGTAGTTAAGTCTCTTAAGATTTACAAACATTTGAACATTTGATTTTATTACTTGTAACCCCCTATGGCATCCCTTAATAGTTCAATTTCAAAAAATACCCCAACATGTGTCTTTTAAATTCCAACCAACTACGCAAATATCATTTTTTGTAATTCTGGGTTGAAAATTAGCTTAGTAGCAACGTATTTTCAAAAGATGTTTCATCCCCTATTTCACCCCTAAATGATTAATTTTCTGAAAATACTGAAACACGTATCTTTTTAATTTTGACCAAGAAAACTTATACCAATTTATGTGGTTGTAGCTTCAAAATTGCCTTAATAGCAAAAGATTTTTCGAAAAACATCCTCTCTCCAATTTAACCCCCTTTGATGGTTGAATTTCCAAAAATACCGAAACATGTATTTTTTTAAATTCTAACCAACAGTACAAGTATTGATTGTTGCAGCTCTGACTACAAAATTGTCTTAATAGCAATGTGTGTTCCAAAAGAATTTTTCATCCCCTATTTTTCCCATCTTACTTCTTGAATTTCGAAAAATTACTGGAACTCGTGGCCCTTTTTTTTCCCTCCAATCCTGAACAAGATTCCATATCTGAAGTTTCATAGTTTTATCTTAAAATTTAAGTTAACAGCAACATATTTTTATAAATAAATTTTTTGCATGCCCTATTTTAGCCCCTTATTGGTTGAATTATAGAAAATACCGAAACATGTGTCTTTTAAATTCGAACCCTGAATTAAAATCCAAAATTTTGTAGTTCTAGATTCAAAATTGCCTAAATAGCAATATATTTTCAAAAAATGTTTTATCCACTGTTTCGCCCCCTTATGGACGGTATATCGAAAAATCACTTCTTAAATAACGCTTACAGAGTAAAATCAACACCCTCTACAAATTTCAAGTTTCTATCTTCAATGGTTTGGGCTGCGCGCAATTATGAGTCAGTCAGTCAGTCGGGGCATTGCCTTTTATATATAGAGATTATAATACTATTTATTACCTTTTAAAATGTTATTGTTGTCAGATTTTTCAGAAAACAAATTGTCATTTAACTTTGTGTTTTCCAGATGTCTTGAGTTTGAAGAGCAGTCTCCTGTTGAATACACAAAGCAGTTGGTTTTATCATGCATTCTTAATTGTTGTCAGAAGTTATCTTCAGATGACATGCCTTCCAGTGTGAGTGAGGAAGAAGTTAATGTATCATTGCTAGTACAATGTATACGTGGTACACAGAATCCACAGACACACCATCATGCATTACTTGTACTTTCACAAGTTGCTGAAATGCTTCCGGTAAGTAATGACCCATTGTCTTGATCTTATCTGTGTATAATTTAATATCAAATTTAAGACAATTAAAGAAATTCTAAATTAATAGCTATTTAAAACTTGATCGGCACAACAAAAGTAGTGTACATTGAAATGATAGAAGTCATAGGATCCCTCCAAATGTCATGTCACAACTCCTTTTCCCAGCTGAAGTGCACCATTTCAAAATGGCACAGACTTAACAAGTTTTTGGAAGTTAACTGTAACAATATTGACCCATGCTACCAGGTATGATGTTTCCTACATCTTGTGCGGATGTGCATATATTCAGATGGTGGTATAATTTTTGCCTGATTAAAAGGTTGCTGAAAATTTCTGCTACCAGTCACAAATATGATTTTGGGATTACAAAATATTTATTAGCAATATGTTTCAATGCTGTGCATCTTCATCAGACTTTAGGCATACAAAATTGATTACTACAGGTATACATTAATAAACATGGGTAAAATCTTGCTGTTTGTGACGATGAATCTGTGGAACCAGAAAGATGATCTATGTAAGGTTATGTCTCTTTATGTGCTCAAATACTAACTGTTTATAAAGCTGTTTGTTTTAAACGCATTCATATTGAGTAGCTCTCTTCCTCTGTTGTTGGAGTACATAGCAATTATTCTACTGGGTTTGCTAATCCCACAACACAGCACTTCAGCACATGATTTTACTGTCATCACAAAGCTGATACACTAAACAAGATGGTGGTCAAAACAAAGTTTGTATTGATTAGTCTATTTATATATCGATGTTTAGTGTTGAACAAATCCAGAACATAAGTGTGCAGAGAAAACGAACAAACACAGATACTGTTTTCAACGAGTCCTCGACACACCCCAATTCACACGAACTTGCTGCAAATGTTACACAGAGCATTTTTAAACTGAGTGGAGAAATTCCCACTTAGTGTTGACGACTATGTGACAGAAATAAACACAACCAAGCTTATTATTCTTCAAAGAGAGATAGTAGCTGACCAGTACTTATTTTGTGCTATACTGCCGATACCCAAGAAAGAAAGGACAAGCTTTTGGAACAGGGTTCCTTCATGAGGTATGAGCAAAGGGAAGAAAAACAGAATGGGAAAGTATGGGGAAGGTAATTCACAACCTAGGTCATGAGGCTGATGTTTGAGGATTGTTGAAGTCAGAGGTATGTATATTAGTACTGAGCTATGCCAAAGAGAATACATATAACCAAAGAGGATAGATGAAGCAGTAAAGAGAAGTGAACCAAATGATGCTGAGTGCGGGGTGGAGGAGGGGGGGGGATTATCTAACATGTTTTTGATTAACAGGGAAAGATACACATAATATAAAAATAAAAATAGAAAACAGATGACTTACCTAAAGGACCGGCTCGTTGTTTCCCACCGGGAAAGTTTCCCTCTATAATTTTCGTTTCATCAATTTGAGTGTGTATATATATATATATATATATATATATATATATAAATAAAAATAGAAAAGAGATGACTTACCAAAAGGACCGGCTCGTCGAGAGAAACAAATAAAAAAACAAATAAAATCACACACAAACACACATACAAGCTTTCGCCACCACTGGCAGCTTCTTCAGGAAAAAGAGGGAAAAAGGGGAGGAAAAGGGAAGGATATGGGTTTTAAGGAAGTGGAAAAGGAGCCATTCCAATCCCAGGAGTGGAAGGACTTACCTTAGGGGACAAAAAGGAAGGTAAACAAATACACACACACTCACACATATCCACATCCAAACACACTTAGGCAGACATTTGTCCGGGACTGGAGCGGACTCTGAATGTGGCTCTCCAGCAGGGATACGACTTCCTTAAATCCTGCCCCGAATTGAGATCCATCCTTAATGACATCCGTCCCACTCCACCAAGAGTGTCTTTCTGCCGCCCACCTAACCTTCGTAACCTCCTAGTCCATCCCTATCAAATCCCCAAACCACCTTCCCTACCCTCTGGCTCCTACCCATGCAACCGCCCCCGTTGTAAAACCTGCCCTATGCACCCTTCCACCACTACTTACTCCAGTCCAGTAACCCGGAAGGTGTACACGATCAAGGGCAGAGCCACTTGCGATAGCACCCATGTGATTTACCAACTGACATGCCTGCACTGTGAAGCGTTCTATGTGGGAATGACCAGCAACAAACTGTCCATTCGCATGAATGGCACAGGCAGACAGTGTTTGTTGGTAATGAGGATCACCCTGTGGCTAAACATGCCTTGGAGCACGGCCAGCACATCTTGGCGCAGTGTTACACTGTCCGGGTTATCTGGATACTTCCCACCGACACCAACCTTTCAGAACTCCGGAGATGGGAACTTGCCCTTCAGCTTATTCTCTCCTCCCGTTGCCCACCTGGTCTCAACCTCCACTAAATTCGAATTCCCACCCACCATCCTAACATCTTTGCCTTGGTTCTCTGGACAGAGCCTAACTTCTAACTTCTTTGCTTTCTACAGTTCTACAGTATGTCTGCCTAAGTGTACTTGCGTCTGTGTAAATGTGTGGGTGTGTGTGTATTTGTTTACCCTCCTTTTTTCCTCCTTTTTTCCCCCCCAAGGTAAGCCTTTCCTGTCCCGGGATTGGAATGACTCCTTATCCACTCCCTTAAAACCCTCATCATTTCCTTTTTCCTCTCCTTCCCTTCTGCCTGACGAAGCAGCTAGGCTGCGAAAGCTTGTATGTGTGTTTGTGTGTAATTTTATTTTATTTTATTTTATTTGTTTCTATCGACGAGCCGGTCCTTTTGGTAAGTCATCTCGAATATTAAGACGAAAAATTCCTAGCAGGAAAAATAAAATATAAAAAATAGACGAAGATTCCTCACCAGGCGAAGGAGCACAGGTGTGACAGCATCACAAATAAATAAATGAATACACACACACACACACACACACACACACACACACACACACAATCGCAAGCTTTCGCAACCCAGTTGCGTCTTCAGGCAGTAGGGAAGGAGAGGGAAAAGGAAATGATGAGGGTTTTAAGGAAGGGGGTAAGGAGCCATTCCAATCCCGGGAGAGGAAAGACTTACCTTGGGGGAAAAAATGGAGGGTAAACAAATGCACACATGCCCACACATTCACACAGACACAAGTACCCGTGTCTGTGTACTTGTGTCTGTGTGAATGTGTGGGCATGTGTGCATTTGTTTACCCTCCATTTTTCCCCCCAAGGTAAGTCTTTCCTCTCCCGGGATTGGAATGGCTCCTTACCCCCTTCCTTAAAACCCTCATCATTTCCTTTTCCCTCTCCTTCCCTACTGCCTGAAGACGCAACTGGGTTGCGAAAGCTTGCGATTGTGTGTGTGTGTGTGTGTGTGTGTGTGTGTGTGTGTGTGTGTATGTATTCATTTATTTATTTGTGATGCTGTCACACCTATATAAAGATTTTTGACTTACCTAAAGTACAGGCTCGTCGACAAAAACATAAAACACACACAAAAACACACAAAGATTCGAGCTTTCGCCACCACTGGTGGCTTCTTCGGGAAAAAGAGGAAGGAAGAATGGGAAAGTATGGGGAAGGTAATTCACAACCTAGGTCATGAGGCTGATGTTTGAGGATTGTTGAAGTCAGAGGTATGTATATTAGTACTGAGCTATGCCAAAGAGAATACATATAACCAAAGAGGATAGATGAAGCAGTAAAGAGAAGTGAACCAAATGATGCTGAGTGCGGGGTGGAGGAGGGGGGGGGGATTATCTAACATGTTTTTGATTAACAGGGAAAGATACACATAATATAAAAATAAAAATAGAAAACAGATGACTTACCTAAAGGACCGGCTCGTTGTTTCCCACCGGGAAAGTTTCCCTCTATAATTTTCGTTTCATCAATTTGAGTGTGTATATATATATATATATATATATATATATATAAATAAAAATAGAAAAGAGATGACTTACCAAAAGGACCGGCTCGTCGAGAGAAACAAATAAAAAAACAAATAAAATCACACACAAACACACATACAAGCTTTCGCCACCACTGGCAGCTTCTTCAGGAAAAAGAGGGAAAAAGGGGAGGAAAAGGGAAGGATATGGGTTTTAAGGAAGTGGAAAAGGAGCCATTCCAATCCCAGGAGTGGAAGGACTTACCTTAGGGGACAAAAAGGAAGGTAAACAAATACACACACACTCACACATATCCACATCCAAACACACTTAGGCAGACATTTGTCCGGGACTGGAGCGGACTCTGAATGTGGCTCTCCAGCAGGGATACGACTTCCTTAAATCCTGCCCCGAATTGAGATCCATCCTTAATGACATCCGTCCCACTCCACCAAGAGTGTCTTTCTGCCGCCCACCTAACCTTCGTAACCTCCTAGTCCATCCCTATCAAATCCCCAAACCACCTTCCCTACCCTCTGGCTCCTACCCATGCAACCGCCCCCGTTGTAAAACCTGCCCTATGCACCCTTCCACCACTACTTACTCCAGTCCAGTAACCCGGAAGGTGTACACGATCAAGGGCAGAGCCACTTGCGATAGCACCCATGTGATTTACCAACTGACATGCCTGCACTGTGAAGCGTTCTATGTGGGAATGACCAGCAACAAACTGTCCATTCGCATGAATGGCACAGGCAGACAGTGTTTGTTGGTAATGAGGATCACCCTGTGGCTAAACATGCCTTGGAGCACGGCCAGCACATCTTGGCGCAGTGTTACACTGTCCGGGTTATCTGGATACTTCCCACCGACACCAACCTTTCAGAACTCCGGAGATGGGAACTTGCCCTTCAGCTTATTCTCTCCTCCCGTTGCCCACCTGGTCTCAACCTCCACTAAATTCAAATTCCCACCCACCATCCTAACATCTTTGCCTTGGTTCTCTGGACAGAGCCTAACTTCTAACTTCTTTGCTTTCTACAGTTCTACAGTATGTCTGCCTAAGTGTACTTGCGTCTGTGTAAATGTGTGGGTGTGTGTGTATTTGTTTACCCTCCTTTTTTCCTCCTTTTTTCCCCCCCAAGGTAAGCCTTTCCTGTCCCGGGATTGGAATGACTCCTTATCCACTCCCTTAAAACCCTCATCATTTCCTTTTTCCTCTCCTTCCCTTCTGCCTGACGAAGCAGCTAGGCTGCGAAAGCTTGTATGTGTGTTTGTGTGTAATTTTATTTTATTTTATTTTATTTGTTTCTATCGACGAGCCGGTCCTTTTGGTAAGTCATCTCGAATATTAAGACGAAAAATTCCTAGCAGGAAAAATAAAATATAAAAAATAGACGAAGATTCCTCACCAGGCGAAGGAGCACAGGTGTGACAGCATCACAAATAAATAAATGAATACACACACACACACACACACACACACACACAATCGCAAGCTTTCGCAACCCAGTTGCGTCTTCAGGCAGTAGGGAAGGAGAGGGAAAAGGAAATGATGAGGGTTTTAAGGAAGGGGGTAAGGAGCCATTCCAATCCCGGGAGAGGAAAGACTTACCTTGGGGGAAAAAATGGAGGGTAAACAAATGCACACATGCCCACACATTCACACAGACACAAGTACCCGTGTCTGTGTACTTGTGTCTGTGTGAATGTGTGGGCATGTGTGCATTTGTTTACCCTCCATTTTTCCCCCCAAGGTAAGTCTTTCCTCTCCCGGGATTGGAATGGCTCCTTACCCCCTTCCTTAAAACCCTCATCATTTCCTTTTCCCTCTCCTTCCCTACTGCCTGAAGACGCAACTGGGTTGCGAAAGCTTGCGATTGTGTGTGTGTGTGTGTGTGTGTGTGTGTGTGTGTGTGTGTGTGTGTGTGTGTGTGTGTGTGTGTATGTATTCATTTATTTATTTGTGATGCTGTCACACCTATATAAAGATTTTTGACTTACCTAAAGTACAGGCTCGTCGACAAAAACATAAAACACACACAAAAACACACAAAGATTCGAGCTTTCGCCACCACTGGTGGCTTCTTCGGGAAAAAGAGGAAGGAAGGAGAGGAGAAAGGGAAGGATACGGGTTTTAAGGAAGTGGAAAAGGAGCCATTTCAATCCCATGAGTGGAAGGACTTCTCAGGCGACAAAAAGGAAGGTAAACAAATACACACACACTCACACATATCCACATGCAAACACACCTAGGCAGACATTTGTAGAAGATATATATGTGAGAGGAAGGTAAGGGGGTGAGAAATGAGTAATGGATTAGTGAATTAAGTATGGAGGAGGGGGAAAGGTTAGCGTACCGTTGGGCTAGGAAGGTGGTGGGAGAAGAGGATATATTGGAGAGCGAGTTTGCATCTCCGTAGTTCTGAGAGACTGGTGTTTGATGGCAGTATCCAAATGGCATGTGTGGTGTAACATGTGCCAAGGTCCCTGGAATCATGCTGGTGTCTGGCACTTCCATAAAAAGTTATTCATTACTGAAGTAGATAGGGCGATGAGATGACCGACCGCAGAACGGTGCTTGCGAAACCCACATTGGACATTAGAAAGGAGATGTTGCATTTCAAGCCACCATACCAGGCACCCATGAATCATGCGTTCCATCACATTGCATATGCTGCTGGTGAGGGAAATGGGGCGGTAGCTGGAAGGAACAAATTTGTCCTAATCAGGTTTTGGTATGAGAATGACTATGGCTTCACGCCAGCGTCGTGGTATGGTGCCTTCTATCCATATGCGGTTGTACATGGCCAGTAGGAAGTGCAAGCCCATAGGTGAAAGGTGTTGTAACATCGCTATGTAAATGCCACCTGGAGCGGAGGACCGTGAAGATGAGAGTGTTTGGTGGAGCTCTTGCACAATAAACTTGGCATTGTAGCATACACGGTTCTGAGAGATAAAGGGTAATGGAGTCACCTCCACTGTCCGTTTTCTAGTGAGGAAAATGTCATTATAGTGAGAAGAACTAGAGACCTCTGCAAAATGTCGACCAAGTGCGTTGGCTATTTGTGGAGGGTCGAAGATGGTGTCAGTTGCGACAGAGAGACCGGGAATCTGGGAATGAGCCATAGTGCCTGAAATTTTTCTGAGGTTACCCCAAATGATAGTGGAAGGGGTAGACCTATTAAAAGAGCTCGTAAATGAGCATCAACTGGCCCATTTACAGTTGCAAAAGAGGCACGACAATAGGCCCGTAGCCAATCGTATCAGATTTAGTTGTTGACCGTGGGTTGTTGTTTAAAGGTTCTGAGAGCGCGGCGCCGTGCTCGCAGAGCGTCATGACATCCTGCAGTCCATCACGGGACAAGGGGACGACGTGTTTGGGTAGTCTTACAGGGGATGAAACATTCCGTGGCTGTGAGAATAACTGTGGTAAGGTGTTCCACTTGCTCGACTATACTGCGAAATTGATGAGTATCAAAATCCGCCAGTGACAAATAGAGCTCCCAATCCGCTTTGATTATCTGCCACCGGTGTGGATGCTCAAGAGTGCCAGGGGTCATTAGGTGAATTACACATGGAAAATGATCGCTTTAATGTGTGTCTGTATGAATAGACCATTCAAGATGCCGTGCCAGCTGAGCAGTGCAGATAGATAGATCTATGTGGCTGAAAGTGTTTGTGGAGTCCGAAAGATAAGTTGGTTCACCAGTGTTAAGGCAGATAAGCTGAAGGTGGTTCAGTATATCTGCCAGAAACAAGCCCCGTGGACATGGTCGTAGGGAGCCCCAAAGGGGGTGGTGGGCATTGAAATCGCCCACCAACAAAAAATGGACATGAAAGCTGGTCAATAAAGATCTAAGAGATCAGATCTAGTGACTGGAAAGGAGGAAGGAGTGTAAATATTGCACAGTATGTAGATAAATCCAGGAAGGTTTATCCAGACAGCGACAGCTTGTAGTGGAGTACACAAAGGGATGGGTGTACTTTGTACATCATCCCGAATGAGCAACATTATGCCCCCGTAGGCTGGAATTCCTGCCACAGGGGGAAAGTCAAAGCGAATGGCAGTGTAGCATGGGAAAGTAATTAGAGTACCAGGGAGCAATTTGGTCTCCTGTAGAGAGAAGATAATTGGGTGATATGTTCGCGTAAGAAGTTGCAGGTCTGCCCATTATGACCGGATACCATGAATGTTCCATTGAAGAATATCCATAGTAGGATAAAATGATATAGAGGTGGACGTCAGTCCAACGAAGGCGGTGGGCCACAATGTGAATGTTCGCAACTGGTGGTGTCTGAGATGGGAGGGTCTTGCTCCATGTTCTCACACATGACCACGGCGGCCGCGTGAGGGTGGTCAGCAGCCCCATCTTTGGCTGATGCACCTGGAGAGACTATAGGCTTCCAGGGGATGCCATCATCACATTGTGAGGTAGAAGGGGGGAAGTTACTTGACTTCTTGGAGCCCTGGTGAAGTTCCTTTGTAGACTCAGATGTTTTGGAAGGGGTGTGGAGGAAATCCTTGTGCAAATACTCCTCCTTAGACTTACATGTCTCGATCTGTGGTTTCACAGCTGAAGATGAAGATTTGGAAGAGGTATTCACAGTTTTCGTCAAACTTGACGCCATTGTCGATGTGACTGTTTGACGAGTGCAGTAGTAAAAGTGTAGGGCACACATCATCTGTGTGGCCATGTTCCGCGTTGGTGGAGGCACTGCAAGTACAGTACTATTAGGCTTACCACTGGCATACGTCTTACATGAAACTTGTACAGGAACCAACAACATCAAAATAATGATAATGATGATGATTGTCTCAGTTGCCTAGTGCAAGGCTTTGCACTGAATGTACCATGGCAACTTGCTTGTCCCAAACGTGCCTCAGTTATTCTCCCAAGAAATTGGGACATACAGTTTAATGGGGAATCCAAACCACATGTTGTTTCTGGTGATTTCACGTCATTGAGAGTTGAATGTTACAGTAAAACACAAACTGAAAATATAGATTGAGAAAGCCTGAGACGGTTTTCATCTCGAATATATCCAAGACATTAAAGATAAACGTGAAGCAATGAATTAAAATTTGTGGTGCGGCCGGGAATCAAACCCGGACCTCCATGCTTCCTAGGCAGACATCTTACTGTTAGACCACTGCATCTCTAACGAATAAGGTGCCTCGGAATAGTCTAAGTATGACTTGCCCTCATGTACTTAGACTATTCTGAGGCGCCTTATTCGTTAGAGGTGCGGTGGTCTAATGGTACGACATCTGCCTAGTAAGCATGGAGGTCCGGGTTCGATTCCCGTTCTCACCAAAAATTTTAATTAATTGCTTCACGTTTATCTTTAATGTCTTGGACAAACTGAAAAATATGTAGTTTCATCAGACATCTTGGTTTCTAGTGGAGTGCTTCATTACTAGACGACCGACATCAGCGTAATGAAACATATTCATTTCGAAGGAAAGTTGATCTTTGAGATATTTATTAGACCTCTTTCCTTTCCATATTGAAGTTTAATTACAAAAATGTTTTGTTGTTTTAATAGATATAGAAATATTCTTTCATTTGAAAGTAATAGTTTAAATGGTTTATTATTTCAATAATTTTGTCAACTTTTATACAACTTGCATCCCAAAAGCTTTGATTTGGCTACCTCTAAACTTTGTGCTGCTGCTATGCTTGTGATGTCTGTATCATTTTATCATACCTGCTAATGCTTCACAATTGTTAAATATGTGTGGGATTTTGATATACATCCTAATAGCCTTCTCTGACCTCTTCTTTTCCATATCCTTTCCACCATTTGGATTGCCCATTGCCTCCTCTTCTTCGCCCCCCCCCTCTCCTCCCACAACATGTTTATTATGTGTGCTTTGATGAACTAATGCCTGTTGTTCATTTATTTTTTATTTCAGGATCAGGTGTTGCATAATATTATGGAAATCTTCACATTCATGGGTTCATCTGTGTTAAGACAAGATGATGCCTACAGTTTTCAAGTTATTTCCAAGATTGTGGAAACTGTTATACCACTAATAATAAGGGTAAATATACTGCAGCAATGTGTTGCCAGAATGTCATAACACAGTGATACAATATAATGAGGACAATTTACAGTGAACCACATATACCTACAATGAGCTGTGACACAAACATACAAAAAACACAAGTACAACACTTAAGCTATTGGCCATTATCCTTAAAAGAAGAAGAAGAAGAAGAAGAAGAAGAAGAAGAGGAGGAAGAAAGCATTCACACGGGTACACTTCAGTCACACAACCATCATATCTAGCTGCTGCACTCCAAATTACGCTCTGTGCTGAGTGGATTAGCAGCGGAGGAGCGGGGAAAGGAAGGTTTATACATCACTGTAGTGGGGATTGATACATGTTGGCCGTAAGGAACATATATGTACTAAAGGGTGGAACAAGATGCAGTTGAGTGGTGTGGAAAGCATGGAAGGGAGGGAAGCAAAAACACACACACACACACACACAGAGGGGGGGGGGGGAGAGAGAGAGAGAGAGAGAGAGAGAGAGAGAGAGAGAGAGAGAGAGAGAGAGAGAGAGAGAGCGAGAGCATGGTAGAGGTGTAGGATAGACATGGTAGTAACTGTGGAGTGGTGATAAAGGTGGTTATCATTGGTTGAGGCCTGGATGGTTTCGGGATCGGAGAATGTACTGTATAGTAACTCCCATCTGTGAAGTTCAGATAAGCTGGTGGTTGGTGGGAGGATCCAGATAACCCGGGTTGTGATGCAGCCACTGAAATCAAGCATATTCTCTGCTATATGTTGTGCCACAGCATGGTCCACCATGTTTTTGGACAGCTGGTTAGTGGTCGTGCCAATATAAAAATCTGTGCAGTGATTGCAGCACAGTTGGTAAATAACATGCTGTTTTTACAGGTGGCCTGGCCTCTGGTTGATTAGGATAAGCCTATGATGGGAGTGGAATGGGAAGTGTTTGATGGGTGGATTGTACAGGTTTTGCAGCAGTGTCTCCCACAGGGGTATGATCTCTTTGGCATGGGGCTGGGGCTTGGGGTGGCATGGGGATAGTCTAAGATGTTGTGAAAACGATGCAACACCTCTTTAGGAGTGGTGAGGATCTTGGACAGAGTTTAGCTCACTTCTGCAGACGAGGACAGAAATCAATATCTTGGCAAAGGATGTTTAGTTGTTCCAATCCAGAGTAGTACTGGATCACAAGTAGAGGCAATTTTTGTGGCTGGTTACTGATGATAGTGGGAGGATTTGGGATGTGTGGGTATGTGGTACAGGAAATTTGTTTATGGACTAGGTCTGTGGGGTAGGTTTTGTCTGCGAAGGCCTTTGTGAAACCTTCAGCATATTTAGAAAGGGAATTCTTGGTACTGCAAATACGCCACCACTGGGTGGCTAGGCTACCAGGGAAGGATTTTTTATGCAGAAGGGATGGCTAATGTCAAAGTGCAGGTACTGTTGGTACTTGGTAGGTTTAATGTGGATGTGGGGATGAAAGTGTGGATCTAGTGAAGTGCAGGTTAACATCCTGATGTGTTAAGGAAGACAGAGTGAAGCGGATGGGGGAAAATAACTTGTGGTTTTGAAGTAACGAGGATAAGGTGTCCTGGCCCTGATTCCGGGTTATGAAATTGTCAGTCATACAATTAGTATGTACATGCTCCATAAGGATGTGCTGTATCCATCCCACGACTGCCACACATCCTTTCTGTCCCCTCCCCTCCCTTCCCCTCCCCTATCCACCTAACTGCTCACCGCAGAGCATGATTTGGATTGCAGCAGCTGGAGATTATGGTTGTGTGACTGTGAAGTGTGTTTGTGTGAATGCTCTCTTTTCTGAATGGCCAATAGCTTAAGTGGTTTATGTGCGAGTGTCCTTTTTACATGTGTTGCAGCTTGTCGTACATCATTGCAGTGAGTTGTAATCTATCCTTATTATATTGTTGGATTTCAACCTGGAGTTTCCATTATTAGATAAGCCAGTTTTAAAGTATATTCATAGTCAAAAACTTATATGTAACAGAAATACTATAATTAGTGGAAAAAGGAGTAATGATGATTTCTGATGTTATGTACCTAAATTATACATTGTTCTGTTTAAATGTACTAACCATTATTTGTGCAGACGTGTCAGTTAAAATGATCTTGGGATAAATACAATTTTAAAAGTGAAAAGTGTTTTCAAGGAGTAATAGTATTTTCATATGTTCGTCAGATTTTTTGATGCTATTATGTCCACTCTGCTGTCTGCCATATGAAGTTACTGTGAATTATGTACTTCAACAGACGAACCACATCCACAGCCTATAATAACATTTCTTTTATCTGCAACATTTTGTTTCCCATGAATCTGCTATTTATAAGGTTTAACACATCTTGTGGCCTACAGTTGGCACCACAATGAAAATCAAAACTGGGTAACTACTGGTACCTTAGTGGAATAACTGTAGTCTAAATAAGTACAACCTCCCAGTCTTCTATCCAGTTCTGTTGACAGATAACTTCATCAGTGGCGAATCCGGGATTTTGGCCCATAGGGCGGGGGGGGCGGGGGGTGGGGGAAGGGGGGTTGAACTCATTGGAATTTTGAGGCATTGTACCTAAACTGATGTAAAAAGAAAGAAAAAGAAGAGCTCATTTTCACATATTATGAGGTTTTCATCATGTTCCGGGTGAAGGGGGTAGCTGCAGCCACATAGTGTCCCTCCTCCCCCCCTCTCCCCCTCTTGGATTTGCCACTGTGCTTGGCGAGTAAATAATTTTTCATTTTAGACCTCGTAAAGGTTTGAAAGTTTGCTGTGAAATCACACTTACGGGAAGAGGGGGGGAGAGAGAGAGGGAGGGGGGGGAGAGAGAGAGGGGGGGGAGAGAGAGAGGGGGGAGGGGGGGAGTATAAAGTATGGAACATTTTCATTATGATTGACTTTCGCGAGGACATCAGTAGCTCTGTGGTAATGCTTTTTACTGTTCCTATGACTTCTTAGGATTAGCTATTCATTGTTTTTACACATTCTTCTCTCACCTGCAACTAATTCATCATGACTTTCTACAATACTGCCAGTCACTAGCATGTTCATTCATGAACGTGACATCCACAATTACCCATTTCACTTACTCATCCAATGTTAAATTGGCACATTCTCTACATGCAGTAGAAAGCTCAGGAATGTCATCATGGCACAACAATTCAGTCCCCCCCCCCCCTTTTTTTTTTTTTAAATCTAAGAAATGAAAGTCCAGGTTGGAATGTCAATATGGAGGATAGGTAAGAACTCATTGTGAAGACAGTAGCTGAGCCACCGGTAGGCACATGAATAGACAGTCCCACAACTTACATTTTCAGCCGTCATCAGAAAAAGATACATAGACATCTATACAATCACTCAGAAATAACTTAGGAACACATGACCATTTATGGCTTTCTGATGAAGCCTGTGGCTGAAAATTAATATTATGTGAATGTAACTGTCTTTTCTATGTTCCAAACTGTGGCTCAGCAATTGTCTTTACAGTCAGTTGTTACCTGTTCTCTGTTATTGACATTTTTTTTCTGAAGCACTCTGTTATTGATTTCACTTTGTCCATCACATTCTTGATTCAATGAAATTTTTGTATTCCTTGTAAAGCAGTTAGCACCAGTTTATAGACTGTATGATTGATGTGTGTTATTTAAAAGTAAATGTTGTCATGTTGTATGTGACAATGTACAAATTGGACGAATTATTAAATTATTGTAGTTAGTGCTGTGAGCATAGTTCTTACCTTACACATTTCTGAGAAGAAGCACAAAGTTTTTTAATACAAACAACATGCACATTAGTATATTATTATACAAATTCATGGATACAACTGTAAAGTAGAATTAATTACTTAACTATTCTCGTGCAGTAAGAAGCACATGAGATGCTGCTAGCCACACTGAAGTGGCTGAACATTCCAAGGTGCCAGCTGTGGAGCATGCTGCTGCTTGCCGTTGGAGGTTTGAGTCCTCCATCGGGCATGGGTGTATTTGTTGTCCTTAGCATAAGTTAAAGTAGTTTGTAAGCCTAGGGACTGATGACTAGAGTAATTAAGTCCCATAGATTTACAAACATTTGAACACTTTTTCTAGACATTGCTAACGACTCTTATATTGCACTTCAATAAGTGATATGTCAGAAGATGGCATTAATTGCTTGAAACCAGCTATAGAATTATAGATTATTAAAAATATTTGTGGTTGGTTTTATTCTTACACTAAATTGAATAAAAGTTCTAGCAATTAATATAATTTGTATTATAATATAATTATATAATCAATGAAGCTAGTGTTACCATAGTTCCTCAGTGTAATTTGCCATATGTGTGATCTTCCAAATCATGTTTAAATTTTAATTGCAGATATTTTGTAACATTTATATACTAGAAGTAATTGTGCACTACAGTAAATAAGGTGTATATATTGTTTTATAAATTGCAGGCAGAACAGTCTGGTGTACTGAAAGAGAAGATGAATTCTCAGCTTGAAGATATTGTAGCAAAAGTGATGCGAGTGTTTGTGGATGCTATGATGGATATTCCAGAGCATAGACGTATTGCTTTATTCCACAAATTACTTCAGACATTAAATGCTGAGAATTTTCTGTGGTTATTTATAAGTCTTGTTCTGGAGAGTCACGTTCTCAGAGGCAATGAGGGTGATGACAACAGAGGCACTAATAAGAAAGGTTCTGAAAACAAAGAACAGAATGCAATGCCAAAAAGGCTCGAGTTCCTAATGAATATAACTAAACAGTTCTCACCATATGTTATTATAAAAAACTGTGTCTCAGTTATAAAATATGTGAGATTGCTTCCATCATCAAAAGGTAAGAGATGTGATGTTTCTTCCATGTACATTAATTGAATCCCACCTAATTAACTGTCCAACCATAGGTGACACAAAAATCTGTGTCTTGTGTTCAGCTCTTTACAGGTAGTTTCATGTGCCCCCTGCTATCACAATGGAAGTAATTTATACTCTTTGCACCTGAAAAAAATAAAATAAATAAAAATTATCTTCCCATTATATCTTTTTCTTAACATATAGACTTTCATGGCCGGTATCTTCATTAATATTGAAACTTCTGGGCTCGATGCCATGCTCCATCTATAAAACTACCTTCTCCCAATGTTTCATTGCCTACTGGGGGCAACATTTTCAGAGGTGAGTCAACAATTGGCTGCTAGGTGCTGGAGGTCCTGCTTATATAGGGCACCATCTCTAATTAATGTCTTATCTCTCGATTACAGACAATCAATTGTCACATTGTTGGTGCAAAGTCGATTGCCGTATCTTATCTAATTATAAACCCTCTTTTGTCCTATTGAAATTATTGTGGTGCTTCTGGATCTTTGAGGCTTCTCTATACATGCATGTATAATAATGCAATATCTTGGCGAGCACGCTGATTTCATTAAATTTTGTTTCATGATCTGTCATGTAGTATCCTTCTTTACCATGGTCCCTGTTGATGAATACAACAGTGAATTTTATGAACAAATTGAAGGTGTGGTCATTGGTAGCCCTTTGAATCCACCTATTGCTAAACTATTTTTGGAATTTTTTTGAACAAGCGCTGCAGTCGGCTAACAGATGCCCATTGAAGCGGTACTGGTATGTGGACGACACATTTGTGATATGGAATCGTGGTGAAGAGGAATTGAATACTTTTTTGTTGCACTTAAACAGAATTAACTTGAAGATAAAATTTAGCATGGAGAAAGAAAAAGTTGGATAATTGCAGGCAGATGGGACTTTAGGGCTCAAGATATATAGAAAAGAATATCAATACAAGAGGCTCGCTGACTTGCTAACAGATACGAAAATAGATAATCACATTCACACAACTTAAATTTTTGGCCGTGGCCTTTGCCAGAAAAAGAAAGACATACCTTCATGCAATCACTCAGACAACTATACACACACACAAGCTAGACTGTGAGTGAGGTGGGGAGTGGAAGGGGAAGGATGCTGGGTTAAGGTGGAGATCGAAAGTTCTGGATTGCGTGATGGAATTTAAAGGCTCTGATAGGTGGGAATTTGAATTGTGGCAATGAATACAGTGAAGGGAAGGGCCGGGAAAGGATAAAAGGGAGGTGTAGAGGAGTGTGGTAAGGGGATATTGTAAGTAGTGATACACAGTTATAAGGAAGACATGGATACAGGATAATGGGCGGGGAGAGAAGAGGGGGGAAGGAGATGTTAGGCATAGGGTGAAGGGAAGGAATGGGAAGTTATCTTAGGTTGAGGCCAGGATGGTTGCGGGACCGTAGAATGTGTTGAAAGGAGAACTCCCATCTGCACAGTTCAGAAGAGCTGGTGGTGGAGGGGAGTATCCAGATGGCTTGGGTAGTGAGGCAGCCAGTGAAATCCAGAGTGCTGTGCTCAGCTGCATGCTGTGCCACAGGGTGGTCTATCTGGATTTTTTGCCACAGTTTGGCGGTGGCCATTCATTCTGACAGACAGCTGGTTCATCGTCAGACCGATATAAAACACTTTGCAGTGATAGCAGAAGAGGTGGTATATCACATGGCTGCTTTCACAGGTGGCCCGACCTCTGATGGGGTAGGATAATCCTGTGATGGGACTGGAATAGTAAGTGCTGGGTGGGTGGATTGGGCAGATTTTGCAACGGGGTCTAGCACAAGGATATAATCCCTGTGGTAAGGGGTTGGAGTTAGGAGTGGCATAGGAATGAACTACGTTGTTGTGGAGGTTGGGTGGGCGACGGAACACCTGTTTAGGAGGGTTTGGAAGGATCTTGGGTAGAATCTCTCTCATTTCAGGGCATGAAGATGGGATAATCAAAGCCCTTGATACAGGGTGTGATTTAATTGTTCTAGTCTGGTGTGGTATGTCTGTCTGTGAAAGCCTTTGTGAGGCATAATCAGTAAGGGACTTCTTAACACTGCCGCCGTCCACAGGTGGCAAAGGCTGTATGAGAGGGGTGTTTTTTTTTTTAAATGTGGAATGGGTGGCAGCTATCAGAGTGCTGGTACTGTTGGTAATTAATGTGGATGGAGGTGTGGATGGGGCTGTCACTGAGGTGAAGGTTGACATCCAGGAAGGTGACTTGCCAGGTTGAGAAGGAGCAAGTGAAATTAATGGGGGAAAATGAATTGAGGTTCTGAAGGAACGAGGATAGGGTGTCCTGGCCCAGAGTCCAAATCATGAAAACATCAATGCCCAAATATCATCAATGACCCTGAACCAGACCACGGGTTTGGGGTTTTGGGAAGCTAGGAAGGTTTCCCCTAGACGGCCCATAAATAGGGCCATACAGGTGCCCATGGCTGTACCGCAGATTTGGTTGTATAGTTGTATACTTTTCCTTCAAAGGAAAAATAATTGTTTGTTAGGATGTTATTGGTAAAAGTTATAAGGAATGAGGTATTGGGCTTGGAGTCTGAAGGACGGCGGAAAGACACTCTCGGTGGAGTGGGGAGGATGTCATGAAGGATGGATCTCATTTTGGGGCAGGATTTAAGGAAGTCGTATCCTTGCTGGAGAGCCACATTTGGAGTCCGCTCCAGTCCCGGAAAGAATCCAGTGACAAGTGGGGCACTTCTGGCATTCTGTTGAAGGTTCTGAATTTGGGTGGATGAGGAAGTGGCTCTGGCAATTTGCTTCTGTATCAGATCAGGAGGATAGCTGTGGGATGTGAAAGCTGTTATTAAGTTATTGGTATACTGGTTCAGGGATTCGGGACTGGAGTAGACTCGTTTGCCCCAAAGACCTAAGCTGTAGTGTTTTTCCGCCGCTCACCTAACCTCCGTAACCTCCTAGTCCATCCCTATGAAATCCCCAAACCACCTCCCCTACCTTCTGGCTTCTACCCTTGTAACCAGCCCCGTTGTAAAACCTGCCCTATGCACCCTTCCACCACCACTTACTCCAGTCCCGTAACCCGGAGGGTGTACACGATCAAGGGCAGAGCCACTTGCGACAGCACCCACATGATTTACCAACTGACATGCCAGCACTGTGACGTGTTCTATGTGGGAATGACCAGCAACAAACTGTCCATCCACATGAATGGTCACAGGCAGACAGTGTTTGTTGGTGATGAGGATCATCCTGTGGCTAAACACGCCTTGGGGCACGGCCAGCACATCCTGGCACAGTGTTACACCATCCGGGTTATCTGGATACTTCCCACTGACACTAATCCTTCAGATCTCCAGAGATGGGAACTAGCCCTGCAGCATATTCTCTCTTCCCATTGCCCACCTGGTATCAACCTCCGCTAAATACGAATTCCCGCCCACTGTCTTTAACATCTTTGCCTCGGTTCTCTGGACAGAGCCTCTGCCTCAAGGGGTATCTCTGTCTAACTTCTTAACTTATATATAATATAATAATGGAAAGTCCAGGTTGGAATAAATAATATAGTGAGGACAGTTTACTACTCACCGCAAAGACGTGGCGACGAGCTGCGACAGGCACATACAAAAGACACACACATACAACACATTCAGCTATCGGCCATGGCCTTCTTCAGAAATAGAGCACTCACGCAATCACACAGGCACACAACACAGTCATACAACCATCACCTCCGACTGCCACACTTCGAAGTGTGGCAGTCGGAGGTGATGGTTGTATGACTGTGTTGTGTGCCTGTGTGATTGCGTGAGTGCTCTATTTCTGAAGAAGGCCATGGCCGATAGCTGAATGTGTTGTATGTGTGTGTCTTTTGTATGTGCCTGTCGCAGCTCGTCGCCACGTCTTTGCGGTGAGTAGTAAACTGTCCTCACTATATTATTTATATAACTTCTTAACTTCTTTGCTTTCTACAGTATGTCTGCCTAGGTGTATTTGCGTCTGTGTAAATGTGTGTGTGTGTGTGTGTGTGTGTGTGTGTGTGTATGTATATGTTCGCCTTCCTTTTCTTCCCCCATGGTAAGTCTTTCCTCTCCCGGGATTGGAATGGCTCCTTACCCCCTCCCTTAAAACCCTCATCATTTCCTTTACCCTCTCCTTCTCTTCTGCCTTTAGAAGCAACTGGGTTGCGAAAGCTTGCGTTTGTGTGTGTGTGTCTATCACTACCTGTGCTCCTTCGCCTGGTAAGTAGACTTCATCTATTTTTTTACATATATTTTTTCTCGGAAAAAAGGGAAAAAAAGGGGGGGGGATGGTAAAGGCTCTGGTGGCATATGACCCGATGCACATCAGTTAACCAAGAACCCTGACTCACTATCAATGAGCTATTTGTCCTTTCTCATTAGCGTAACAGTAGAATAGTCGTACCGGAGTTGAAGAACAAATATTAAACTGGAAACAACAGATAATGGAAGGCACAGTCACTCACTCGTGTAAACCCCATGTAAGGACTTAGAAAATTATGCTTATCTGCTGATACATTTATCTCAGCTTTACACTATAGATTCACCCTATGGCAGTCGAAGTAATTAAAAATACATGCATCCATTTTCAACCTTTTTACTGTGGCTGTCATTTGTCTTGTTGTTTAGTGAAAAGGCTATTACAAAATGGAATATGTTTAAGAATGTGGAAGCTAGAAAAGCCTGTAGTTGCACTTGTAGTGAATTAGTGTAAAAAATATTATTTGCACAGGACTAAAAAAACAAAACAAAAAATTGACTTGAGTGGTATTTGAAGTTGCACCCCCTTGTGTTCATAAACTGTCAGCTTATCCATTTACCCAACATAACATATGTAAGAAACTGTTCAGCATAGTAAAGCTAGCCACGTGGAGTTCTTATACCTCAACTGCTTCTGCATGCTCGAATAACATTTTCCAAAATAAATGATATGTAAATTAAGCTGCTATGATTGTTGATATATATTGTATTCCAATTATGATATTGCTTCTATTTCATGATGTAAACACCGAGCTGAAGCTATGAAGACTGTTAGAGGTGGCAACACTGTAATTTCGGAACTAGGGAATGGGCAATGCACTGTTCTTGGACTTTAAATTATTGGGATGGGTAAACTTTTCGTCTCCCATCATACACATATTAAACATAATCTACAAAAATGTAAGGAGATATGTTTCAGCAAATTTTACCATTTAAAACGTTACTTCCCGCATTTTACATTTTTCATATTTTAAACCTTTTCTTAAAAAATCTCTTGAAAAGTGTAAAAGTGGGATTCTATTGTGTCACTGTTTCAGTTATTATTTTGTGGAAACATCTTTTGTTTCAGCATTCTAGTAAATTTCTTTGACCTGACATGCCAGCCTATTCCAACATTTTTTGCCTCCGACAGCCACCAGTCATGAGAAATTTGATCCTTGTGTTTTCAAACCATCTTTCTTTCCTGCTGGTCACAGGATTTCTCATACCTTCTCCGACATCTAGTGATTGAATTTCAAAGTTGGTACCACCATGGGCCTCTCAACTACTTCTGTATGATCTGTTACCACCCCTTTTTCCTGTATGCATGGCTTTGGTTGTCATTCAGACAATAATAAAAATCTATCCCACTACCACATCAAGTTCACTGGGTGTCTAGTGTTTATTATGTGCATGTATTATATAAGCCTTTTTTTCTAATTTTTGTGATTGATAAGAAAAATGAATGTCTAAAACTTCACTAGTAAAACTAATAAACTTGATATTAAAACTGGTCTTATGTGTACATCTCAATTCCTTATTCAAATATTGTGTTTGGATAATTGCTGACGTGATATGAGAGGTGGAACAAGAGTGCACAGAAAGTGCTAAAGTAGTAACACTTGATAATTTTTCTTGTAATATATTTTTTTGTTAGTGAATATTTTAGTTTCTTTTAAGGTAAGAAATATTGTCATACTATTAAAACAGTCTTGGTGTATTTCTACTTTTATTGCAATTATATTTTTGGCAGAAAACTTCTTTCGGTTGAAAAAGAAGGTGGGTTCTACATTGCCTCCATCATCATTGTTCGATATTGCTCACCATACAGAGAAACAGCTGCGTCACTACAGATACAGTCTTGTAACATTTTTGTCATCGCTTCTGTCATCGGCATCATTTGTTTCGCAGGTACTTGATTTCTTTCATTATTTTGGTATTTTATTAAATGTTCTACTCATGTTTTGTAGAAAGATTCTTGGTGTGGTAGCTGCTGGGAGGAACACATCAACAAAAGTCACAAGGCGATGCATGATTTTGCATGATATTTAAATGTTTTAGGCACCAACCGTAGCCCACCAAGCAGTGTAGCGGATTCTTACACTGTTGTCATTATTTTGCACATAATTTTGTTCTATATGCTGTTAACTCCATAAGCTACTTTGATTTCCTATCCAAAAGTAGATGACATGTTTCCTGCTGGCAAAGTCAAGCTTGGTTGACTGTGAAGGAAACTATCCTCGCTGATTGAGGATTTGTAAGTTAACTTGATTCAGTTAGCTCCTATCAGAGACCGCACTGTCTTCAAGAAGGGTTTAAACAATGTTTGTTATTGATTATGTTTGTGTGTTTCATTTACTCCTATCTACTTCTCTCTATCAAAGATAAAATGATACAGTACACAGCATGTGACTCACAATTTTTCTTATTAAAAAATTTAAAATCACAAACAGGTGTAAAGGTCATTGGTTTCATTCAGGAGGGAAAATTCGCAGTACTGCTGGATAGACCTACTTAAAACAGTGCTCCTAACATGCAGTATTATAGTGTCTTTTTCTATTAAGGGAAGAGTAATTGTCTGGAAGTGGTTGGGAAAGAAAGAGGGGTTTTTGTGAAGAATGCGCTGAATCACAGGCTAAGATGGATCTATTTGTTATGGGGAGAATGGTGTTTTAAATTTCCTTATTATAAAGAGACCAGGAGACACTGGGAGGTACCAGATTGACTTTATAATGGTAAAGGCAAAGGTTTAGAAACCACATTTTAAACTATAAGACATATCCAGGGGTAGATATAGACTCTGACTATAACATATTGGTTATGAACTGTAGATTAAAACTAAGAGACTGCAAAAAGGTACAAAATTAAGGAGATGGAACCTGGAAAAATTGAAGGAACCAGAGGTGGTTGAGAGTTTCAGAAGGAGCATTTGGCAAGGATTGGCTGAAAAAGAGGAAAGTAATACAGTAGTAGAAGAATGGTTAGCTCTGAGAGATAGAGTAGTGAAGGCTGCAGAGGATCATAAGGCAGAAGGATGAGGCCTAATAGAAATCCTTGGATAACACAGGAGATACTGAACTTAATTGATGAGAGGAGAAAATATAAAAATTCAGCAAGTGAAACAGGAAAAAGGGAGTAAGGATGTCTGAGTGGCTTGAGCAGAAATGAAAGACCGTAGAAGAATGTATAACTAAGGATAAACAAATATAAAAAATAGAAAACGGATGACTTACCCAAAGGAAAGGTTCGCCGACAGACACAAATAAAATCACACACAGAAACACACATTTTCTATTTTTTATATTTGTTTATCCCACCAGGAAAGTTTCCATCTATAATTAACTAAGGATATAGATAGATACCACCTACAGGAAAATAAGAGAGATATTTGGAGACAAGAAAAGCAGTGGTATGAATATCAAGAACTCGGATGGAAAACCAGTACTAAGCAAAGAAGAGAAAGCTGAATGGTGGAAGGAATATCTAGAAGGCCTGTGCAAAGGAAATAAATTTGAAGGCAGTATTCTAGAATTGGAAGACGAAGTAGAGGAAGATGAGACAGGATATATGATACTGCGAGAAGAATTCGAAAAAGCATTGGAAGAAAACTAGTGGAATCTGACCTTGGGGAAGATCAATTTGGATTTAGGAGAAATGCATGAACAGGCGAGGCAGTACTCACATTACGACTTATCTTAGAAGATAGATTAAGAAAAGGGAAACCTAAATTTTTTAGCATTTGTGGATTTGGAGATAGCTTTTGACAGTGTTGACTGGAATGCACTTTTTCAGAATCTGAAGGCAGCAGGGTTGAAATATAGGAAGCAAAGTTTTATATTCAACTTGTACAAAAACTAGAAAGCAATTATCTTATGTTATCTGTGTTTTGGAAGCCACAATTCTGCAAAAATAACACTGAAAAACATATAAAAAACAATAATAAAAGAGGGGGGAAAATAACTTTGTTCTTCTGGGAGATTTGCTGGAGCCAGTGGCAATATTCAGTAAAAGCAGGAATTTCTTAAAAGTGGGTTTGTTTATTCAAAGTTTTACTGTAGTGGGATGATTTATGGCCTAAGTCTTACATCTTGGTCTGTAAATGTCAGGGTTTTGCTATATGAAAAATTTCTGAAGAAATGGTACTGCATATCACCTTCCCTCTCAGACGAAATTTCACCCACTTGTTGATCTGCTGTTTCTGGACCGTTTAGGTTTCGGACTTCTATTCAGGAGGTGTTTCATCACCTAATCGACATCTTCATTAAAATAAGTGATACAGTGCAAAGTTAGGTGTAACTATGATAAAAATTGGTACGTATTGTAAATAAACAGTGCAAGAATGTGAGGTAACCCTGTCACATATTCTAGTATTCACTCAATCTGAGAACTTGCAAGCAGTGCATTGCTTGGTAGCAACATATGTAATTTTCACATTCTTCTGAACATACATCATTGCTGATATATGTGGACAGTTCTAACACAAAATGATCAGTTACACCACTTCTAATAAAATGGCGATAACTTAAGCAATAGACTGACAGCAGTTACCCAAGAGGATGACCTGTCCATGTGCTGCATGGAGTTCCAGCCTATGCCACATTGGACTTGAAGATGGCCCATCAGTAGGCTGAAACCACTGTCAAATGTATTAATATAAACATGATCATTGACTGATTCACAAATAAATAATAAACTAGCTGAAAACCCGGCATCGCTCGGGTACTTATTTTTTCCAGTCTTAACTTAATCAGTCTCTCCTTCCCCTTCTCTCTCTGTGTCCACCTTCTCTCTATGCCCCTCTCCTCCACTCCCCCCCCCTCCCCCTCTTTCTCTCTGCTCATCTCCTTGCACCTGTCTTCCCTCCCCATACGCCTCTCCCTCCTATATATGAAAACATACATATATGCGCCAAGTTTCATGGTGACTGGTCAAACAGTGTCAAAGTCGCCAGGTACCCTCCATCATGCTAAATTCACTGACTTATAGCTTATAAAAATCTCCTTCATGAAAACATACATTAATGTGTTGACTTTCATCGTGACCCTCCGCCATATATCTACAGAGGCTTACGAAAGGTGTCCATGTATTAATTTGGGATATAAGCTATCTTCATTCCACATTTTATTCAACTGCGTCCAGCTGTTTTAGCATGAAGAGAAATAAACGTGTTACCCCACTATAAGGTACCCTCCGCCATGCACTGTATGGTGGCTTTTGAAAGGTAGCCCATGTATTAATGCAGGGTATAAGCTATCTCCATCACAAATTTTATTCCAATCTGTTCATCCCTTTCAGTATGGAGTAGCAAACATATCAACCTATCACAAGCTACGCTCTGCCATGCATCATACGGTGGCTTACGAAAGATAGCCCATATATTAATCAGGTATTAGTTACATTTGTTGCAAATTTCATTCATGACCATCCCGCCATTTCGGCTTGAAGGCGTAAGAAACAAATTAACTAATTGTAAAGCATCCACTGCTATGCACCATACAAAGTTAATTTTAGTATGGCTATAACTCTCGCACAAGTCCAAGCAGGAGTTGACGAAGTTTCATCGCAATTGGGTGTACGGTACGGGCTTGCATAAAATACGGGGGGAAAAAACATTATATATTAGATTTATTTTCAAATTTGCATTGAAACCGTATGTTCGTAACAACAAATTCCTTCTGATGGTGGTTTTCACCCCAATGATACACTTGGTATGCATCAAAGCTGGCAGCCATAAAACCATCATTTAAAAATCTGAATGAAGTATTCTTTCCACTGAAGCATATTTTTTTTTAAAATTTCTTACTTTAAATTGGTTACATAAAATTCATATGATGTGAACAATATTTATGTTTTAAATGTTTCTATGATGATTATCACCCTGAAAAATGTAACGTAACTTCCAGAGAGAGCTGCTAGAATTTTCAGAAATTTTATTTCGTTTGAAACTTCACCAAAATCTGAAAATTAACTGTTTAGTAACACTAATTAATTGAAATAATTGCAGGTAATCTGAATATATTGATACTGCACTGATAAACTGAATTGTTCAGTCATATTTAAAAATTTCATCAGGATTGGAATAAAACTGTTGAAATCCATATGTAATGTATCGTCCTTTATTCACCATCCAAAATTTTATCTGACAGTGACCTTCCTCTTGTTTTGAAGATCAAGTGTCCAAAATGTCATGAAGATTTTAGGATGAATAAAGTGTCCTTATTCATATGCTGCATGATGCCACAGGTTTTCAACCACATAATTGTTTATGATGTCATATTTCCTTAATGTCGTAATCATTTGTTACCCCTATGTCAATTGTTACCTCGTGGACGGAATATGTGTACCAAATTTGGTTGAGATTTGGTACAGTTGTTTAGAAGCAGACGTTGCAAGATGCAGCACTTTTCCGCGTATTTCATTGTTTATTATGTCATATCTCCTGAACTATTTGTCGTACAGTCATTTAATGGTGCCTATAATCATCGAGAAAGTGCAAGCAATATCTTGACAAAGTGTCATCACAATCGGTTGAACAGTACGGCTGCGCATAAAATATGAACATGCAAACATTCATTTTTATATATTAGATTAAGATCACCTAGTTCCAAAAATTTTCATTACTCACTTGTTAATTAAAGATACATCTGGTTTGAGATTAGTATCAATGAATTTGAAATTTTGTAAGTAACTTGACTCCATTGTTGTAACTGGATAATTAATTTTATTTGATGCTCTCTCTTTGTGATGGGACTGGACACAACAGCTGTTGTGGCTGCACCATGGGTGTTGTGGGCCCTCAAAACTTTTTACAGCGATACAAACCATGGGCACAAGAGTGGCACATATATAAGTTGGGTGGGCAGCAAAATACCAATGCAGGAGGGTTGGGGAGGGTAGTTCTTATTTCAGAGTATGATGAATGGTAATTGAAACCTAGGAGGAAAATTTGATTCCCTTGCTGCAATCCTGAATGATACTGAGTCATAAAGAGGGTGCTCTTTTGTGGCCACTCATTGGATTTGTTGGGGTGTGAAATGTTGCTGCTTCTGATGTGATAATCATGGGTATTAAAGTAAGTGCAATCACAATGAAATTAATATTATCAACTTCTCCTCAAATTCAATCACTTGAGATTAATTTAGAGTGAACACAGATTTTGCACATATCTCATATTCCTTGCTGGTGTCCTGAGTTGCAACTACATTTAGACTCATGCCAACACCGAATATTACCTCAGAAAGTGTTGGTTTGAGGGTCACCATGTAATGTAGGTTGACAAACTATCCCATATTATACGGTTCCCCCCCCCCCCCCTATTTTAGCACTTTTTCCCCCTTTCTTCCATCTCCCTTATTCTACGCCTGCTCCTTCCATATGTTTCATTAGTGATCGCTGTCACACCTGAAACTCGTGAAGTACTATCCATACTTGAAATTCTCTCAGCGAGACATCTCGAATAATTTACAATAATAGATATTATTACCAATAACTGTTTCTGCTTCTGTGACCTTTAGAATCCATAGGACTGTGAGGAAATGCTCATTGGTTCCTTAGTCAAATGTCTGTAAACCTACTGGACCCAACTGCTATGGTTATTAGTCCCTAGAGCTACTAACTCTAACTTAAACTAAGGACAACACACACTCCCATGCCCGAGAGAGAACTACAGTGTCTGACGGGAACAGCTGCCCAGTCTGTAGCGTGATGCCTTTGACCACGCGGCCATTCTGCATTGCAGTGAATACTGCCAATTCATGGATGTGATCACTTTGTACCGATCAGCAGTGAACACTTTTATACCATAAAAGCAGATGGAAGTATGGCTCAAGCAAGTGGCTTATAGAGTTTAAACAAAAGCGTATCATTATTTATTTTTCAGTTGACTTGAAAAGCTTAGAAAGAAGCAGTACTGATGGATCGCTTGTCAGCTTTTGAAAGCAGAGAGAAGTGAGCACAAAATGTTTAGATTTCGGCTATTTTCTTAGTTTTTGCATAATACCTACTGTGAAGTGTTGGTGTTCATTTTCATTTGGTTTAGAATTTTAATTATTTGTTCTTGCAATAAAAATGAAGATTAAAGACTGTTGTTTTGGTACCACCACTGAAAAATTATTCAGCAGTCTAAGTCCATCTGTGGAAAAATGAGTCAGAGGTGATTGTATTAACTTCTACTATTGCTTAAATAGTGATATAAAAAATAGATATATCAAATGCAAATGTTTTTGGCGTACTGTTCTTGCATTTGCTCTGAAAATGAGTCTTATAAGCGTCATTGCTCTCTTTAAAAGTCCCTCTCGGCTACAAGCCGAGCTACCCCAAAATGCCATATATAAATAAAAGTGAGCAAAGTATGTCTATTTATTTATTTATTTTTTATTTTTATTTTTTATTTATTTTTTTATTTTATTTTTTTTTTTTTTATTTATTTTTTTTTTTATCTTTACATCCTCATTGTCATCCATTCCAAGGAAATTTGTATAGTTGTGGGGATTACATTCACTGTAAGTCTCCCTTATAATGATGATCAAATTTTGGTCATCTCCCTTAAACCCGTGATCAAAAGTTGGTCACCCTAATGTAATGAAACCTCTAATTTCAGCTATTCAACTTTTATTCACAACTTTCATGCTTGTCAGTAATAAGAAAGTTCACAAATACTGTTTTTCATGATCACTGACATTGATTCACTACTGACAACCATCACCATCACGATCATCATCATCATCATCATCATCAACTAACATTTCCACTGTATAACTTTGTCTTCTATCTCTGCAACTGCCTGTGTGCAGCATGCATATCAACTGTCACAAAACTCCTCTGGACGACATTACAGCACATCATGTGACCACATGTCATTTTACTAAAATTATAATTTACAGAATTCTGGTATCAAATTACTTAATACTCATTTTACTACTTTATAAAGGCTGACATAATTATTATACAGATTTATTATACAGATGTCTGATTCTACAATAACAAAATAAATTATTCTGTATGAAGATAGTAAATTTAACTAATTGAGTGTACATAGAGATAATTTGTCATGTTATGTGACCATGAAAGCAATGGACACTGAAAACTGTCACAAAATTTTAATATTATGTTGAACATATTTATGTGGAAAATGACATGACAGGCACAGAAGAACTGCTCTTGGACAAAGTGGGGAGCATAGTTTTGGTTTATGAATGCCTCTGCGACGACCTCGACACTTTCAGATAGGGAGTGTACAACAATGCAGGTGTGTTGCCTAGGAGTCGTTAGGCTACGTGGAAGGGATTTAGTGGTGCGGGGTGGATGGTAGCTACTAAAATGAAGCTATTTTTGGTGTTTGGCAAGTTTGATGTTGACAGAGGCAGTGATAGAGCTGTCTGTTAAGTGCATTTGATATCAAGGAAGATAGGATGACTAGGTGAAGATGGGGGAGAAAGTGGTGTGGTTATATAGAAAATATGGGAAACATGTCTGTGGCCATAATCTATATCATGAACATGTTAGCAATATGTCAAAAACAGATGAAGTATTTGGGGTTTTGGGGGGGGGGGGTCCTTGTTAGATTCCTTTGGATGGGCTTTCAGTGGGTCAATGGCATGTGGATGCTCATGTACCTAAGATTTGTTTGTAGTTTGCCTTGGTGATCAGGAAGGAGATGGTTCTTTAGTCTGCTAGTTGTTGGGAAATATTCCCAACAATAGTAAGGCAATGAGCATTGGGAATGTTATTTTAGGGGGAGGTGACATCAGCAATGAGGAGAGTTAGTAGAGAAAATGGTCGGTGTATTTTATATATTACAGGTGTAGGCTGAAAGTGTCATTCAACAAGGACAGTAATAATAATAATAATAATAATAATAATAATAATAATAATAATAATAATAATAATTTACAACTCACCGCAAAGTTTGCCTGAGTGATTGCGTGAGTGTTCTATTTTCTGAAGAGGGTCGTGGCCGATAGGTGAAAGTGTTGTATGTGTGTGTGTCTTTTGTATGTGCCTGTTGCAGCTCATCGCCACATCTTTGCAGCGAGTTGTAAACTGTCATCATCATCATCATCATTATTATTATCATTATTATTATTATTATTATTATTTATTATTAATTCTAACCTGGACTTTCCCTTATTATATTCAAGAAGGACAGGGAACTATATGTGAGGACACAGTGATAGTGATGCCGTGGAAAACTTGGTATAATTTATGTAAGGTTTTCAACTACAAGTAGTAGGTCAGCAGAGACAAATTGATACAATGTACTGTCTCGAATGAATGTTACAACCTAATCTTCCTTCCTTCCTTCGATAAAAAGTAGCAAAGATAAAATTTTAGATGTTCTGAACTGTTGCTGCAATTGTCCCAGTACAGTTGTATTTGCAAACAGTTATTTTGTTTTCCCCTTAATAATTTTTAAAGCCTCTGCTCTGTCTATCTTGCATGTGTCGTGTTCTTTCTTTTTCTGGAATACTCTTTACAGTCTCATCTCATTTTTCCATATATTGTTGTGTTGTCTGGTTACTTTATCTCCTGGTCATTTCAGGAAATACAGCAAGTACTAATTGTTACACATTATTATTATTATTATTATTATTTTGTTGGCTTGCCAAATTAGCCACATGATTTAAGTGATGCTTTCTGGGTCGGAAAGGTATTCTGTACCCGGTTTGAAGTAGCGTAGTTGAGTCACAACATTGGACGGTGTACCAACCAGTGCAGATGTGCTGGTACCTAGCTCCTTCTTCAGTTATACAATTTACAAACATTTAGCAAACTTATGTTAACTTTCACATGTACAAAACTATACACAGAAAGTTGGGGTAGATACTTTTATTCCCAGAGGGTATTATATTATGCTAGTATTACAAATGTCTGTTATCAAAGCCGTATCAAGACAATGAATGAAAAGGGAATGAAAATTATCTTAAATAGCTTATGAATTCTGGACTTAAAAAACATTTTGTGTTTGTAAAAATTCAATTTTACAAATATCTTTTAAATGATACTTTTTTTCTTGTTTGCATAACTGTTATCACAGATAACTTCTCTACAAAAAATGTCTGTCAAGTAAAACAAATAATTATAATTGCTCTGTGTACATTGTATTGTTACTTTGGAACTGACTTCTTGTTCTTTTCTGGCATTCATATTTATTGTTTTATTTGTTTAAACAGGTTGCTGCCTTGACTGATGATGAAACTATACAGCTTGAAAGTTTATACAGAGAATTTATTGAAAATGTGTTATGTTTAATTCAGTCTTGTGCTCAGGAAGCTGACATCAATTCAGGAAAATCAACTGCAAAATATTGGAAAGTTAAGTTAAACCAGTGCTATGATATCCTAGATAAGGTGAGAAACACTCAATTGTACTTGAGATTTTTGGAAAACATGATAAATCAATAATGTGTGTCCAAAAAAATGGCATTTACACTGTGTGATAACAAAATTTTAGTACTCAGATTATTTGGTTGGATGCCAGTGTAACTTTGTATGTTTAAACACCATTGTGGGGTGTGTAAATGAATGTGAATGAATTTGCTGTTCCCTGTAATTGGAAACTTTCTGTTGTTGTGACTGGCAAAGAAGTTTCATTCCTACAGTTGTCAATGATATTAGTAGCCCATGGTATTGAGACGGTTACTGTCTTTTTTACAGTTTTCCTCGCAAAGTTATTAAATAATTATGCTTTTGAAAATTTACATTTACAGCATGCTTTTGTTTGCCTAAGTGAAAATCTTTAGGCCTCTTCACATAGAGCCAGGAAGTGCTTCTCGGCAGCAAGTGAACCTTCATGTGGTAGTACTCAACATGAAAGTATCAAGAACAGGGGTAGCTACTGTGAGCAGCTTTGATACTGCCATCATGTGCATAGGTGCCAACATACTTTTTGGCTCATCAGTAGCTCACTGACTGGTGTGTGAAGGTTGCTATTGGAAGCAATGTTCTGCTAACAGTGGTTAGGTGGTGCTTCTGTGCCGCAAGTGGGAAGAGTCGGCCACCGAGCACTACAGAAGTACTGTGATGCTGTAATAGTGAAGATAGACATTTAATAAACCAACACTTTGCCAGTGGAAGTGCAACTAATGTTTCTCCTTATTCCTTATTTATAAAGATGGACATTCTTCAAGCTTTTTAAAAATCACTAAAATCAGTTAGGAAGAATATAGAATTATGTAAAGTAATTTTAAAAAGCATCAATTATTGTACATATCCCCCCCCCCCCCTACACACACACACACACACACACACACACACACACACACACACACACACACACACACACATTTCGAAACTTGAGACAGAGAGTTTTAAAAAATCACATGTCTGAAACCACCTTGCTTCATGGGATGAATTTCAACACCTCATTTCTTTGTCTGAAACAACTGTGGCTTCAAATAGGTTTTCTATTTTTATGACATTTTATTCATTTTACGCATGTCACATGTGAAGTGCCAGACTGCAAATGCTAAGATTGCTGGTTTGATTCCCAATCATTCCTGGAACTTTTAACTGCCACTTATCACTTCTTTCACCTCTGACAGTGTTTATTCATGTGACAAATGCTGAGTTGCACCATGCTTCAAAAAACAGTGTTAAACTGTAAGTCCACATATGACTGGCTGGGTAAGTTAGTCCAAAGGTCAGAGTAATGAAACTCCATATTACCTCCAACAGGACCATGCCTAGCAAAGAATGGTGGTGTTCAAAGTAATGTTTGTTTTGCGTCTCACTGATTGCTGTAGTAGAAGGAGGTGGGACATGGCTAGCAAGAATGTGGACAAGGTCTGCAACTTAAAGAAGTGATTAGTCGTCAAAGGATTTACGGACAGAAGTAATTAATGCTTAACTTTGATGTGCTTTTGTTGGTACAAATTTCTTTTACTATTCTTCTACACAACAGAAAACTGTTTTGCATTGTGCATATACAGAAGGCTGGCTCTTCTATTATAAACTTCTGAAACTGTAGCACTCCAGGGGCTGCCTCATACTGACTGGAACTTCCGTACTCTCCATCATTGCTGTGGTGCGCTGGCATATCTAGCCAAATCCCCTTCACCCTATTGGTCGGCACACGAAGTAGACAAAGAGATACCAAGATTGCGGGTGCCCCCAATGGCCAAAGTAATATAGAGCGATTTATTGCGTCTTCTTGAAGTGTCGCTGTGACGTGTGTAGACTTCCGATGTTGTTGTGTATTGTTACTCCACAATAATTTGGATTGATATCTGTTTACTTTTTGCAAATACCTATCACTTCTGTAACAAACAGTGCAATCTAACATCAACTATGCACATTATAGGGAAAGAAACCTCATACCATCCAAAATTGTTATTTCAGTGTCTGTGAGAGGAACATCTGTGTGACTCCAGCCATCATGGAGTGGGGAACCATTAGGTGTGACCTCAAATTATGCTTAGGTTATGGGCAGTGATTATTGAGGTAATTGTGATGCTACAAAACTACATCACAAACATCTGGCAGATTCCAAATTTAATCCGTCATGTGACAGTAATGTGATATAATTTTCCTAAAAGACACAGCTGATCCACATATGGCAAGTGTGTCTGTGAACTGACTGTGATTTTTGTGGTACTCAAGTGATCAGCAAGACCTGCAGATCTGACCCTAATGGAATACGTTTTGGGCCAGGTCAGGTGTCAGTTTTGTTCTAGTGTCAATATATGGGATACCAAGAAATAGTTACTACAGTTGTTGTGGGAAAGTTTGCCTCAGAAGAGGAAATGATGGCATTAGAATACCCTTTGCGACAGAATTAGTGTGCACATCCAAGCTAGAAGGCTACAAGGCCTTACTGAAAAATTGACTTGCAATGCCAAATTCATTGTAATTTTGACTCAAATTTGCAACTGCTAAAGTAATGTTGGATAAGATATGAGGGCATGAGTGTGTGTATTCTCTGACTAGAACAGTGAGATGTATAGTCATGCAGAAAGCTACATGTTCTCTGCAATCTACTACAATGTGCGCGTGTGGCAGAGGGTGCCCTCATCACTAATGGTGATTTATTTTTCGGTTCCACTTCCACATAGAGTGAGGGGAAAACAAATGCTTGTATGCCTTTGTACGAACCCTAGTTTCTCTTACCTTTGTGGTCTTTAAGGAAAATGTAAGTTGGCAATAGAAGAATTATTCTGTGGTCAACTTCAATTTTTGACCCTTTAAATTTCCCACATAGTGTTTCTCAGAAAGAAACCTTCACATAGTAAATATATCTTAAAATGTCATTGTTTGTCAAATATTCCTGGGTATAATGTTCCATAATTTTTTTGGACATGCATTCAAGGTTTCATTATTTCCCCCCCTTCCTGCTTCCTGATATTTTGAATGTGATCCCGTCAGTCAACATCAAGAGAGGTCATCAAATTTTGCCACATTACATCAAAATTTCACATCTTCAACTACAAAAAAATACATATAGGTGAAAATCACTGTTAAAATAGTGCAAAAACATTTAAAATTATACTGTCTTTCCATTTGCTGTGAAAGACAACTTTCATTAAATGAAGGTATATGCTGAATAATATTAATTGACAGCAGAAAGAATCCAATAGTATTTGCAGGATAGAAACTTGTCAGGAAAAATCTGGTGGGGGGGGGGGGGGGGGAATTATTCTCATGAGAACTGCGTATATTTGAAAACACAAGGTTGTTTCAAGAGATTCTGGAACACTTGAGAATATTGATATACTTCAGGAGTAAAAGTGTTTGACAGAAATAAATGTAAAAGTCATTTTGTTTGTTTTTCACTGTTGCAATTTTGGTATAAGTCAAAATGTTTGTTGCCATATTACATAATAGAAATTGGTTAAAAATAGCATCTTTGTTGTATTGTTACTTTTAAGGATAGTTTAGGCATTGGTTATTATTAATGATAGCAGATGTGTTATGACCTGTCAGTTTGTACAAAGATTGAGAGAATTTGTTGCTGGCATGTTAATTTAATATTGATATGTTAGTAACAGTTTTTTACAGTCACGAAATTTGTTGTTAACATATCAGCAACAAGTCTGCTAATGCCATTAATAACAAGCAATTGATTATATTACCATGAAATGTAACTCAGTCCTATGAAAATATTGCTGTGAGTCTTCTGACGGATCAGAGAGTGCAGTGGTTAGTGTCGCAGATTGCTGTGCTGGCAGTCCCCAGTTCAATATTATTTTAACCTATTGCTCTGACATAAATAACATCAACTCTAATGATAGAAAGTGCCACAAAGGTCAAAATTATAATTGTGAAACTGAAATAAATAATAATAAAAAAGTTCAGAGCATATTTTATTAAAAGAAATGAAAAATGTTGTTGACTTGCATTATAATTTATTTGCTTAAGCAAAAGTGAGTTTTCATTTTTATAAAAATGTAAATACAGGTCCTTATTTCAACACTGTATTTTTGCAAATGTTCTTTCTTTACTAAATTAGTTGCAAAATAGTTCTTTCTTGATGTTCTTACAGTATTATGTGTCAAGTTAACAATGGCCATAGTGTGAATAACATCTGGTTTCAAACATAATGTTATGCTGCCCGAGTTGTTGTGTACTATATTTCAGTGGCATGATTCTTAGCTTGTTACTGTGAGAAGATTTCTCATATATACAAAGAATAGTGTGTTATAGTTAGTGACCAATGATACTGAATGAGGAATTTCCAGATGCTGTAGAGGCTTAAAACTTCAGAATATGAGATAAAACTTCAAATCCTAGACAGACGTGGAATAATCATTAAAAAGTGATGTTACAATATAGAAAAATAAATAAATTTGTTTGCAGCAAACCAAAAGTTGCTCTCAAATGCAGTAACTAGTTATACAGGGCAATTTGGAATCTAAACTTTGAGAAACCTGAAAATCATAAAGAAATACATATTGTAATATAACAGTCATGACTCTAATTAATTAACTTTAATGAAAGGCATGAAAAATCTTAAGATGCTACAGTTTGGTTGTATTTAGAGGACATAATGACGTTCTGTTGAGCACAAATCAAAACTTCAATTTATTAGGGGAATTTTCAATAAATTTTGTGGTTATAGAAAGAAGTTGAATACCAGAAACTCATAAGGACTAATCTAAAATACTTACGGAGAGATCAGTTTCACTTAGTTAAGTTTTAACATAAATCAAAGTAATTCTACGGCACACAGCTATACTCATAACCAAATTATTTAGTCCATTTGGATGTGTAAAACTGCTTCTTTCGAACTACGTTACAAACATTCTTCAAGCACTGATAAATTAAAATTTGCAAAATGGTAAATATAAGGAACACAGTGCATCTTTTTCAAATACGTGAACATGTTAATTCATTAAAATTACCTATATAAGAGCTACTGTGCACTTATTGTTTAGTTTTTAAGTGAATATTAACCTGAAAGATTGTTTCAATGTTGGTTGTGATTTATTGAATGTATTGAACAATATTTTTGAGAAGATAGGTTGCTACTCACCACAGAGATATCCGATTAGCCACAGAAAGGCGCACACAACAGATTACATCATCTTAAAAGTTTTTGGCCATTACCGCCTCCATCAGTCAGAAAAATACTCACACACACACAACTGCTGTCTCCAGCCACTGGTGTACGAGTATGTTTTTCTGACTGATGAAGACCGTAATGCCTAAAAGCTTTTAAGTAAGTTGTATTCTGTTATGTGTGCCTTTCTGCAGCTCATCAGATGTCTCTGTGGTGAGTACCAAGTTATCCTTCTCAACAATATTGTTGAACTCTTCCTAAAATTTCCATTATTTGATCAATTGTATTTACTACAACAATTCTCATTTTAGGTAAATGCCTTACTGCCGCGAGGTATGTTCCTGCTGGTAATCCAGAGTCTCCTACAAAATGAATTACTGACAGTGCGTCGAAAAGCTCTGGAGCTGTTAAATGCAAAACTGCAATATCGTATGGAATTTGTTTCAACTTGCAAGCCAGAAGAATTGCTAGCATTATTATTACCAGTGAAGAATATAATAAAATGTATTTCTTCTGGGGAACAATCTACCCAAGAAGAGGAAATGCTTCAGCAGACAGCATTGTTTTCAGTGAAATTATTTGCAAGGGCATTAGCTGCAGAACATACAGATGAATTTAAGAAGGTAATAACATGTAACTACCAGTACATTGATTCCTCATTTGAAATAATTAATTAGTGTTTGAAAATGAATATTATTATTATCGGCAGTGGTAGGCCTATTTTAGATCAAAAATTGCTTCGGGTCTAACAGGAATGGAGAACATCTCATTACGTCAAAGTTTGAGACACACTATTAAATTTCAGTTCAGACAGTGATAATTATTTCTTTTTTTTAGATAGTAGTTCTGTGAGGATGTAAACAAATTTCTCAAATTTTGAAGTAATTGGGTAATAATAAGCTATTATGTCTGAGTATTGACGAAATTGTGTGGAGAATTAGGGTAAGGATCGAGAATGTGCCATATGGTGTCTCAAGGAACATGTGGGATTTATAAATTCTGAGAAAGAAACATGAAGCTCTCAGAGTTGGAACCCTGATGAAAACTGCTTCCTGGTTTTCACCGTTCTCTCTGTGGACACACTGCAGAGGAATTTTTAAGAGCTTAAAGCAAAAGAACTTTCCACTGGAAATACTACTTCACCTCCAAGTCACAACTCCCAAGCGACAGAGCCAGTGTTGAACCTTTCCTTGAACAATTCTGACCATCCTCCCAAAGGGGTTCTTTTGCTCACCCAGAACCATCCCTTGCGTGCATTCATGGAATTTCCAACCACTAGCATTGCCTCTAAATCCTCCCTGAACAACATATCAACTACTCCCAACATCTGCCCAGCTGAATCCCATGCCATTCGAGATCTGTAAGCAGACTGCTCCATTGTAATTCTGCTAGCAGACAGGGCTCCACAACTGTGGTACTTGATTGAGGGGAGTATGTGGCAGAGGGACTGTGTCAACTCTTGGGCACCTCTAGCTAAAAACCTGTTCCCCCTCATTTCCTTAATCCAGGCTGAGCTACAGAAAATCCTTTAAGCTGCAGCAGTTACACCCCTTTGCTTACTTCTTTCATGCATGACATCTTTGTGGTCTGGACTCATGGTGAAACAAAATCTTTTAAATTCCTACAGGACCTCAACTTCTCTAACCTGAAATGCCCCTGGTCTGTCTTCAGAACCCAAGCCACCTTCCTAGATGTTGAGTTCCACATCCACACTTCGGTCCATATTTAAGTCGCAAAAAACCACTACGTTAATTTTATTTTTGAGGGTAGGTTGCTACTCACCAAAGAGGTGCCTAATGATTTGCAGAAAGGTATACATAACAAAATATAGCTTTTGGCCATTCTGGCCATCATTGGTCAGAGAAATTCATCCCCCCCCCCTCACACACACACACACACACACACACACACACACACACACACACAGAACTACTGTCTGTGTTCGCTGCGGCCAGTCTGCTGGATTCAAGATGCCCAAGATGCCCCCGACCCCGACGTGAAAGTGACCAGCGGGGGGAGAAAGGAAGTGGCATGGAGAGGGAAGCAGGAAGGGGCGGAGAGGGGTGCATGGTGCATGACAGGGTTGGGGAAGTATACTAGTGCTGTCTGACACACACACAGAGAGAGAGAGAGAGAGAGAGAGAGAGAGAGAGAGAGAGAGAGAGAGAGAGAGAGAGGAAGGCAAGGGAACGAACTGGAGTATGTGGCAGAATGGGAGACGTATGTGGGGTTAGAGTGTGGTCAGGGAAGGGGAGGGGAGGGAGGTGAGTGCGGGAACTTGTTGTGATGGTTGGCCTTGGAGATTGCAGAAGTGTAAGATGTATTGTAGCGAGAGTTCCCTCTTGTGCAATTCAGAAAAGCTGGTGTTCGTGGGGAGGATCCCTATGGGACAAGCTTTGCAGCAGCCATTGAAGTGAGCCACATCATGCAGGACTGCATGCTCTGCAGCAGGAAGGTCCAGTTGTCTGCTGGCCACAGTTTGACAATGGCCAATCATCTGTACAGAAGTTTGTTGCTGTTCATTCCCATGTAGAAAGCTGCCCAGTGGTTGCATTTCTGTTTGTAGAAACCATGACTGATTTCACAGGTTGCCCTGCCTTTTATAGGATAGGAAATGAATTTGATGGGACTGGAGTTTGGTGGTGAAATGGAGGCTAGGACAGGTTTGCATCTAAGTTATATAACAGGAATATGAGCCATGGGTCAATGTGTTGGGAGCAGGAATGAAATAGAGATGGAAAAGGATTGGTAAGTGGCGGAATACCACTATAAGGGTGGTGTGGTGGGGAGCAAACATATTGTGTAGGGTAGTTTTCATTTCAGGGCAGGATGAAAGGTAGTTGAAACAGTGGCAGAGAATGTGGTTTAACTGTTGCAGTCCTGGATGGTACTGGGTCACAAGAGGGGTATTCCTTTGTGGTCAGACAGTGGATGTGGGGAAGGTGGTGGGTGACTGGACAATAGGGTCTGTGAGATCTGTTTCTGGTATAGTTCATGAGGGTAATTGCAGTCAGTGAAAACATCAGCGAGGAGTTCTGCATGTTTGGAGAGGAACTGCTCTTCACTGCAGATCCCACAGCCATGGGTGATTAGGCTGTATGAAATAGACTTTTTCATGTGGAATGGGTGGCTGCTATCGAAATAAAGGTATTGTCTATGGTTACTAGGTTTGATGTGGATGGAGGTACAGATGTGGTCATCTTTGAGGTGACAGTCAACATTGTAGATGTAGATTGTAGCCTGGAATGAAGAGATATTTTGGTGCTTCTTGTACCTCGTATATTTTTCCTGCTTCAGTATCTCTCATTGCTATGATAGCAAAACTTTCTGTACTATTTCCACCAATTTGAAGTTGCGTTTTTACTTCTCCAACAAAATTCCAGAAGGAGAAATTCTTCCAAAAATCCACTAAATAAAAATATAACTCTTCCAGTGAACCACAAACATATATAGAGTCCACTTGTTTGTATATTGAAATTTATTGGAAATGCATAAATGTATCTACAAATATAATACCAGTACAAGTCAACATAACTTCATGACAGGAGCTTGACAAGAGTATAACTACATGAAATTTTTCTTTTTATTTAATATTGATGAAAAAATAGTTGTTAGCTGAATTCCGCAAAAGCATAAGGCAGCATCATCTCCTAGCCAACGGCCTTTGCCAAAGACTAGAAAGTGGCCGGGTATATCTCTCCGCATCGACATTATACACGAAACAAAACAGAATTCAAACATATTTTACACAGAAAATGTTTACAGTTTTTGTAAAATATTAGAGTGGATGATTAAATACACGTCCCACTACAACACTCCTCCAGTCAACTGCTTATATTTTTATCATATTTTACTGTGTTCTGTGGTGCTGAGTGGTGCCCTGACTTGAATTAGTCAACATTTTAATGGGTCTGTGGAGGGATTTCTCTTTCCTAAAAAAAAAAAAAAAAAAAAAAACCCACATGTACATGCCACATGTACTCAGGTACCCTATTAGCAGCTTCCTGCTTGTAGTGCATGTCTGACCTATTCATTTCTCTGCCGAATAGCAGAGCTTGAGAAAATTACACCCAAGATAGCCACAATCTTTCAGAATCATCTGATCCCCTGGTTAATCCTTCCACAATGCATTGGAGTACATGCAGCAAGACTTTCAAATTATTATGTCAAGGTGAAGGAAACAAAATAATTTGAAAATTTCTTTAATAAATTGTTGTTGAAAGTCTAAATTATTAGTAAACAAATTATGATACGAATATTAAGACAAAAAATTCCGATCAGGAAAAATTATATATAAAAATAGACGAAGATTACTCACCAGGCGAAGGAGCACAGGTGTGACAGCATCACAAATTAGTAAACAGTTTGAAAATGATGTGAGTCACAATAAACATATCTTGTCCAGTGACGCCATATGGAGTTCTCCCAAATTTCCCCCCAAAAACTAAAAAGAAAAGAAAAAAATATCAAAAACTCTACAAATATATAGTATTTCCATAATTATGTATACAAATATGCAACACAAAAAATTGTTCACAAATTAATAAAATTTGGATTGCAGGCTTGTGAGCAAGCAATTATTTTTTATTAATGTTATTATTTTTTATTATTGTTATTCCTCATTATGTGGTCTATCAAGATTATTTTCTTCCGATTAGTACAGTTTGAATATTTTCTTTGAACAGTAGTATTTGTACCTCTTTTCAGCGAGATGCAATCAAAGGCTCTTAACATTTCTTAATTGTAAATCTCTTGCTGTATATTGAATATCCAAATGATTTTATGTAAGATTTAAATTATACAAATCATAATTGCAGTAGTATGATCAATTTAAGTAGACATTGCAATATTATTGTGCTTAGCTGCAAGAGCCTATGAATTGTTTTGTATTACATGTATTAGCAGATTAGCTTGTAGTTCATTAATATTGTCGGAAGGATCTATTTGTATCAACTATGAGTTTAATCTAATTTAAGTAGTTAAGTGTGCAAGCATAAGTGACAACGATGATTACCGACATAATAACCATTGTACATGCATGGGCATTGAAATACAACATGAACTCCTTATGTTTCTAAGAAAACACATGTATTTAAAAGGCAACTTTTTATAGGAAGGGCATCATTTTAGATTAGTGGGTTTCATTTCAACACTTCATACGGATACTATTGTTCTTTTATAGAGAATGCCATCTGTGTCTGAACAGAAAGGATATATTTGAGCAGGATGATATACAAATGTTTGAGACAAGTTAGCTATGCTTTATTCTTTTCGTATCTCAAAAAGTAGAATATATTTTATCCATCATATTATTAGTTTTTCACATATATTATTTTCACACTATTATTTTTATGTTTACAGATGCTGGATGTAATTACACAACTTGTGAAGTCAGATTTACCATTAGGAAATCTTTTGGCGACCGTTATTCTCTGTCTTGCTGAATTGTGCAGTACACTTCGTGCAAATGCTATTGCATTTTTGCCAAAATTTATGCCTTCACTTATCAAAATATTACAAAAGCGACATGATCATCAAAGGTATGTAACATGTTTTACATTATGCAAAGTACATATTGTGTAGGAATTGTAACAACTACATAGGTATCTCTCTCTTAAGTATATCATATAAAGTTGTACAATTAATAATTCTTGAAAAACTTAAATCATATGCAGAAGATATGTAGGAGTGTACCAAGCAGGCTTTCGGACAGGAAGATGACCACTGATCAGATGATAGCCATGAGGCAAATCTGGAAAGAGTGCTGGGAATTCAACGATTGGTTTCTGGTGACATTTGTGGATTTCTCAATGGCTTATGTCAGCATCCACAGATTAAGTATGTACAACATCCTGAAAGAGTTTGGTGTAGTAATGAAGTTATTAAATATGATGTCAGTGTCCACAGCAGACACAAAAGCTGTAATGTCCTTGTCGCCTTTTGTTGTTTACTCGGCTCGGTGTAGTTATCAGGAAAGGTAGTACTGGTGCAGGAATCAATGTCAACTGTAACAACTATTCAGATTAATAATACAAGCTTTATTGAGTGAAAATTATAATACCTAACTGTAGAACATATGCCTGTTTCTTCTCTCTTCTTGCTTCTCGCTGCAGCGGCCGTATGATGCTTGCTGCGCTGAGACCTAGTGACGACTGCTTCGTTCATAGCAGAGTTCTGACCTAGTACTGTCCTATTTCTGACTAGTAATTGCTGGTGTACTGTCTAGTAACTGATGGGCATCCAGACGTATCGCGGCCTAGATATAGCCCCTTGTAGAGGGCGCTCATCTTCGGTTACTCCCTCCAGGATGCGTGGCACCTGCTTGCGATTCCCTTTTGGTCGATTGCTGCCTTCTCCACAATCATTCTCTTACATCTGGCATGTGGCACTGACTTTACACCACAACATCCCTTCCCTCTAAAATGCCGAACTGTTGTCGTGTAGGGAGCTCGACAATGGGGGAGGAGGTAGGTTCATGGACAATAACAGAATATGAAGTTTGACAGTACCTTGTATCCAGTGCACTGTGGCGTAGGCTTCAAACTGTTGGAGCTAGTCCAACTAGTCCTCTTCATTTTTATCATACTGTCAGAATGGTGGAATTACTGATGGTGGCTGCCGCAGTGGTACTTGCGTAGTTTCCGACACAGGTGCGGCCGGAAGTTGTTACACGGTTTGCAGGAGAGATGCAATTTGTTGGCTCTGAAACTGAAACATTTGCATTAGCTGCTGTGCATCGAGCGCAGAAAGCTGTGGCGCAGTGGCAGGGTTAGTAGCATTAGTAATTGTGCAAAAAAAAAAAAAAAAAAAAATTGTAAACAGTGCAAAAATATAGAAATTTACTCATAATCCTGCAATAGAATCAAAAGATTATTTACTGGATCCGCTGAGACCTGTAATAAAGCACAATTAATAGTGCAGCATAATGTCATAGTAATTTTAGTTCTCGTCACAATCCGGTTCTTAGTTGTCCTCATTGCCATTTGTTGTGACTTTGTTACCTTTTGTTGTTTACTCGTCCCGGTCTAGTTATCAGGAAAGGTACTGATGCAGGAATAGATGTCAACTGTAACATCTATTCAGATTAATAATACTAGTTTTATTGAGTGAAAATTATAATACTCAAGTTTAGAACATGTCTGTTTCTTCTCTCTTCTTGCTTCTCGCAGCGGCGTCCGTATGATGCTAGCTGCGCTGATACCTAGTTACTGCTTTGTTCGTAGCCCAGTTCTGACCTAGTACTGTTCTATTTCTGACTAGTAATTGCCGGGGCTCTGTCTAGCAACTGATGGGAGTCCAGACTTATGTCAGCCTAGATATAGACGCTTGTAGAGGGCGCACATCTTCGGTTACTCCCTCCAGGATGCGCGGTGCCTGCTTGCAATTGGCTTTTGGTCGATTGCCCCCTTCTCCATGGTCATTCTCTTTATGTCTGGCGTGTGGCACTGACTTTACGCCACAACAAAAGCAAATGTGAAATTCCAGGGGCGGGTGTCCAAAGAACTTAATATTAGAACAGATGTGTGACAAGGTGATATTTCACCACTGTTATTTAATCTGGTTCTAGAGACAGTAATATTAAAATTGAAAAGAGAAAGCAAAGGCATGAAGCTAAATGGAAGAACAGTATAGTAATAAGGACAGTTTACAACTCGCCACAAAAATGTAGCAATAAGCTGCGATAGGCACATACAATACTCCATCTGCCCCACTTTGAACTACTGCCAATTCAGGTCTGGCATGGTACTTATTCGATTTGACAAAGAACCAGCTGTGTCCGTATGCAGTATAAGAAATATTACAATAGGGTCGCCACTCTCGAAGGAATTTTGAAGCTACTGTCAGAGACCCTTCTCATCCTACCCCACCCTCCACTCTACATCTATGTTTATACTCAACAAGCTATCTCATGGCTTGTGTCTGTACTTTCCTTACCACTGTTATTTCCACATATTTCAGTTCCAGTCATGTATGTTTTGCAGTAAAAGCAACTGTCATTTATCCTACATCTGATTTTATTGTAAAGATCTTTTCATGAGATGTTCAGAATAGAAAGCAATTGATTGTCCTAGAAATATATGCTTCAGAACTTCGACAATAGCCCATATACTGGTATGTGATGCAGAATGCAAGTACTAAATGACACTATAATGAAGTGAGTTGCTCTTTTTTTTACTCCTTTCTCTGCACTCTGTCAGTATCACCCTGGATTGCATCCCACACTAACAAGTAATATTTGAGTATTGGTCAAACTTTTTTTGTTGATGGACTACACTTCATGTAAATTGTTCCAATGAATATCAGTCCAGAATCTGCTTTACGAATCATTAATTTTATATCATTGTGCCACTTCAAATCAGTCATCATACCTACTCCTAGGTACTTCATAGAAGTAAATTATTGCAGTGATATTCTGCAATTGTAGTTCCACAGTAATGTATCTTCCTTTCTTTGTATTTGCAATATGTTAGCTTTGTTTGTGTTGAAACTCGACTGTCACTCTCTGTACAAAGCATTGACATGCTGCCTACTAGGTAATTTATACAGGGAGTCCCATTCGAACCTCCTTGATTTCAAATACCCAGAAAAGGAAAATAACAGTATATACAACAATGAGAAATGTACTACAATGTAGAGCATCTCAAAGAATCTATATTAATGCATCCGAAGTGACAAGTATCTTCCCCCAAGTGCAGCATGGTTGCATGAAGTGAAAATAGCGACTCCACAACAACATGTGTAAGCAGTAGTGTGATTTGCAGAAACAAAATCACCGATTACTGTGCAAAGTAATCATAGTCATGTGTATGAATGTGATCCACGTGAGGTGAAAACAATTATGGAATGGTATAGGAAGCTCTGGCCTCAGGAAATTTCTGAAACATTCTGGCGGTGCACATTACAGTGTTTCAGAAGAGGCAGTGGAGGACATCTTCATCTACATGGGGTACTCTGCAAAGCATATTTAAGTGCCTAGCAGGGGGTTCATTGAACCACCTTTATACTATTCATCTACCAATCCATTCCCGAATAGCGCACGGGAAGAAAGAACATATGAATCTCTCAGTTTGAGCTCTGATTTCTCATATTTTATCCTGATGATCATTTATACCTATGTAGATGGGAGTCAACAATATATTTTTGCATTCGGGGGAAATATTTTGGCAATGGGAGTTTTATAAATAGGCCACGTTGCAAACACCATTGTTGTAAGATTCCCATCCCAGATCCTGTATCATTTCCGTGATGCTGTCTCCCATGTATCGTGACAATACTAAACGAGCTGCCCTTCTTTGAACTCTTTAGATGTCCTCGTCAAACCCACCTGGCCAGCAATACTCCAAAAAAGGACGGACAAGCATAGTCTCTTTAGTAGTTCTGTTGCATCTTTTAAGAGTTTTGCCAATAAAACACAGTCCTTGGTTCGCCTTTCCCACAACATTATCTACGTGTTCATTCCAGTTAAAGTCTGATGTAATAGTAATTCCTAGGTATTTAGTGTGGTTTACAGCCTTCACTTTTGATTGATTTATCTTGTAAACAAAATGTAACAGGTTTCTTTTCGTACTCATGGACGGATTTACATTTCTTATTATTTAGAGTCAATTGCATTTTTTTAACACCATACTGATATCTTATTTAGATCGTTCTGCTGTTGGTTTTGATCTTCAGATGATTTTACTAGACAATAAATGACAGTGTCATCTGCAAACGCCGGCCGCGGTGGCCGAGGTGACTGAGGCGCTCCAGTCACGGTCAGCACGGCCACTTCGGTCGGGGGTTCGAATCCCCCCTCGGGCATGGATATTTGTGCCGTCCTAGTTCGTAAGTAGTTCATAAGTAGTTTGTAAGTTTAGGGACTGATGACCCCGTAGTTAAGTCCCATAAGCTTAACAAACATTTGAACATTTTTTTTGAACATCTGCAAACAACCTAAGAGAGCTGCTCAGATTTTCTCCCAAATTGTTTATGTAGAAAAGGAAATATAGAAGCCAAATAACACTACCCTGTGGAACGCCTGATAACACATCTGTTTTTAGTCGATGCCTTACCATAGATTACAACAGACTGTGTCCTCTCTAACAGGAAATCCCCTATCCAGTTACAAATCTGAGGCAAAAAGTAGGCAAGATTTTTGTGCTGCTGTGATGGATAGTGATAGCGACTTCAGTAGTTTCGCTTCTTTATGACCCTCTGCCGTCCCTGTTCCTCTAAACGTTTTTTACAATGCAGTCGCTTGCCCATCTGTTTGTCCTTTGTTGTTACTGGCCCGGGATCCTCTCCTTTTAGGGCTGACAATGTCCATTGTTTTGCTGCGTTCCCATGACGATGGGCCCAGTGTCCGCGATCTGGGAGAAACGACGATGGGCTCAGTGTCTGCGATCTGGGAGAAACACGATACATTTGTAACCATATCGCCCACAGCAGCGCGTTCTTCTGGATGCGTTACCCCGTGCTGGCTGCTGTGGAATGTGATTCGAGACTGGCTGGAGCCCCCGCGGTCCAGTCTAGCTCTAGCGGGGGCAGCCTGGCTTTCAAGCCCGCATCCCTTTACACAGCAGACAAGCATTTCTCAGAAGCCCATATAAGTTAAGTTCTCAAGCATCTAGGCAACTTGATGTACCTTGAACAACATTGCATCCTGTAGTTCACAAGCATCTTCATATGTGTGCTTACAAAGCGAATTCTGCAACATCTGATGTTGAATGACAAACCACGCTGACAATAATTTCCTGCGTGTATGCTGCGGTGTATTGATATGCATGCCAGCTTCCTGGAAATATGTTTATTCTCAGATGAAGCAACCTTTCACCTATCAGTAAAGGTTAATAGGCATAATGTTTGGATTTGGGGTTCGCAAAATCCACACATTGACATTGCACATGATTGTGATAGCCCTAAACTAAATGTCTGGTGCAGGCTAATGAACGACAGGATTGTTGGATTGTTCTACTGTGTGGAACAAACAGTGAATGGGTCAGTGTATTTGGACACGTTGGAGCAGTTTGTGTACCCTAAGATACAAGACTTGCAACCCATCATCATTTTTTAACAAGATGGAGCTCCGCTGTATTGTCATCAGATGTTCGCAAGTTCCTGGATAGGAAATTTCCCAGTTGTTGGATTGGACATTGAGGGCCCATTGCCTGGCCACCACATTCTACAGACATTAGCCACTTCCCCTCACAGGGGTCAGCATTAATTTGCTGAGTGCGGACTCGGCGACCGCCGTATGACACAATGGTGAAAGGTTGTATGTTGCCTAGCCCTGGGGTTTTGAATTAATCGTCTGGTTGCAATGACGGTAAAAACCTCAGTGTGCTATGTTCTGAGGAGATGCATGGCTGTTGAGGTGGATCAGTCGCTAGCGACCTCTGGGGAACTTCAGTTGTATTAGGCTTACCCGGGCAAGTGGAGCTCTGCCTGGGCGGACATCTATTTTCCTAGCTGTTCATGGGAACAGGATGAAATGAGCATGTAATAGTGTTGGAGGACAGAAAACTGACATCTCTAAGCATGGGAAGATTGACTTTAATGCAGAGAGATATGACCCCACATTGTTCACTTCCCTGGCCACACCATGCGAGGAATGTAGGGCGCATACCCGTTCTGAGCTGTATTCACTGCAGTACTTAGTATGCACATGATCAGATAGGGAGTCTTTCTTGCCATCAAAGTCGCAGTTCTTTGTAGACAACCTTGAAGACAAGTTTGGCGAGGTAGCGTCTTTCTCAAAGATGAGAAGTGGGGCAGATGGCATCCCCTGCCCAGTTGAAGGCACTGCTCGCCTGCGAGAAACTTGGTGATATGCCTCTCAATATCATGCTCCACAAGAAGCTAAACAATGTCCAGGATTTCATATACCACTGTGATTCCCTGTCACAGTCAGACTATGAGTTGTGCACAAACCTAGAATGAAGAGGCGTTCACTTTGTCAGTCGCGTCCATAGTCCAAAATATCACATTTTTGCCACCGGTGATTTCATCCTGCTTTCAAGAGCGATACACTACCTTAGAAGGTAAAGATTATGATACACAGGTGCAACATAGATACCATACGTCCCTCCCCTTATGAGCTACTTCAGGTGCTGGAAGTTTTGGCATATGTTCTCTCAATGTACTTCCAGCCCCACATGCAGGGAATATGGGCATCTATCACATCCAAACAAACCGTGCACCCTACCTCCTTTCTGTGTGAACTGTAAGCAGTTACATCCACCTTGCTTGCGAGACTGTACTCGTTGGCACAAGGAACGAAAGATCATGGAGATAAAGACTGTGGACCAACTTACATATGCTGAGGCAAGAGAAAAGTATGAGTAGCTACATCTGGCGCATATGACTACATCTTTTGCTGCTGTTGCATCATCCCTGCTTTCATTGGGTACGATAATAACTCCCACAGTACCGTTGCCTCCTGTGGGCCCTAGGGGCCAATAGTCATCCACTGCCCTCTCGATGGGTGGCACGTGTTTCGAAATTGGACTCCATCAGGTGATGTCCAGTCCCTAGGCATTACAAACTTCAAAAACAATATTGTTGACACTTTTTACTTTGTATTATTAACAATGTTCATCCAAACATTATTTTTGACTGTATCAAATAACAAAGGCAGATAAGGTAAAACAATAAAGGATTCTCCCATAGGGACTCTGTTATTTGAATTACGATAATTGATCATATTGCTCAATGGCTGCAAGTAGAGCGTCCTGCATGTCCACCTGACTGGTAGTGTGAAACAGGCTGTGGGATCTGAGTGGCGGCAGGTTACTCTGCTCTATGGGCTACGGCCAGCGTACACTAATCATGTGTTTCAGAGGCCATAGAATTGCTGCTCCCCAACAATTTTTGGAAAATCAGTATCAAATGGCTCCATCAGAGTGGTTCTACTCTGTGCTATGAAAGAGTGTTTCAAATCTAATTGACACTTTGTTATACGATTATCCTCAGCTAAGAATGAATAGATCTGGAAAAGTTATAACAACTTTGATATTTGTGGTTGGAAAAAACAACTATAATTTGAGATTTATGCTACCAATATATGTTTCTGTAACCTATTAAAGTTTTCTTAAAATCGGGTGATATGTTTTGCAATTTTTAATTGTGAAGTGAGTTGTTCGTAGGGAAGGCCCCGCCAAAACGCCAACAGCTCTACTTGTAAAAATTATTAATTGAACTTCAAAACCAATTTGTGTCATAAAAGTGTAGAATTAAACTAGAAAAAAAAAGTGACATGAATTTGATAGGACTATTACTTCATTTGCAATTAAAGCCTAAAGTCGAGTCATTGTAATAATAATCTGATAATAAGCATCTATGTGCTTTTTGCTCACTGCTTTCTTTTTCAGCCTTCCTTTGTATGTATTTTGCTATTATTTGTGCCTTAAAACTAACAGGTAGGATACAACTATCTTTGGAGAACTCACGAGAAACATGTAATTGAAACCATTTTGTGGTAATGTGTAATGATGAATAAGGATCAGTTCAGTGTGAAAACTTTTAACATCTTGGAAAATAATTTATTACTGTATTCCTTTAAATTGTTGTAACTCTATTGGTGAGATATGTCATACTGGCACATTTAAGAATAAAATAAATTATTTAGCCTGTTCAGAAGTATTAATTAGTTATGACAAGCAAAAAATTATTTCAAATTGGTAGGCATGGTCTACAAGATGTGTTAAAATGCAAATATTCAAATTACCAACTAAAATAGCCAATATTTATTGTTATGCAGTCTGTTTGAAAATGTGTTAATTGTGATAAATGTTTTTATTTTTCTAGCTCTGATGTAGTGCTACTTGCTATAATTACAGCAATACATAAAATTGTTGAGAGTTTATCAAATTTTTTGAGCCCTTATTTGGATAAAATTCTATTAGAAATATGCAAAATATCAACCAGATGGCAACATGAGCAAGACAATCAAAAAACTTCTAATGTACTACAAAAGCTAAAGGGTATTAGGTATGTTTTGAAATACTTCATATTTTGTTGTTATTAGATAGGATGTGCTTCTCTTGAAAAGTTACTTCATCAAGTTTTGATAAAAACATTATTTTAATTTTACCTTTAAAGTGGATAATAACTTACTAATATACTGTTTGACAATGTCATGTTATCATTTCAAATGCAGCTGTTGTCTATAGAATTTCAGGAGCAAATAGTTTAATTGATCTCATTTGTCATATTTTATTCACATTTTTTGGAATAACTTCTATATATGTAATAACGAAATAAATCTAGTCTGATTATTAATTTTAGAAACTGCAAGCATTAGCAACAGGTAGATGGATAGATATGTAGATATGCATGTGTATTAACCATTCCCTACATTGAAACAGCTAAACCACATTCTTCAGTTGGAGTTTGACTTCCTATCATCTCCAAAATTCTTATCAGCAGTGTGAGAGTGATATTTTGCCACCTTTTTAACTTGCAGGATAAACTGATCCATCCTTGAGCTTCCTATCATCTCCAAAATTCTTATCAGCAGTGTGAGAGTGATATTTTGCCACCTTTTTAACTTGCAGGATAAACTGATCCATCCTTGAGCTATCAGGTGATCAAAAAGTCATTATAAATTTGAAAACTTAATAAATCACGGAATAATGTAGATAGAGAGGTAAAAATTGACACACATGCTTGGAATGACATGGGGGGGGGGGTTATTAGAACAAACAAAAAAAAATCAATAAAGTCTGACAGATGACGCTTCATATGATCAGAAAAGCAATAATTAGCATAACAAATTAAGACCAAGCAAAGATGATGTTCTTTACAGGAATTGCTCAATAGCTGTAGTCAAGGAATTATGTTGTGGACAGCACTGTAAAGCATGTCCGCTGTTATGATGAGGCATTGGTGTCGGATGTTGTCTTTCATCATCCCTAGAGATGTCGGTCGATCACGATACATTTGCGACTTCAGGTAACCCCAAAGTCAATAATCATACGTACTCAGGTCTGGGAGGCCAAGCATGACAAAAGTGGTGGCTGAGCACACGATCATCACCAAACGAAGTGCAAAAGATATCTTTCACACGTCTATCAATACTTGTTGTACTAATAAAACCCCATTGCATTCCAAGCATGTGTGTCAATTTTTACCTCTCTATATACATTATTCCGTGATTTATTAAGTTTTCAAATTTATACTGACTTTTTTATCACCCGGTACTTCTCTCCATTCCTTGCCACATTTTCATGTGACAGTCTAAATACGCTATACTTGTGTTGTGTGGTTGACTCTCAAAACCCATTTCTATTCCTGCTTAAGCCACACGTCATATATTACGTATATAATATAGTAATAAGGACAGTATACAACTCACCCCAAAGATGTGACGACGAGCTGTGACAGGCACATAAAAAAACACACACTCATACAACACTTCAGCTATCAGCCAAGTTCTATTTTCTGAAGAAAGCCATGTCCGATAGCTGAAGTGTTGTATGTATAGGGACCGGAAAATGTAGCATCTATTTTTGGCAAAATTAGCATCTATTTTGCAGACATCATTATATGTAAATAGCCTACTAAATAAGTATCTGGTTACTTCCTCTTACAAATGTACACAGTCACACCTATGTCACTATGTGATAAATGCTTTATTAACTACTGTCATTTAATCAATCTATTTAAGGAAGGAAAGAAAACATATTTTACAGCATATTTTAAGATTTTTTCTGTAATTTTCAAAAGAAAAGATGGTACATATTTGAACATCACTCTCTGAGATTGCATCTCCTAGTTATAGGGAGATAAAATACACTCTCTGTCAACATTGTTAGATGGAGATCACAACAAAGCCAAACAATGTTTTGCAAACATTTCATGATCTTTTTCAGTGTGAATGGCACTCAAAATATTCTTGATATTGATGCTATCACTTTCTTTAAGCTGCTGTTTAAAATTCTTTTTAAATGGGCATAGGCTTAAGACACCACTTGTTTATCTTAATAAACCTGAAGACATAGTCTCCATTACAACAGCTTTATTAGGATTGTTTAAAATAACATTCCTTGAAAAGTGTCTGAGCTGTAGATTCAAATCTCTTTTGATTTGGGTCTTTGCTTCTCAGTAGAGCCAGTTTGCTCTTGGCAGAATTAGCTGCCTTGCTAAACACATCTTTGCATTTGGGCTGCTCTAAAGTATTTAGAGTATGCAATGCTTGTGTTGTTCCTTCTGAGAACTGTCCTTCATATACAATTCGCAAATTTAATTCTAAACTGGGCAGTTTTGGGTACGTAATATGAGCTGTAGGATACTTTTTAGCTCTCAAGCAAAGTTAAGAGCTCCAGAAGCTTCCTGCCATGATCCTTCATAAACACCGTGTGTGTGTGTGTGTGTGTGTGTGTGTGTGTGTGTGTGTGTGTGTGTGTGTGGATTCTTTTCACGTCTTTGTCTGTTAATTTTTTAAATAAAATTTACACCACAGTTATTTGCCTCTCTCATTTCTGGCAACTTAAAGAACACTACAATGTCAAGGAAATAATTCTCTAAATAGAACACTGATTCAAACCAGCTGTTCCACTGAGCAACTACTGGTAATCAAAACTGTTTAGCTTCCTTGGAATCATTCTTTGCCATGAGAAACTTGATATATTTGTATTTTTACTTCCTTGTAGTAAATGCTGATTTTACCATGGTCACCACTTCATTCAATCCACACATAACTGTTGTGAAGCTTTTGCCAATTAAACTGAGTTTATGTGCCAACATTGCACACAAATCAGATGGTCAACAATATTGACTTTTAAAGTATCATGACAGTGTGTCATATGGACCACTGTCACTAACAAATACACGAACAGCATCATATGGCAATTCATGCTCATTTAGTGTTTAATATTATTCTGCAACAGTCTGTGGTATTTGCTGCTTCTAGAAATTTCACAGCAGCAGGGAATATCTTCCATTATTCTTCATCAGACAGTTGGAAAATAACAACAAACACTCAGTGTCCCATTATGTTCATTGCTTCATAACAAAGAATATTTATTTTTTGCCAGATATAGCTGTAGTGATTGTTTGTGGTCAGAAGCAATTTCTAGAAATAAAGAAATAGTCATGTACCAACACAAAAGACCTAATAACAACAATATTGTCATAATAGTTTCTCTTACTCTTCAAGTTATTTCGTGATTTCATTCATTAGTTACAAAATAAGCTTGCAACGATAGAAATTGATACAATACTCACATTATATCCAACAGTCAGTTCTTTTTTTACTTTCTGAAAGACTCATTTAAGACAAAAACTTGTTTCACAAACTGTATTTTTGTCTGTAACGTGTAACCTTAAATGTGGTCTGCTGTGTGTGAGATGTTGCAATATTATAGTAACTATAATGCAAATGCGCGACAATTTTCCAGTTACGTAGGCACACTGATGTCTCTTGTTTTATAGCTAGTGCCAGATATAAAAGTAATTGTACTCACAAAAAATAGAACCGATGCCAAACTGAACACTGGCGGGAATTATTTTCTTTGTTACGTGTCGGGCCCCATGTGACACGAATGCGTCCTACGTTGCCATATGTGGCATTTATCTTGCACAGAGCTCCGCTCCTACACACTAGTTGACGCGGCATCCCACTGGTAGGCTCAATTATATATGAATGGGTACAATCTCCACCCCCCTCCCATCATTTTTTTTCTTGCTCCAAATCATGTGATTCTATACAAATGAAAACTGATTGCTTTTTAATGAGTTTTATAGGCAGAAAACAGTGGCGATAGAAGGCATCACAAAATTCGTGAGAAAATAGCATTTATTACGTAATTTTGCGTTTTTCGCATTTTGAGCCTGAATTCGCATTTATCGCAACTTGCAAATTTTTCAGGTCCCGATGTATGTATGTATGTATGTATGTATGTATGTGTGTGTGTTTTTTATGTGCCTGTCACAGCTTGCCATCATGTCTTTGTGGTTAGTTGTACACTGTCTTCATTACTATATTGTTAATTCCAACCTGGACTTTCCATTATTAGATATTATGTATATAAGTATATTGTAGTAAATGCCTCTCCCTGTGTGGAAATTACATAGTATGAGCACTCATGGACAGTAGGCAACGTGTGGCATACACTATTTGAGTCGGTTTGGTGTATGCATTATTACTAGGTCTTTATTTTCATTATTATTACTAAATAAATAACAAGCAAAGGAAGAATTTAACTAATAGAATTGAAATTTCAGGCAGAAGATTGCAACGTCAGTACCGTCACGTATATTGATTCCATCCATGAAAAAATGCTACTCTAAAGTGATGGCAGAAGATGTGCAGGCCCTTGGACCATTGGCAGGGGTTCTGGCTGATAGCTTCTCAGCAATGAGTGCAACAGAACTGCAACATCAAATGTTGGAACTAACCAATTTCTTCCTCACAGCATTACAGTTTCGTTCAGAAACAAGTAATCATTCGGCAGATGTAATTTCTGTTGCTGAGGGTCATATAATTGATGCTCTTGTAGCACTTGTTCTGAAACTGTCAGAATCCTCTTTCAGGCCACTGTACTACAATATTTTCCATTGGGCTACTGCAACAGAGGCTCCCAAGGATAGGATCATCACATTTTACAGGTTCGTATATATTGTTATTTGATATTTTAAAGAAATACGAGGTATGTCCACAAAATACGTTCTGTTTGGTTATATAAACCAAACGTGAACAGATACAGAAAAAAATATTTACTGTATAAAAATCTGCAACTGTTCAACTACTTTTCTACATAACTTCCGAAATTTTGTAGGCACTTGTCATAGCGTGGGACAAGTTTTTGTGTGCCTTCTTAGAAGGTTGCCGCCTGTGTATTCAACCATGTGGCAAACCTGTTCTTTCAGATCATCATCATTGAACTGTTGACCACCAAGGACAGATTTTAGGTGTAAGAAGAGATGAAAGGAGCCTTCTTCTTCCCTTCACGTTGCCGCCTTACCTCACAGGGTGAAAGTGACCAAACAACTCTTACGGGAATTTCACTGCGACGTGTTTGATCATCCTCCGTACAGTCTCGCTCCTAGTGACTTTCTTCTTACACCGAAAACCTGTCCATGGTGGTCAACACTTCAGCGATGACGGCGAGCTGAAAGAACATGTTACCACATGGTTGAATACACAGGCGGCAACCTTCTACGAAGAAGGCGTTCAAAGACTTCTGCCACGCTATGACATATGCCTACAAAATTTCGGAAGCTATGTAGAAAAGTTGTTTAATAGTTATATATTTTTGTGCAATAAATATTTTTTCTGTATCTGTACACATTTGTTTTATATAACCAAATGGAACTTACTTTGTGGACATAATCTCGTAAACTGGTGTTAACGTGGATTTGTGTAATAGACATTTTCATGTATTACTGATTGTGAGACATTACATAAAAATTCTGTAGACTCTTACTGCTCTTAGCATCCAGAATAAATATTTCCATATTTTAATGGGTCTTGTATACCTAAATTGACATTATAGTGCCATTAAATATTAATGGAACTGAAGTTTTCAATTAGGCTGTTATAAAGGAGGAGGAGCAGGGGGGAGGGGAGATTGATTAAAAATCCGACAGCTTGGAAACATTTGAAATTTGGTAATATGTTGTAACAGGGTTCATTACATTCCTTAAGCTCGATTCAAAATAGTCAAATAGTTTGTTATTTGGGAATATTAAGCAATCCAAGACAAGTTGCCAAGGGAACTTGGTCTGTTGAGGTTCCAAGTAGAAGCACAGTAGTCGAGCATGCAGAGAAAACGTAGAGAAGCTCTGATACAAAGATGAATGAAAAGCAGCAAGATACATATTATCTGTTTTGAAGTTATGTGCTTTGAACGTTGTTCTTTTTAAGTTGCTCCACTTCTTAATTCAAATCAAAAACCAGCCAGTCTTGTAGTAATGAATGTATTAGTATGTAAAATTCACCTCTATAAAGTTTTTTTAGTAGAAATTGCTGAATTAAGTCTATATATATCTATATAGTTTTTTTAAAATATAAAAAATAGACGAAGATTACTCACCAGGCGAAGGAGCACAGGTGTGACAGCATCACAAATAAATAAATGAATACACACACACACACACAATCGCAAGCTTTCGCAACCCAGTTGCGTCTTCAGGCAGTAGGGAAGGAGAGGGAAAAGGAAACGATGAGGGTTTTAAGGAAGGGGGTAAGGAGCCATTCCAATCCCGGGAGAGGAAAGACTTACCTTGGGGGAAAAAACAGGCTAGCAGGTTCCAAACATGAAGGGAAAACAATATAATTTTACCTCAAAACTTAAGATGATGATTTATAATTTAAATGAAGTCTGCTGCCACAATGGAAATGCATGGTAGGCACACTACAATATGTAAAATACATTTCTGTGTCAGTTGATGTAGTTAATCAAAACATTCATATCAGGTTAGAAATGATCCACCCACTTTCAAAGTAAAAGTTGAAGTCTTCTGGAAAAGTGTTATTGTTTCAATTTTCATTGATCTAGTACCTTGGTAGTGAGTGAAAATTTTATTTAGAGAAAATTTGCTTTGATCTAATTCATTGTGGGATTTTCACAAAGCTAAAAAATAATTATCTTGAAGCAACAATATGGTTTCTATGTCTTACAAGGAGACAACATGGGCATCGGATTATAGAATTTCTTTATATTTATGGTATGTGAAGTTCAGAACTCAAATAACAATCAGCCAAAGCCATTCGATACAATTCTCAAAAATTTTCGAGATAATTTCTTTAAGTTTCTCAAAGTAGTCCTACACATTAGTACTAAGTACCATTAATTAAAATGGTTACTGCATCTGTATGTTAGCTCAGGTAGTTGTGTTCTAGCCTTCCAAACTCAGGGTCATTGGTTCGAATCCTGTCATGGCTTTTCTTTTTTTTCTCCAGTTGTGTTCGAATACTTACACGATTTTAATATCTAATGATGATTTGTACGAAAAGTGCATGTGTTTTTATTGATTTGTAATTTTCTACAATTATATGGAAGGTTGTTAATAATGTCAATCAAAAAATGTAAGCTACATTTTTTTCCGTATTAGATTCACTATTAATCAACGACGGTAGTCTTTGATTGTTCAGTTTGTTAAGAGCTACAGCACTGTATTTGGAAAGTCATCTCACTAGATACAAATGGCTTTCCAAGAAGCTACCGTACTCAACCTCCGTTTTACGTGACAACAGGGTTTTAACTCGTCTACTTACACATAAACAAAAATTGACACAACATGTGAAATTGAGATCCGAATATTTTATATAACTGAATGCGGGGAGGGGGGGAACGAGAGAGAAAGTGTCCCATTGGGATTCGAACCTCCGACTCTAGGGGTGTAACGCCAGTACATTACCACCTGAGCTAAACCAACAGATACAGCAACCCTTCTAATTACAGGTACTTATGTGCACTTTGCAAAATTTCAAAGTCTATTTTCTCAAGAATTTTTTCCAGTTCCGTTGAATGGCTTTGGCTGATTGTTATTTAAGTTCTTCACATACCATAAATATAAAGAAATTTTAAAATCCGATACCCATGTGGTCTCCTTGTTAGTCATTGTCTGAAGACTGTGACGGATAATTTATAATTTTAAGTTACTAGAGGAACATCTTAACTTTTCAGTTTCATTGTACATACCGTGAACTTGCTGTTAGTACCAGACTAAGTATGTATTGTGTGCAGACCATTTTCTGATGCTCACATTGTTTGTCGTAAGATTAATTAACTATAAAGTGATACAAGCCATAATGAGTACAAAAATGGTAGATATGAAATGACAATTGTTCAAATGTTTTAATTCTGTGGGACCAAACTACATTGGTCATCGGTGCCTAGACGTAAAAACTACTTAAACTAAGTTAAATTAACCTAAGGACAACACACACATCCATGCTCGAGGTAGGATTCGAACCTCTGACGCAAGAGGCCGCGCAATCTGTAACATGGCACTCCAGACCTCTCAGCTACTCCCACGCGGCTATGAAATGACATGAAATAATATCAGTATGTTGAAATTATGAATACTTCCAATTTGGTCAAAGCAGAGTGGCCAAGCACATTGTGTGCGCTATGCTATGATGCGCGAGGCCGTTCCCGTTGGTGGTTTGACTCCCTCCTCAGGCATGGATGTTTGTGTTGTCTTCAGGATAAGGTATTTCATAAGTAGTTTGTAAGTTTAGGGACTGTGACCCCACAGTTAAGTCCCTTAAGCTTAACAGGCATTTGAACATTTGATTTGAACTTCAAATTTGACAACTGCCCCCCTTTACATACTAGTGTGTCCTGTCTAAACAGCCTAGTCACCTGTAGTTTTGACATCTGTAGTGATTAGCAATCTCTTTCCATACATGTTAAAAGTATCACTGAGGCTTCACAGATAAACCTTGTCCAGAAAAAGATCTCCCTGCCTTGTTCTCCAGTTACCTACCAACTTCCAAATCAAAGCTTGAGAATCAGCACCAAATGAATCAAAATCCTATGCCAGAGTTTTGACTACCCCTCATCTTCCCTGAAACGCCCCACCCCTCGGTGCCTAGTCGGTGTGGTCTTTTGAAAAAAACCATGCAGTATCCTTATCTTCCCATTCTTGTTGTCTGTATAATCCCTTGTTAATGATGCATTAATATGCAATAGACCCAAATAAAACACTGTCCCATTCATCCTCCCACTGCCTCCTACTCCAGCTCCATCATAATCATCGTCTGTACCATCAGAGGCAGGGATGCCTGTGATGGCAACCATATCAGCTACAAACTTATCTGTAACTTTATGCTGCTATCTATTTGAGAATGGCAACTAACAAGCTGCCCATCCACATGAAATGGCCTCGGTCACAGTTTGGACGCAACGGCTGGAGGCAGTAGTTGTGTGTGTTTTCTATTTTGGGCGAAGGTCTTCTGGCTAGAAGTTTAATTGTTGATTAATATTTTCCATTAATGATGGAAATTCTCCAAAGACATGATAAATTATTCTTCAAAAGGGATATATTAGCTGGCCAGTACTTACCTTAGTGCTGTACTGCCAGAAGTCGCACAAAGAAGAAAAAGGATAAACAAACAGCACTAGCTTTCGTAACAGGGTTCCTTCAACAGGTAGGAGAGAATGGAACAAAAGGTGAAGGTAATTAATATTTTTGTTTCATCAATTTGTGTCTTGTGTACCCTCCATATGGTGAGTAGCAATGTATCCTTTTTGTAAATAGTTCATATTCCTTCCTGCATTTTCATTGTTTTATATAATAATACTGGAAATACCTGAATGGAGTAATATATGGAATAAGGGAGAAGCAACCACTTATTAAATATTGTGTGGAGCACAAAAATATTTAACAGGAAGTACCTTTCACACTAGCTCTTTTTCTAGCACACACATTCATCGAGGTCAGAAAATAGGTAACTAAATGTGATTGTGATCACAATCTTATAATGTACAGTGAGATTTACCACTGAAGTGTGTGTTTGGGTCTCTTTGTGATGTAAGTGGATGTCTGTACTGCATAGAAAAGAGGAAGTGCTTGAAAGCTTATGTGAATACTGTTTTCTGTTATATAATTCTATGCCCCATGCATCAGTCTACTGTTGGTGAGTGGTTTGCCTTTTCTATATTTTATATTACTTGTAACATAACATCTTATGATAGTGGAGGGAAAAAAAAGGTCAATACTAAAAAAACTGTTAGCACACATTGGTATAAAAAATTCTTCCTCATAGTTACTCAAACCGCACATCAATAGGTCCAGATTTATATAAAACCCAAAATTTAAGAAAATTTTAAAACCATGCAGCACGGCCATGCAGAGCTTGAACGTATTAGATGGGAGGATCAAAATGCGGCTTAAGAATGGAGTTGGGAAGCAGGTGAGGGAGGGGGGGGGGGGAGCAAAAAATAAAATAAACACACACACACACACACACACACACACACACACACACACCACTCAAAATAGGAGAGGTTTAGGACAGGGGTAGGAACTGTTGGGTGTGGTAAAAATGGAAGTTATTGTAGGGTGAGGCCTGGACAATTTCGGGTTGGAGAATGTACTTCAGGGATAACTCCCATTTGTGCTGTTCAAAAAAGCTGGACAACTGGTTAGTCATTATGCCTATACAGAAAGGTGCACAGTGATTTCAGCACAGATGGTAAATTACATGGCAGCTTTCAAAGGGGCCTGGCCTCTGGCTAGGTAGGATAAGCATGTGACAGGACTGGAATAGGAAATGCTGGGTGGGTGGATTGAACAGGTATTGCAGCGGGATTTTTGACATTAGTATGATCCCTGTGGCAGTGGGCTGGGTTTCAGGTAGCATAGGGATGGACTAGGAAGTTATGGAGGTTGGGAGGGTGACTGAAGAACACTTTAGGAAGGGTGGGAAAGATCTTGTGCAGGATGTCTCCCATTTCTGGGCATGACGATAGAAAATCAAAACCTTGTCAAAGGATGCAATGTAGTTGTTAGAGTCCAGGGTGGTACTCAGTGCAAGGGGGCACTCTTTTGTGGAGGGTGGTAAAGGGAGCTTTTGGGATGTGTGGGGATATGGCACAGGAGTTCTGTTTGCGGACTAGGTCTATGGGGTAGTTTGTCTGCGAAGGCCTTTAAGAGCCCCTCATCAGGGAGTTCTTGTCACTGCAGATATGCCTTCCACGATTGGCCAGGGAGGGATTTTTTGATGTGGGAGGGATGGAAACTGTCAAAGTGTAGGTACTGTTGGTGGTTGGTAGGTTTAATATGGACGGAAGTGTGGATGGAGCAATCAGTGAAGTGGACGTTGACATCTAGGAAGAGGGTTGAGGAAGACCAGGTGAAGTGGATGGGGGAGTAGGAGTTCAGGTTTTGAAGGAAGTCCATATCAATAAACGTGAATCAGGCCAAATGTTTGAAGTTTGGGGATGCTAGGAAGGATTACTCCAGCCCATAGGAGGCATAGAAGGGTGCCATGTGGGTACCCATGACTGTGTCACTTCCTCTCAAAGAAAAAGTATTTATTAGTTAGAATAATGTTGGTGATGGTGTAGGAGTGAGGAAGGAGATGGATTCAGGGGAGAGCTTCTGGGCGGGGCTGTAGGATTTCAACAGGGTTTGGAGATCGTGTTGGGCTTCGGGGACTGGGTCATTCCAGTACGACTTGTAGGGTGAAGAGTCAGAGAGTTGGCAGTGTCCTTCTGTCAGTCAGTCACTGTGATCCATAAGTACAATGGTGGAACCTTTATTTGCAGGAATGATGATTGTCGGGATGTGTTTTGAGGTTGTGGAATGGCTATGGCTCTCATTTCTTCTGATGAAAGGTTTGAGTTCTTCGGAAGGGACTTGTGGAAAGATGGTGAGGCCAAGTTGGAGGGTTGATAGGGAGTGTTGTGGAGTGTTGATAGGGATTTTGGAGGGAGGAGGTAGGTTCAAGAGGTCAGCTATGCAAGGTCTGGGTGCTATTAGAGGTTCACGAGGTTCATCTTTATCCAGAGGAGGTATATCAGGTATTTATGAGCCATGGAGAGATTTATTTTGTAGAATTTAGGTTCGTGAGAGATAAGGATTGGTGGAATCTGAAAAGGTGCAGGTCACTGTGGAAGGTGCGGTGGGATCCAGAGAATGGAATTTATGTGGTTAGACTGTTGGGTGTGCTATCATGACTTAGGCAGCAGTTTAGGAATAGGATGTGGGATTGGGTTTTGGCCAGAGAAAGGGATACTTTTCTGAACTGGTGCAGATAAATGGAGCAGGGGTCCAGTGGGGCAGGGTTAGAGTAAGGAAAATGATTGGAGAGATGGTGTTAAGAGATTATGAGGAGCTCAAGGTCTGGTAAGAGGTGCCTCAACAGGCATCCTACTTTCCAAACTTCACACAAGGTACTGGCGGAAGTAAATTTATGAGATGGCATTGTGAGTCGTGTGGATAGCTCAGTCGGTAGAGCGCTTGCCCAGGAATGGCAAAAGTCCCAGGTTCGAGGCCCAGTTCTGGCACACATTTTTAATCTGCCAGGAAGTTTGATATCAGCACACACTTCACTGCAGAGTGAAAGTTTCATTCTACCTAAATCCCATCCCTCAGCTTGAATCCCTTGCTCTCCAGCAACTGGAGGATCACTCCACATCCACAAGTCGTCCAGCCTACTGACATGGTATTACCATGTTGGAATACCTATATTCAATCCTTCTGCGACCCATTATGTTCCTCCTTGTGAACCTGTAACAGCACCCAGACCGTGCATAATTGACCTCTTGAACCTACCTCATCCCTCCAAATTCCCTACCAGCACTCCACATCATCAAATGCCAAAACAGCCCCAGAACTCTGTAGTTAACCTGTCCACAAAAATCTTAAACTCCACTGTAGATTCCATTTCATTCAAAGCTCTTTAGCCGAATGCCACAATTCAATCATGTTGGTCTTGTCAAAGACCTACTCTCCTTTTCCTGATATCTATGATGGAAACACTACTTTGCCACCAATACCTCTGATCATAACCAGCCTAATCCCAACGTTGAACCCTGCCTTTCCCAGTTCATACCACCATCTGACAGATATCCCCTTGCACTCCCATCTAACAACTTCCATCTTAGCCTCACCAATCTTTCTCAAAGTACCTTCCTAAAAACTCAAACCTGTCCGCAGAAGGAGAGCTATAGGCATCCACAACCTCAAAACAAATCCCGACATAATCATCCTTTCCGCAGGTAAAAGTTCCACCACTGTAGGTATGGTCAACACTGACTACCTGGCAAAATGACTCCGTCAACTCTTCCACCTGGAATGACCCCATCCCCAAAGTCCAATAACATCTCCAAACACTGCGAAAATCCTGCGGCCCCTCCCAGAAACTCTCCCCTGAATCCATCTCCCTCCTCACTCCAACAACACCCTGCACACCCACCTACATGCTCCCCAAAATCCACAAATGAAATAAACCTGTACGACCAATTGTGCCTGGTTACTGTGCTCCTACTAAAAGAATTTCAGCCTTTGTTAACCAACACCTTCAACTAGTTGTCCGAAAATCTGTCCTCTCATATCAAGGACACCGACCACTCCCTTCACCGACTCTCCCCCATCCCCTTACCTACTGGATCCCCACTTGTCACAGTGGATGCCACTGCCTTATACACCAACAGTCCACATGCCCATTGCCTTGCCACTCTCTAACACTACCTTCCCGACTCTATTAACCTTCTCGTCCAGTCTGGCCGCACTGTGGCCTTCGTTTGGACCCTGGGACACGTTGGAATTTCAGGGAACGAACGCGTGGATCGGCTGGCTAAGCAGGCAATTACTTCCAGCCTCTTAGAAATTGGTGTTCAAGAGAGCGACCTCCGATCAGAGTTCCAACGGAAGGTACTTGGGCTTTGGAATACTGAGTGGGTTGACTCACCTGCCCCAAATAAGCTCCGTGTAGTGAAGCGTTCTACAGCTCCATGGAAGTCCTCCCTGAGGGCCTCTCGGAAGGAGTTAGTTGTCCTTTGTTGTCTGCATATTTGTCACACGTGGATGACACATGGCCATCTACTTCGACGGGAGGATCCTCCACAGTGTCGCTGTGGCACTTTATTGACAGTGGTCCGCATCCTGGAGGACTGTCCCCTTTTAGCTGCCTTACGACAGTATTTTGACCTGCCAGCTGTGCTTCCTTTTATACTAGGTGACGACGCTGCTACAGCTGATCGTGTTTTACGTTTTATCTATGCAACTGGGTTTTACCATTTGATCTAAAGGTGGGTCCCTTAGCCTGATCTCTTAGGCACCCATCTCTCACAAATGTTTACCCTTCCTATTTTGTGTTGTCTGACCTGCTTTTCTTCGTATGTTTTATAATATGCAGAGTGGCCGGGTCATCCTTTATTATCCTCATGATCAGCCAGCCACAATATTCTGCTGTAACTTTTTAGTCCAATTATGTTCATTTAGTCTTTGAGTTTTCTTCTTTGCGTCTCATGAACTCAATGCTCCTTGTCCTTGCATACCCGTTTTGCTTTCTCTTTTGTGTAATTCAATGCTCGTCTTTTTCATCTTGCAATAAGCCGCATTGACTTTGCTCGCAACAGGGGACTGATGACCGTGCAGTCTAGTCCCCTCTAAACAACAACCACCAATGTCCCTCTGAATTCAAGCCTGGTACCTCATAACCATCAGCAACTTTATTCTAACTAATAATTATTTTTCCTTTGAGTGGAAAGTTTACTATCAAATCCGTGGCACACCATTGGCACCTTTCTATGACAACCTGTATATGGGCAGTCTGGAGTAATCCTTCCTAACATCCCAAAACTCCTTCTGGCCTGGTTCAGGTTTATTTGATAATTTTTTCATGACATGGACTCAGGGCCACGACACCCTATCCACCTTTCTTCAAAACCTTCCTCAACCCACTATGCCACATTCCTGGATGTCAACCTCCACCTCAATGATTGCTCCATCCACACTTCCATCCATATCAAACCCACCAACTACCAAAAGTACATACACTTTGACAGTTGTCATCCCTTCCACATCAAAAAAAACCCTCCCTTACAGTGTGGCCACCCTTGGACGGCATAACTGCAGTGACTGGAGCTCCCTTTCTCAATATAATGAGGGTCTCATAAAGGCCTTCACAGACAGAAACTACCCCATAGACCTAGTCTGCAAACAGAACTCCTGTGCCATAACCCCACACATCGCAAATCCACCCTCTACCACAAATAACCATCCACAAAAGAGTGCTCCCCTTGTCACCGAGTACCATCCTGGATTCGAACAACTATATTGCATCCTTTGTCAAGGTTTTGATTTTCTGTCCTCATGCCCAGAAATGGGAGACATTCTGCACAAGATCTTTCCCACCCTTCCTAAAGTGGTCTTCTGTCACCCTCCCAACCTCCATAATATCCTAGTCCATTCCTATGCCACCTGAAACCCAGGCCACTGCCACAGGGATCATACTCGTATGAAAAATCCCGCTGCAACATCTGTTCAATCCACCCACCCAGCATTTCCTATTCCAGTCCTGTCATAAGCTTATCCTACCTTATCAGAGGCCAGGCCCCTTTGAAAGCTGCCATGTAATTTACCATCTGTGCTGCAAGCACTGTGCACCTTTCTGTATAGACATGATGACTAACCAGCTGTCCATTAGAATAAATGGCCACCGCCAAACTGTGGACCAACGAGTGGCGCAGCACGCAGCGGAGCATATGCTTGATTTCAATGGCTGCTTCACAGCCCAGGCCATCTGGGTCCTCCCATACACCACCAGTTTTTCTGAACTGCACAGATGGGAGTTACCCTACACTCCATTCTCGTATTCTGAAATTATCCAGGCCTCACTCTACGATAACTTCCCTTTTCACCACACCCAACAGTTCCAACCTCTCTGTCCTACACCTCTCTCATTTTGAGTGGTCTCTCTCTCTCTCTCTCTCTCTCTCTCTCTCTCTCTCTCTCTCTCTCTCTCTCTCTCTCTCTCTCTCTCTCTCTCTGTGTGTGTGTGTGTGTGTGTGTGTGTGTGTGTGTGTGTGTGTTTTACTTTATTTATTTTCCTCCCTTCACTCACTTCCCCACTCAATTCCTAGCTGCATGCTCTGTAAAGCCATCGCCACCACTGTGATGGAACCTTCTTATGCTCACTCCCCTCTCCCATTTCCAAACTGCAGAGTGTGATTCAAAGTGCGACACCTGGATCTGATGGTTGTATGACTGTGTGAATGTTCTTTTCCTTGAAGAAGGCTACACCCGGTAGCTGAAGTGTAGTATGTGTGTGTGTGTGTGTGTGTGTGTGTGTGTGTGTCACAGCTCGTTGTCACATCTTTGTGGTGAGTTGTTAAGTGTCCTTATAACTATATTGTTAATTCCAACGTGGACTTAATTATTAAATATAAAAATTGGTCTGTTTGTATTGTATGCACTGCTGCTTGTGATCAACATTAGTAAATATATTGCTAGCATTTTTGCAAAGGTTATAGGTTTAATTATATTACTATACAACACTCAGTTCAGGAGATATGTCATAAACAATGAAGTGCATGAAAAACTGCTGCGTCACGTGGCTATCTTGTACATCTCCAACTCAACCATGTGATGGATTTCAAATAAATTTGGTGCAAAAATTGGTATAGCAGTAAGAACTACCTGCGACTTCTATTTCAGGTGGGTATGTCGTCATGAACAATGAGAGGCATGATAAACCTAGGTACTAAGGGAAATATATAAAGGGAAGACATTCTGTAACTTTTTTGCCAAGACTCTTAGAGTTTTCTTGTCTGATTTACTCCAAATTTTAATATGATTCCATAAAAACCAGCGGAAAGATACGGACTGTATTTTTCAAACAAATTTACTAACAAATTCTTATATTACTGTATGGTGACATATTACAGTGGTGATAATATTATAAATATTTTTTCGCAATAGCGAATTTCTTTTAGCGTCACTGTATAAGGTATAGATGTTCTACCAAATGGTGACCTACGAAAATTTGTGCTGGGCCGGGACTCGAACCCGGGTTTCTCACTTTTCGCGAGCGGACGCCTTAACCACTAGGCTACCCAAACACGACTCCAGGAATGACCCAAACTTCCATATGCCACACTGACTGCACATATGAGTCAACTGCATTAATCCCTTAGCAGTCACAGTTTAATCTGTATTCAGATCCCGCGAAATGCGGGAAACCCGGGTTCGAGTCCCGGCCTGGCACAAATTTTCATGTCATTATTTGGTAGCACATCTATACCTTATATCATTCAACACAGTCTGTTACATGCGTCATCCTATATGAGAAAAAACTATTGACTGCACCAAATAAGTGAGCATTTGGAACATTGCTGATGCGAGTGAACATAAATAGAATTGTCATTAAGCCTCTCGCATCAGCCACCGCACTGTGAAACAACATAGCTTTAGTGTCTGTAACTGATGCCCTTTAACCATAACCAGTGCAAAGAGAGCAAAGAAGCAAACTACCACACCATGTGGTCAAACAATAAAATGTGTGAAAAGTGTGTTCTTTAATTGTGCAGTTGAGGTAAACTCTGCCTCCACTCGCAGCGCATGCATTCTTTTATGCTACTTATAACTAGTTCTAAAGAATAGGAAGAAATCATGACAAAGTGAATTTAGACATTGAGCAAGACTAGAGAATCACAGTAAACCATACTAGGTAGTAATGTAAAATTGGCGATTTTTACCATTGATATTGTGTGTTACACTCACCAGTTACAAATTCTCAGCATAGAACGGTGAAAAACTTACTATTGAAGAACGTAAAATCATAGTTCTTAAACATTCCTCTGTAACACCAAATTTCGAAAGCTTCCCCTTCCCCACTCTTAATGCAAGTCTAACTTCATACAAAATTTTCAAATAAGACAATTGTTATTATCTTTCAGTGATTTGATACATTTACTTTTATTGGTATTCCAATGTGGATTTTCCATTATTAGATGAAAATCTTCAAATATCTTCAGAAATAATTTACTGAGAAATTAATTTGCAATTGATACAGAGGGTAGCAATTTTATCAAATATTTCAGATGAAAGAATTGAAGTAGATTGTTATAGTCATTACCACTCACGTCTCCATCTAAAGATTAGTGAAATATTGATCACAATCTGTTACTGTAATAAATAATAAACTGTATACAGGGCAACTGGGCCATGGTTAAAGGAGTGAGAGTATCACATGTGTTCTATAGTTGGTGACAGAGTACTTACATTTACATAAGGTAAATGCCTCAAAGAAATTGATATCTTGAGAATGACTAAGCCACATCTTGATGTTTTAAGAGGCCCAGTGAAGATCTTTGCAGTTTAATTTGACCATTTCTACACATGGCCATTGGTATTTTTGGTCCCCCTCGAATATTCTGTTGTGAGCATACATTGAAAACAAGGATGAATATGTTTTTATAAAGAGTCCTATCAATGATGTGAAAATAATTTTAAAAGACATCCAGTTATATAATTAGAGGTAGTTAATAATTCACTGTTAAAGTACTAATAAGGCCATTGTGGCAGGAGATGGCTGTAAAGTATGTAAAAGTTGTGCCAGAGTGATTGTGTGAATGTAAGTATACTCTTTTTCTCATGAAGGCTGTGGTAGAAAATCAAAGATGTGTTGACTTTTCTTCAAGCCTGTCTGTAGTTAACATTAGACTTTACAGTTAGTTGATATCTATCCTCGTATTATTTACATTGCAACTAATTAATAATTTTATCTAACTTGCAGATTGTCAAGCAGCATTGCAGAATGCCTGAAAGGTTTATTTGTTCTTTTTGCTGGACATTTCATTAAAAATGCTGCTGACATGTTGGATCAGAATAACAAAGCAAAAACAGAAGATTTGTATTTCGGTAAAGGAAATGATGCAGAAGCAAAAGCAGCAGTACTGTTGGAATACATTCTTAAAACTCTTCATAAAGTGTTTTTATATGACAGCCATAATTTTACTAATAAGGAACGATTTGACAGTTTAATGCAACCAGTTGTTGACCAGGTAATATTTCTCCTGGAAATTTCTTCTTAACCCTAGATTTCTTTCTGTCAAACGCATTAAGACAGTTGACACGAGTTTGCTAGTTCCTCCATTGCCCTTGATAGTGTTATTTTTATTTTTTTTATTTTTTGCAGATGGAGAACACACTTGGTGGAATTGAAGCTTTACAGTCACGAGCAAAAGATCTATTGACACCATGCATTGCTCAATTTGCTGTTGCTACAGCTGATGACACATTGTGGAAACAGTTGAATTACCAAGTTCTTTTGAAAACTAGACATGATAGTCCTCAGGTAAATGTGTAACTTAATATGAAATAAGATACATTATGTACTTGGCAAAAATTCCTATTTGTCACTTTCGTAATATGAAACTCAACTGAGAGAACAACACTGTAGAAAACACATTTAAAAATATAAACACTAAATAAATGCTAAATCTGAATTTCAAAATGGTAAATTTCCTATGTTTATTTGCTAATTTCATGTGTCTAGTCATTTCTTGTCACTGGACGAAGAAATAACTCCATTATAAATAATAAGAGAAGTAAAAGAAAAAATATCAACTTTCAAGTTAACATATTGCTAAGAAAGATGTTTAATTATGTTGTGACAAGGAATCCATCCTGGGCATGTGATGGTTTAAAACGGTATTGTTGTATATTCTTTAGATTTCCTTATTCCTACTTTTGTGTGTATACATATTACTTGTAGGACAATATGCAAAGCTTTCTAGTCATCTCCCCTTCAAAGGTTGTGTACTGGGTGTGGATTTAGGAGACACAGAATTTTTTTACTTTTCTCATGTAATGTCGTGCATTTTAAACCATTAGAGCACATCTCACCATCAGAAAACAATGAAATGTTGCTTTCTCAAGTTATAGGCCTATCTTTCGTAGTTCCAAGCTTGTGTACCAAAAAAGGCAAAGGTTTACTACTAGATGGTTTTATTAAGATTTTACAAATTATCAGAGGTGATGGTAGATATTTTAGTTTGAAGTAAGGGGCTCTGTTCCGGAAGTATCAATGAAAATCTGCTTAAGTACTACCTTAGCCTCATGCAACACCCAAATTAAAAACCCCAATTCTTGCTAAATTCTCTCCAGTACCCTCATGTACCAAGATTGGCTGAGGCAGAATTATATTTGTGTTGGGGTATGTGGAATACTATAGTAGTCCGTGAAGCTGCACTTGCCACGGTGCCAAGAGTGGCTCAGTGGTTAAAACAACAGCCTAGTGACTAGGTGTTCCAGGTTTGTATCTGGAACTTGGCATAAATTTTAATTCAGTGTTCCATCCTCTAATCAATCAGAAGACCCTCATTAGTGTCAACTGGTGCTGCATGCACAGAACTTTTCACGCGTTTTTGTAGATAGCACACATGTAATACACATTATGGGGTCACTCCAAAAGAAATGCACACTTTTTTTAATACAGTTTTTATTCTACATGTTTGAAAGTTTTACAGTGTGTAGATACATCCTTTTGGAACAATCTTTTCATTTCTCCACATAATCCCCATACCTCTCAACTGCCTCGTCTGGAATGTGTGCAGTAAGAGGCCTGCCGTTGCGAGGACTATCCTCAATATTGCCGTGCCCGCTTTCATCATGTAACCTGCTTGCCCACCAACTAACTGCACTGTGATCAACAACAGCATCTCCATACACCTTTTTCAATCTCTTGTGGGTGTTTCCCATGTCTCATTTTCACAGCACAGGAATTCAGCAACAGCATGTTGCTTTTGACGAATGTCAAGTGTAGCAGCCATCTTGAAGAAATGCTGTGATGGCTCCACTCGCAGGAACAGGTTGAACTGGTTTGAAAACAAGCAAGAAGGATGTATCTACATACTGTAAAACTTTCAAACACGCATAATTAAAACTGTATTTTTTAAAATATAGTGTACATTTCTTTTGGAGTGACCCTCGTATTTGGGGACTTTTTTTCTACCACAATTACTTCCAACTTTAGAAAATTTGCCTGTGTACACTTTGTTAATGTGTTTGTGTTAGTTGACTTTAGATTTGAATAATGTTTGTTCTCTCTCTCTCTCTCTCTCTCTCTCTCTCTCTCTCTCTCTCTCTCTCTCTCTCTCTCTCTGTGTGTGTGTGTGTGTGTGTGTGTGTGTGTGTGTGTGTGTAGTGTCACAATGCTATTCTTATTTTATTGAATTCCTTTCTTTAACATCAGTGACTGAAAGCACAAATTTTCTATACATCTTTTGTGGAGGTTATTTTTTAATTTGGTAATGTTTTATATTTCATTTCAGATCAGGCTCATTGCACTTGAAACTTTATGCGAAATTGCACGGAAGCTGGGTGAAGATTTCTTGCCATTGCTGCCAGAAACTGTCCCATTCATTGCCGAACTACTAGAAGATGAAGATGAAGCAGTTGAAAAAGCATGCACAAAATCTGTGCAAGAATTAGAGGAAATCCTTGGAGAGCCTCTCCAGAAATATTTTTAAGGTCCTTCATCCAGTCACATAAAGTATTTAATGTACTGTGTTCATTGTTGGTATGTCAGATGTGATCACTATATTACTCATTAGTAGTGAATAAATACAGATGTACATTTATTGTATATAATTGCTGTGATTCCTCTATTTTGTCACTGTATATTTATCCTCCACTCCCCCCTCCTAGCTTTTGTAGAAGTTAGGATTTGTACAACTAACAGTCAGTTTGTGATAAATGTTGAAAATACAGATTGTAATGATCATATTCCATATATACTGTCAGTGTGAATGAAAAATAAATGTGTAGACTTTTATTCAGATTGTGTTTTTTGTGCCTGTGAATAATAATAATAATAATTAATAATAATAACAATAATCCTTGAGTGGCTGTAACACTTTTTTTTTTTAGTTGAATGAATGTATTCCTTCCTTCCTAACTGCCCACTCCATATCCACTCTTATTTGAATGCTAGTGCGTAGAAGTTAAATATAATTATTCAACTATTTCTGTACTGGGCATTTTTTTCACATGATTTTGCATTGCATACCACATTGTAATTTGACAAACAAATTTCCATTAGTTAGTGTGTGACAAAGAATTGTTTACTTTTTGTTGTGAAACTTGTCAGTGTGTGATGTAATAGGCTGCTATGGGATAGTAAATGAAACTAACTTGCTTTCCACTTTTAGTAACCTTTCATTGCGACCATGTTGTGATTTGGCAAGAAATTAAATTTGAACACCTAAAGCTGACACACTCATACAGCTGAACTCCAACATCCAGATAGTATAGAGATTAATAGTACTGCATAACCACAGCATCTAAAAGTTTGCATTGCTGACCATCTGTTATTTGTTATCAAGGTGCCTCTGGGTGATTTCCTGTGACAATAACATATTTCTCTGACAAGACTTCAGCTTTAAATTTGTTCAGTCAGTTTGAAGGGGACATATGAAAAACTTGGTGGAATAAATATAAGTAATGACACCAGTAAGTGAGACTAAGTAATATTAAATTGGAAAACTTGAAAATGACTTATACTGTAGACCATAATGGGTGATGTTTACATTTGTCATGATAGTTGTATGGGCATTAGGCTGTTGTCTAAGGCATGTTGCCTTCCACATGTAATATGCTGTTATGCTCAGAAGAGCCTCTAGGAGTGGCACCACCAACGAAGTCAAGAACAACAAAACTGTGCTTGGCAGCACAGATGCCAGATGTCCTATATACAGTATTAACCCTCTTTTACACTTTTCAGGGGATTTGAGGTATAAATGGGGAAGGGGGAGGGGTGTACGTGGGGAGAAATCACTTTCAAAGAAAGAAATGATCCAGAAAAGCCAGACAAAAGTTTCACGAAGCTTATTGAGAGATAATAGTATAGATAACTCTTATTTCTAGTACTTACTTTAAGTATCCAGTAAAAAGGAACTACCGATGTTGCCTTCTAATTCTGCTTATCTGCTGGCAAACAGAACATTACTAGTTTGAAACATTGTGAGATAGCCTTCATGTTAACTTATTCTTCTGTTTTGCTTATATATAATGTGGAAATGGAGCTATCCATAAGTAAATGTTAGGACTTGTTAAGTATTATTCAGATTTTAATAACACGTCAATATTTACAATTTAAAAAAATCACAGTTGTAATAACAAAGTTATTGCTGCTTAGAAGAGAAGTCTATAATTGATTTCTGTTTGGCTCTTTTGTTCGATATGACATTAATCTGCTTCTCCAATTCATATAGGGTCTCGAGTGTCTTTTCACTTCCTTCAGCAGAGGATAAAGTACCTTTCTAATAGGTCCACTGCTGCAGTTGCCTCAGCACTGGTGGGAACTGGTATTCTCTCTTCTTCTTCTTTCTTCTTCTTCACCTTCCTTTTTTCCATCACTGACTGAGGAATTAACACACAACTTTCCTGCAGCAAGCACAGTTGTTCCCTCTGCAGTTATAATAGATTAGTACTTGTTCCATAGATTATGAATACGACACTTCGTAATGATGTAGAATGTGTCAGGTTAATGAAAGGTGTTTTTACAAATTATTACTTTATATAAAATATTATGGTGGAGTGTGTTGTATCACTTCCTACCGAACATTAATTACGAAATCAGTTAGTTTTAAAACATGTTACAAGTAATCGATATACATTTTTAAAATTTAGATCTGCTAGTTTAAATGAATGAACTTAAAAAAAAAAAAAAAGATACGTTTTGAAGGGATACTATATTGATGCTTAGATTTCTTGCTACAGGAGACAGATTTAGAAGCCTATACTTCTGAAGCATGGCGGTAATCACCACCTCTTACAAAAAAATTGTACATGTACATGTAGGCAGTGGTGACTAAATGACAAAACCTACAATATCTGTATTTGTATAAAAATAGAATTTTATTACACTGTTGCAAATTGCATTTGATTTACACCATTACACATGGCGTCTTCGATCACTGGTCCTGGAGGGTACACACTCCCCAGTGACTGAATTACTTATCTCGTCGTGTGAGTGCGTGAAGAAGCTGCCAACAGGTGTCCACTAAAACCTCGGCGGCAAAATGATGAATATGGTAGGGGCGAGTGGCGCAGTATTAATTTCATATGCGTGCATGGGGAGCTCACGAATAGCTCGACCCGCGTGGTGGCGCAGCAGAATATCGCATGACGGGTCTGCAAATGTCGTCAGTTCGACCATTTAACTTGCACTAACTTTCCACCTTGTTTCCTGCGAGTGCACACGTTTTTGCATTGTTGCCACTATGCCAAGGTAACGGTAAATTGCTGGGGTGCCGGAGAATTCACAGGAAGGTCAGCTAGCCCTACGGCTGCTCTGCAGCGTGCCGCTCATGCATTTCTCGGCGTGGTTGTCACACAGATCCCTCCCTTGGAGAGTGGAGCTGCGAGGAAGTGCTGGCGCTGGACTTGGCTGTATTTTGCATTGCGCGCATTTTACCTGTGATGTCTGTGCAGGCGCGATGGCTGCAGACCAAAGTGCGGCAGTTGGGCGGTGAGAGTAACGTCACCACGGGCAGCTGGTGGTGCACAGGTGGTGTGAGACGGCACGTGGCCGACTATTGGCAACAGTGACACATGACGTCACCACATTCAGCTGGTGGCGGGGTGCTGGTGGGCGTGGCGTCACGAGGCCGACTAGTGACAGTGGCAAGAGGCTTGGCTGTCTGCACACTGCATGTTGCACTTTGTTCTGGATTTGGATCACTAGTGTCACACTGTTGTTTTGCATGGTAAACCAACTGGCCTCAACACTCATGAGAGCAGAGACTGTACTTAATGTCGTAATGTGAGCTGGTATCATGGCGTTCAGAATGTGGGGCCCAGAACTGCGACGGGTAAGGCTGGCGGCCCAATGTCTGGAGTTGGATGGGGCAAACACGCAGGAACCGTTGCAGTAGTTGCTGTGGCCTCAACACTCGACGCGGCGGAGGCACAGGTCTGATACACAGGTGCTGGTGTGGGGAACACTTTCACATGAGAAAACAATGTTAATTAGCACACCAAGTCTGTGTAATTGTGTGAATGCAGCACAAACGAAAATGTTCGTATAAACGTGTCGTAACTCATCTTCAGTAACTGGGCACAAAAACAAAGCACTAGAAAATTGAAGTCAGTGGCTAAACATTGTTGATTGTTAACTTTTCATTGATGCCCGAAGCGGGCTCACGGTAGTGGATATCCAGAGAGTGTACGGTACAATCAGGAGTGGTGCTGTCAGGGCGTGGTGATATGGGTGGCACAAACCTGGCTCCTGCACCTGTGATGGACAAGTGATGGCCCGAGCTCAATGGGAAATCGGGTGTCAGCCGGTGAGGAAGGCTGCTGGAAGCGGGCAGCATCTCAACAGTGTGTGTGTATGATGTGGCATTACGATGGTGCAGCACAGATGTTTAAACTTGAGGCAACAGACAGCACTAGTGATATAGATGGCCACCAGCAGCTGGTGGCTGTCCATGCGCCTGGCTGGCTGGCACGGTGCAGGCAGCTGAGGTGGTTCAGAGGTGGGGGGCAGCATACCTGCCAACTTTTATGTTTATCCGTAAAATTTATGGAAATTGCAAGATTTTACGGATGGACAGTGCTATTTTACAATTTCGCGGTAAAAATTTGAAATGTCTAAATTCGATAATCACATCCACTTTCTTCCTTACAATCGATTGTTTGCGTTGGTTGAAGGTAGGTCTATGATAGTCGATATATTCCAAACATTCGATTGTTTGCGGGGGTCAAAGGCTGGTCTAAGATAGTCGATAACTTATTAATTGATATGATTGGTTCATTTACCTGTGTGATGTTTGTGTTGTCATTGGAAGTGAATTTAAAGCCGATAACCAGTTCTTCCGTGTGAATCTAGGTGTCGACGGGCTGTGCTTCTTAAGTTGTTTGTTCCATTCTCTTGTTGAAGTGGAACCCGTTTACTTCTTTGTTCACAAAGTTAGCGTTCCTCGAATGTGTTGGCCTTTCAAAGTGTATTACATATTTTAATGAAGTGTTAAAGTGTTTGTATTAAGAGTTTGTATTCGTGTATTATAACTTCATATCCTTTGTTCATGATGTTACTTTTGTGTTCATTTCAAGACTGTGTGGTTTAACGAAGTGTTTTAAGTGACGTTCAGTGATCCAGGTTCCTTTCACTGTTCCAGTTCATACTGAGACACATGTCGTTGAACATTTTTATTTGCTGTTGCTATTGTAAGTCATGAATAAATCGAACAAGAAACAATACTTACAGACATTTAGGAATTAATATTCCGTTGTTTTTCCTTGTATACTAAAATCAAGCAAAGGTGAAAAATTTGCCTTTTCATGGTATGTGGGTGTGACATTAATATTGCACATGGGGAGGAAACGACTTGAGTAATCATGTGAAGTGTGCTAAACACTTAAGCTACATCAAATCCAAGAAAGACAGTACGAAAATCAACCCCTTTCTTGCCAAATGTGGAAACGTTGACAATGATGTTAATAGGGCTGAGTGTCTTTTCACTTCTTTTTTGGTGGAACACAATGTGCCCTTAAGTGCCGCTGATCACGTTGGTGCATTATTTAAGAAGATATTTCCCACATCAGAAGTGGCGAAAAAATATAGCTGTGGTCGCACAAAAACTACATCCATTGTCAATACAGTGGCAAGAAATGCATCATCTGAAGTTGTTAAGTTTTTCAGAATGGACCATTTTCATTGGCAACAGATGGAAGCAATGATATGGACACAAAGTTGTATCCTATTGTTGTGACATTTTTTGATTTTACGCAGGAAAAAGTAGTGAGCACTATGCTATCCATACCAGCATTAGATGGGGACTCAACAGGGCGAAACATAGGTAACCTGATGTTATCACAGCTGAAATCTTTTACCATTCCGATTGAAATCTGTGTGGCTTAATGTTCCGACAATGCTCCTGTTATGTTTGGACAAAAAAATGGTGTTGCAGCAGTTCTGAAGGAAGTAAGACCAGGTATTGCCATCGTAGGTTGCATTTGCCACCTGATTAATCTAGCAGCTGAAAAAGGTGCTGGAAGATTACCTGTTAAAGTTGATGAGATCCTTGTTGATCTATTTTATTTCTTAGAGAAGAGTGCCAAAAGAAAAGAACATCTTCAGAAATTTCAGATCTTGCACAATAAAGAGGAAAAGAAAATTCGTAAGCATGTTTGTACCACAGTTGGTAGAAACACGGTAGGGGTCACGCGCAGGCAGACTGTGAGCGATGACGTCAGAGCGCACCCTCTCGTCGCGCCACGCCGTGCTGTGTTTAGCCGTATAGGCGCACAACAAGTTTCACTCATGCACAGGTTGCAATGTGTTGGAGATTATCTATGTTTTCGTGTATTATCATCATTGTTACAATTATACTTTTTATGGTCGGTGAAATGCTAGTTTAAAGCCTCCGAAGGACGTCAACCTCTTTCACCATATCGGAGGGCGCTGCTCCCCCCCCCCCCCTCTCTCTCTCTCTCTCTCTCTCTCTCTCTCTCTCTCTCTCTCTCTCTCTCTCTCTCTCTTTTCCTGGGGAAGAGGCTCCCACAGGCTTAGACCACATAGACCTGAGGTACGGATAAAACCACTATAATGTAATATTAAACTCTATTAATGTGTTTCAGTTTTGTACTCAGAAAAGTTACCTCACAACTTTTTTTCAGTTTCTGTCTTTGTTCGCTCTCAGTTTGCTTATTACTTTTGCAATTTTTGTTGTTGTTGAGAGATTTCATTCTGATGAAGGTGCGTGTCCTTACGAAACACATTACGGCAAGGTCCTCCATTCCCGGATACTTCACATTTATAATATTCTTTAGCCTTCCAAAAACGTTTGACCTACGGTCAATGTAACTGCCGTGGAATTGTTGAAATTATCTTTCCATTTTCAAAACGAATTCCATAAAACTTGCAGTTGGCTTTATTAAGGATCCCCTTGAAATTGAAGGCAGTTATTTCCTGAAACATTTATATGATCAAGCATTTTACCAAACAAATGTGCTAATTCGGTGTGTTTTGTTTAACTCTGTAAGCAACATATCCTGCAATCATCTCTAACAGCTCAACATTTTCCTTTAAATTTCGAATATTTTCCCCTTCGTATTCAACGTAATTATTAAAAATTTCTGCCACCTCTGAAATCCGAAAAATGTATCGAACAGACACGAGCATACGCAACTGTAAACACATCTGCACATTTGCAAGTATTTATCCACCTTCTTTTCATCTCACTGTCTTTATGGAAACATGTCAAACATAATTCCTAACTTCCTCGCTTGTCTACTGTGGTTAGTACAACTAGCGGTTGCACAGCAAACCATTCTTTTCCACTTAAAGGTTTACTGTTAAAAAATAACGTCAGTACAGTGATAATTACGAGAATACTCTCAATCTACAGTCGCTAAAAACAATTCACACTGACCTAAAAACAGTGTTCTCACTCCAAAAGCGGATCCGATACAACACGCACAATGGAAGTTAGCATGCTGCTGAGCACTGCGAGGGTGCGCCGTGACGTCAGCGGCGCGGCTGGCTACTGCGCATCCACCTCATGATCCATACCATGTTTCTACCAACCATTGTTTGTACCATGTAGTAGATGTTTGGATATACTACTGGACCAGTGGGATCCACAGTTTTCATTCTTCGAGGAGGAAGTAATATCATGTACCCAAACCATTTCCACAAGCTTGACATCTTTCAAAATACGCAGAGTTGAACAAAGTGGATCCAAAGAGTATCAGAAGAAGAGCCTTCTTGATTCTGCCATGACACATGCCACTAAACGAATAGCATATTCTTCCAAATGTGACAAACCCGTTCTGAAAAGCAAGATTTCTGGTACAACACATGAGGAAAAATTGTTTATGTTCCTGTCCTCAAACTTGAATAAAGCCTTTTGTACTTTCCTTCATGTGACTATTCCTGTGTTTGACAAATTAAATGTTGCTCTTCAGTCTTCTTCCCCACAAGTTCATATTTTATTAGAACTTCTAATGGATATGCTAAAGTAGTTGTTTGCCAAGTTTAAGCCCAAAATTGTCAAAACCACCTCATTACTTGAAGTTAAGTACAACTTGATTGAGAATCAAAGAAGTGATGATGAGTTGGTTATTGGTATTCAGACTTCCAACCTAGTGAATGATCTCCAGGAAATGGATAAAACCCTTTTCTATTCATCGGTGAGAAACTACTTTTGTAGTACCTGTGACTACATCATCATCAAGTTAAAGCATGTGTTAAAGCATGCTCCATTTGTTAGGTTGGACAAAATTGAAGATGCACAGTTTTCTCTTGGAAAAGTTTCCGATTATGTTATTCAAGTAAGAACATGAAACTACAGATGAGGCGGTAAATAAGCTTCAGGCACAGTTCACAGCTCTTCATGTAGAAGACATTTTGATTACAAATAAAGATGCTGCAAGTGATACCAGCTGGGCACAAATATCAAGAATTTGAGGAGCCAATGGTCGACTTAAGTATAACAGAATTTCTAGGGTAATGCTCTCCCCACCACTCATGAATCACAGACATTGACGAGGTAGGGTGGCTTGCGTGCCTCAACGATGCAGATAGCCGTACTATAGGTGCAACCACTGTGGAGGGGTATCTGTGGAGAGGCCAGACAAACGTGTAGTTCCTGAAGAGGGGCAGCAGCCTTTTCAGTAATTACAGGGGCAACAGTCTGGATGATTGACTGAGCTGGCCTTCTAACATGGCTTTGCGATGCTGTTACTGCGAACAGCTGAAAGCAAGTGGAAACTACGGTCGTTACTTCTCCCGAGGACAGCTCTACTGTAAGACTACATGATGATGGCGTCTTCTTGGGTAAAATATTCCGGAGGTAAAATAGTCCCCCATTCGGATCTCCGGGTGGGGACTACTCAGGGAGATGTTGTCATCAAGAAAAACAAAACAGGCATTCTACGAGTCGGAGCGTGGAATGTTCTAACGCTTAATCGCGTAGATAAGCTAGAAAATTTGAAAAGAGAAATGGATAGGTTAAAGTTAGATATGTTAGGGATTAGTGAAGTTCAGTGGCAGGATGAACAGGATTTCTGGTCAGGTGAGTACAGGGTTATCAATACAAAATCAATTGCTGGTAACGCAGGAGTAGGTCTGATAATGAATAAGAAAATAGAAAATAGGAACACGGGTAAGTTCCTATTAACAGCATAGTGAACGCATTATCATAGTAAAGATAGACACGAAGCCAACACCAACCACAGTAGTGGTTGATGATGAGGATATCGAAAAAATGAATGAGGAGATAAAAGAAATCATTCAGAAAGTTAAGGGAGACAAAAATGTGATTTTGATGGGCGACTGGAACTCAGTAGTAGGAAGGGGAAGAGAAGGAAATTTAGTAGGTGAATATGGATTGGGAAAAAGGAATGAAAGAGGAGATCGCTTGGTAGAATTTTGCGCAGAGCACAATTTAATGATCACCAACACTTGGTTTAATCATCATGAAAGAAGGCTGTATAAGTGGAAGAGACCGAGACACTGGAAGATACCATATTGACTTTATAATGGTAAGGAATAGATTTAGAAACCAGGTTGTAAACTGTAAAACATATCCAGGGGCAGATATAGACTATGACCACAACTTATTGGTTATGAGCTGCAGATTAAAACTTAAGAGACTGCAGAAAGGTTAGTAGATGGAACCTGGACAAATTGAAGGAACCAGAGGTAGTTCAGAGTTTCAGAGGGAGCCTTAGGCAAGGACTGGCAGAAACAGAGGAAAGTAACACATTAGAAGAAGAATGGGTAGCTCTGAGAGATAGGGTAGTGAAGGCTGCAGAGGACCATTTAGGCAGAAGGACAAGGCCTAATAGAAATCCCTGGATAACACAGGATATACTGAACTTAATTGATGAGAGGAGAAAATATAAAAAATCAGCAACTGAAGCAGGCAAAAGGGAGTACAAACGTCTGAAAAATGAGATTGATAGGAAGTGCAGACTGCCTAAGCAGGAGTGGCTAGAGGACAAAAGCAGAACTGTTGCAGAATACATAACTAGGGGAACAATAGATACTGCCTACAGGCAAATAAGAGAGATATTTAGAGACAAGAAAAGCAGCTGTATGAATATCAAGAACTCAAGATGGAGAACCAGTACTAGGCAAAGAGGGGAAAGCTGAACTGTACATAGAATACATAGAGGGCCTATACAAAGGAAATAAACTTGAAGGCAGTATTCTAGAAATGGAAGACGAAGTGGAGCAAGATGATATAGGAGATATGATACTACGAGAAGAATTTGACAGAGCGCTGAAGGACTTGAGGCGAAACAAGGCCCCTGGAGTAGGTGATATTCCATCTGAACTGCTGATGTCGTTATGAGACCCAGTCATGAAAAAAAAATGTATCACCTGGTATTGCAAGATGTATGAGACTGGGGAAATACCCTCAGACTTCAAGAAGAATATTGTAATTCCAAAGCAAGCAAGTGCAGACAAGTGTGAAAATTACAGAACTATCAGATTAATAGGTCATGGGTGCAAAATACTAACAAGAATTATTTACAGATGAATGGAAAAACTTGTGGAATCCAACCTCGGAGAAGATCAGTTTGGATTTAGGAGAAATATAGGGACATGAGAGGCAATACTTACATTACGACTTGTCTTGGAAGATAGGCTAAGGAAAGGGAAACCTACCTTTTTAGCATTTGTCGATTTGGAGAAAGCTTTTGAGAATGTTGACTGGAATACTCTTCCAAATTATGAAGGTATATCAGGGGTAAAATATAGTGAGTGAAGAGTTATATTCAACCTATACAAAAACCAGACAGCGGTTATTAGAGTCGAAGGGCAAGAAAGGGACACGGAGGTTGGGAAGGGAGTAAGACAGGGTTGTAGCCTTTCCCCAATGTTGTTCAATCTGTACATTGAGCGGGCAGTGAAGGAATGGAAGGAGAAATTTGGAGAGGGCATTAAAGTGCAGGGAGAAGAAATAGAAACATTGCGGTTTGCCGATGACATAGTAATTCTGTCAGAGACCGCAAAAGATCTGGAAGAGCAATTGAAGGGGATGGACATTGTCTTGAAAGGAAGATATAAGATGAACATTAATAAGAGTAAAACGAAGGTAATGGAATGTAATGTCAGAAAATCAGGCGATGCTGAAGGAATTAGATTAGGTAATGAGACAATAAAAGTAGTAGATGAATTTTGTTATTTTGGTAGCAAGATAACTTCTGATAGCCAAAGTAAAGAAGATATAAAATGCCGAATGGCTATGGGAAGAAAAGCATTTCAAAAGAAGCGAAACTTGCTAACATCAATATTAATTCAAGTGTTAGGAAGTCCTTTCTGAAAGCATTTGTTTGGAGTGTAGCATTGTATGAGAGTGAAACGTGGACGATAAAGTGTTCAGATAAAACAATGATAGAAGCTTTTGAAATGTGGTGCTACAGACGAATGATGAAAATTAGATGGGTAGTTCACATAACTAATGAGGAGGTGCTTAACCGAATTGGGGAGAAAAGGAGTTTCTGGCATATACTGACTGAGAGAAGGGATAGATTGGTTGGACACATTCTGAGACATCAAGGAATTGTCAACTTAGCATTAGAAGGAAGCGTGTGGGATAAAAATCATAGAGGGAGACCAAGGGACGAATATAGTAAGCAGATTCAAAAGGATGTAGGTTGCAGAAGGTATTCTCAGATGAAGAGACTTGCACAGGACAGGGTACCGTGGAGAGCTGCATCAAACCAGTCTGCAGATAGAAGACCACAACAACAACAATGCTCTCTCACCATACCCCATAGTAACGCAGAATGTGGATGTGTTTTCAGACTTGTGAAGAAAAATAGAACACAGTTCAGATCATCAATGTCCAATGAGGAATCAATTTCTATTTTGAAGACCAGGAGTTCTCGTCACTGTTACAAAAAAAAAAAAAAAAAAAAAAAAAAAAAAAAAAAAAAAAAAAAAAAAAAAAACACACACAACATTATCCTGAGACTTTTTGCAGGAAGTTAAGAAGGCTACAACTATGACTTTAAAAACATACTAACACATGATTTGCACAGTGCAGTGTGTATTATGTGATTTCTTGACTGTGTTATTTTACACAAGTTTTATTTTGTAAAGCTTTTTTCGACTTTCATAATCAGCGCAATTTATCAAGTTAGTCTTGCTATGTATGCTCCAAACCAATGTTCACCACACATACAGCTGTTTAATATGGATTTCTTCTAGACTGTTATGTTCAACTACAGATCATTGTCCTATTCTGTAAGTAAATGAGATTTCATTAAAGTATACTATTTCATTCATAAATTATTGTATTTTGTAGCCCAAAAGTATCATTAAATCTTTTTGTCGTGCGTATTACTGGTTGTCGCAGTGATTTTACTGATTGTCACCTGTGATTTTACTGATATCCCTTTCCAAAAGTTGGTAGCAACGGGGCAGGCAGCGGCACATGTGGCGAGGCATTGACAGCAGGTGGCAGCCGTGCATTGTCGGCAGCTGCGGGTGTGGGCTCTGCTTGACCAGTGGTGAATGGAGTGTCGTCCATGGATTTGTTCTCTGCCAGGTCAAAAAAATGAATGGCATCTGGGGCGAGCAAGACGTACGCCGGCTTCAGTTGGTTGATTGATACTTTTGGCGGTTTGCTGTCGAACTCCATTTCGAACATCTTGTCACCATAGGTGAGCATGTGATGTGGTCCAAAGTACAATGGGCAGAATGGAGGCTGTACGGCGTCGGTGCATAGCACGACGTGTACAGCACTGCAGGTTGCATGTATGAATGGTTTGTTAGTGCCGTGCCACTTCAGTGCCTGCGGATGGAGTTTGGCCAGACCGCATACGTTTTGTAAATGCTGGTGCTGAAGCATCTAGTGGTGCCGGTCCGTCCTCCATGAAATTCCCTGGGATAGTGAGTTGTTGTCCGTGAGTGAGGTCGCTAGGTGAAGTGCTTATGTCTTCCTTAGGTGTTATTCGTAGTCCCAGGAGGACGAGGAGGAGAGCTTCCGTCCAGGTGGTGTACATTTTAGAGTAGCTTCCAGTGTCCTGTGGAGCCGCTCGACCATGCCGTTAGCAGCCAGGTGGTAGCTCGTAGTCCGGTGTAGCTGAGCCCCACGCAGTAGGGTGATGTACCTAAACAGCACACAGTCCAACTGCTGGCCTCAGTCTGTGGTGACGTGGCTGGGTCACCTGAAGTGTGCCACGCTGGTGTCTAGTAATGTGGTGACGACGGCTTCGGCAGTGATGTCGGCTATGGGTGTCACTTCTGGCCAACGGGTGAAACGATCCTCTGTGGTCAAAAGGTACCGCTTGTCTTGTAACAGAGGCAGGGGTCCAACAATGTCCACGTGGATGTGAGCAAAACGTCATGTGGCAGCTGGAAATGCGCTGACGTGTGTGTGAGTATGCCTGCCAACGTTAGCGCACTGACAAGCAGTGCAGTTACGTGCCCACTGACAGCAGTCCTTCCAAAGTCCCAGCCAGACGAAGTGCATGGCAACAAGTGATGCACTGGTGTTGATGCCAGGGCATGACAGTTTGTGTATTCGACTGAACAAGCTGCAGTGGAATTTCTCCAGTAGAAAAGGGCGTTGTGTGCCCGTGGAAACGTCGCACCAAATCTTGAGGTTAGACCAGGAACAGGCGAAAGCTCTTGTTGAAGGCCAGTAGCAGTGTCATCGTGAAGATTTTGTAGTTCTTTGTCACGCTTCTGTTCTTTGGTGATGTCCTTGAAGTCCACAGGAGGAGATGTAACTACACACGAAAGGGACAGACAGTAGGCAACAATATTGTCTAGTTCCAGTATGTGCCAAATTTCCATAGAAAATTGTGCTACCTAGTCTAACTGGCAGGATCGGCATGGTGAGTACTTCGTGTTGTTCACCTAGAATGTGAGAGTGATGGGCTTGTGGTCGGTGTAGATGACCAAGGGGTGGGTTTCTTTGGATGACCGGAAGTACTTCTCCGCTTCGTGCACTGCCAGCAACTCACGGTCATAGGTGCTCCACGTGGTTGACTGTCACAGCTTTTACAAAAAGAAACCATGTAGCTGCCAGGAACCATCGACTCGTTGTACGACTCTGTCTATAGCCCTCTGATGCATCAACCACAACAGCCAGCTCAGCATCGTGTATCAGGTGCGCACCAGCGTCGCTTCTGCGAGGCATCATTTGTATTCCGTGAAGCTGTCCTCCACTGCACCAGTCCAGAACACTGGGGTCCATTCTTTTGATATACCACTGCGTAGCACTACGGTGAGTGGTTCTAGCACAGCAGCGAGCTTTGGCGGGTGGTGCCTGTAAAAGTTGAGCATGCCGAGGTAGCATCGTAATTCCTTGTGCATTTGGGGGCATGTCAGGTTGAGAATTGTTGTATCTTCTCTCTCATGTAGAGGAGTGGATCCAGCTGAGGTAATCAAGTGGCCAAGAAACTCTAACTCCTTGATCCCAAACACACATTTTAATGGTTTTATGACGATGCTGGTGTCACTTAGGCACTGAAAAATGGCCGTCAGGTGTTGGCGGTGGAACACGGGCGACTTCGAGAACACCAGGATGTCATCAAAGTACGTGAAACAACACAGCAAGCTTTGTAAGACGCCATCAAGAAACACTGCCAAGTCTGGGCAGTGTTCCGAAGGCCAAAAGTCGTAAACATGCTCACAGCGGTAGCGTGACTTGGCTGCAGCGCCTGCTGTGAGTTAGCCAAGCGGTCCACCTGCATGGTTAGCGCTGCCACCTGTGTAGCCAAACTTTGCACTAGGAGGTGCAAGCTGCCATCTAGTGGCGGCCACGGGTGGCACGTGTAGCCGTGGAGTTGAAGGTGGTGATGGGGGTATGGCGTCATATGCTGCAGTGGCTGCGGTGCTCGGTGCTGTTGCCAGCGCTTCATGCACTCTGTCGGCCAAGACAGCGACTGCGTCTAACTGCATGCCAGTCAGCGCGGCGATCACAGCCTGTACCTGGGCTGGAAGGCTGCATACCCAGATTGTGTGAAGAAGTGTATATGTTACCATCTTGGGCTGCACGAGGCTCCGCAGATGTCACAGGAACTGAGATGGCCACCCGGTTGCTGCATTCTTCTTCTGCTGCACACGTTGCTCCTGTGACGATGACACCTAACGAAGCAGCTCTTTCTTTAAACATCTGTGTTGTCAGGGTGGTTATTATGTCCCTCACTTCAGCGGCGTAGTTTTGGTCCAACTGACTATGTGACCAAACTTGGCAATCTCACACGTTATTGCTAAACCACAAGAATGGATCACAGGGCCAAAACGGGGGCAGTCTAACCAAAATACGTCCTGTGCCTGCTGCTGATCACGTAGCGAGAATATGGATCGCTGTGGAGGTAGTTTGAAAACCTGCGTTGTCCTCTGATTGCATAGGAGTACAGTGTGAGCGTCTGGATTGTGCCTGTAGCTTGCTCTCTAGCCTCTGCTTGAGTGCTAGTAGCTCCTCTATAGATTTTTGCAGCTCCTCTGAAGTTGCCATCACCTAATGAAGTTCTGGCCATGACACAAAAATAAGCACATGATAATAAATGAAATATGTCCAGAGTTCACTCACGCGGTAAACATAGAATTGTTCCGGCACTTGCAGGACAGCATTATACGTACAAATACAGTTCGCACCATGTGTCCTTGCCTATGCAGCTCATGTTGGGGTCATCAGTGAAGGTTGGCAGTAATCACCACTGCCTACATGTACAATTTTCTTGTAAGCGACAATAATTACTGCCACGCTTCACTTCCTTTTTAAAATAACCATGCAACTGATATCACTGGTAGTGCATGAAGTTTTCAAAGCAATATATGAAACTTGAACAGGAAATGTTATGTAATGTTAATTTTAAAAACTGTGTTCAGTTATTGAGTGTGTCAAAAGTCTGAAAAGATTTTAATTTCACCGATCGCACCTAAGTTTTGCCATTGAATATTGATTTTTGTGGTTGCTTTCACAAATTAATCATTCTGATAAAGTTCTAATAGTTACAAAGAGACTTTGAAACTTTAAAATAAACAGCAACAAAGAATGATTGAAGAATGAAACAGTTTCATGATGAGCAGATGACAAAGATAGTATGAAACGTTGGCTCCAATGTGTGGACGACGTACCCATATTGGTCCAATGTCCTTTGATGTTCAGTCAGTATACCAAAAGCAATGGAGCCATACCAATGTTGGTTCCAATGCTATTTCACCAATCAATGCAATGGACGAACACTGTTGGTTCCAATGTGTGCACCCAGCCTTAGCTCGCTCACTGATGTCACGTAACAGCAGCGCGTGCCTCACGAGTAATACCTCGATGGTCCTGCTGTGGGTTGCGGCATATTTATGATATGCCCAAACAACTATGTTTCAATCGAAATGCACAGTTAGAACTATGGATTTTAAAGACAGCATTTTTACAGAGCTTGCATGAAAATCAAAAGATTTCTTTTACTTGATATTTTCAAGTCAAGCTGCCAGACATGGTGTAAATGGTGAGAAATACAAAATTTCAGAAACGTAAAATCGGTGTTTTCAATACATTGTGAACATAAAAAAAATTTGACGGAATCGGAAAAAAATATGTAAACGGCGGGTAAACGTAACATGTGGGAATGTAAAAGTGTGTTAATGCTGTAGAACAATGAATTGCAGTGTTAGCAACAGTATTCAGCAAGCCTCAGCAGAAGCAGCAACAGTAGGGTATCTAAGGATTGATAACAACTGGATCACAAAAGTATTGAATCATTTTGATTTTATGATCCAGAAGCAAATCCACAGAGAGATATTTTTAAAAAGAATTCCTTGTCTGTACAATGGTCCATACAATGCATAGTAGTTTCTGAGGGGGTCCAATGCCCGTTTCAGCAGAGTCGCAGGTCAGCCATGCTGGACCAAACAACTTTGTGGAGGACCAGGTCTGCGGCACTAGCCAGAGCCACCTTGGCACCTGTGATTGGAAAATCGTTCACTGTTTGCTGAGCGGCTATGTCAACATGAAAGCACAGCAATTCTTCCAGATCAAAGTCTGGGTCTGGTCCATCCGGGAGAGCGCATCTGCATTTGCATGTTTGGATGTAGGGCGGAAGTGTATCGCATAGTTGTACCGAGATAGCACCCACAGCACCCAACGCTGAAGATGGTGAGCGGCCTTGTCGGGTAGTGATGCCGAAGGGTGGAAGAGAGAAACCAGTGGTTTGAGATCCGTTATGAGATGAAATTTTGCACCATACAGAAAGACATGAAACTTCTTCAGAGTGTAGACAATAGCAAGAGCCTCCTCCTCAATTTGCGAATATCTGGCTTAGGCCGGAGTGAGCGTCTTAGAGGCGAAAGCGAACGGTCGCTCTGATCCGTCTGGATATTTATGAGCGAGCACTGCCCCAATCCCATGTTGGGAGGTGTCCGTCGCTAAGACAAGGGGGAGGCCGGGTTGATAGGTGACGAGGCAGGGGCCGATTGTAGCAGTTCCTTTAATGTGCAAAATGCTTTGTCACAGGCCGATGACCAATGGAAGGAAGGCCCTTTGCACAGCAGGTCATGCAGGGGTTTTGCAACAGATGAAGCCCCCGGCAAGAATTTATGATAATAAGCGACCTTTCCTATAAACACTTGCAGGTCCTTGACTGATGTCGGCCGAGGGAGGGCCAATACAGGGGACACATTCTGACGGAGGGGCTTGCTGCCCTCACTAGAAACCTCAAATCCCAAAAAAGTGATACAAGGGTGAAAAAAAGGCATTTCTCCAGATTGCACATCGAACCCTCCGCCTGCAGTACTGTGAACAGCGCACATAAGTTGCGTAAATGTTCATCGGCTGAAGGTCCGGACACTACTATATTGTCGAGATAATTGTCACAACCGGGCACCGACAGTGTGAGTTATTCGAGGAAACGCTGAAAAATTGCTGGAGCGCTGGCCACCCCAAAGGGCAACCTCAAGTATTGGTACAAACCAAAGGGTGTGTTCAGGACCAAGAAACGTTGAGACTCAGCATCAAGAGGGACTTGCAAATATGCATCGGAGAGATATATCTTGGAGAAGTACTGTCCACCCGCCAATTTCGCAAGAAGCTCGTCTGGGCGCAGCAATGGATAAGTGTCGATGATAGATTGGGCGTTCACAGAATGTTTGAAATCACCACAAAAGCACAACCGCCCCGACGGTTTTTTTACAATGACCATGGGAGTCGCCCATTCACTGGACGGAATGCGTTTTAGCACCCCAGCTTCCTCCAGGCGGTCCAGCTCCTCTTTGACGTGGTCACAAAGTGAAATTGGAAACGGCCGAGTGCGGAAAAAACGGGGCCTGGTTGAGGGCTTCAAGGTGATGTGGGCTTGGAAATTATAAGCACAGCCCAACCCCGCTGAAAACAGCACTGAAAATTCGGCGCATAAAGAGTCTAGTTGCGGAAAAGGCACCTGATCAGAGACAATGGTGACGTCATCAGAAATAGTGAACCCAAACCCTTGAAAGGCATCAAGAGCAAACAAGTTGTCCATGTGAGCATTGTTTACAACAAGAAAAGTGAGCCTATGAGTGACAGATTTGTATGTAACAGGGGCCGAGAACTGTCCCAGGATTGGAATATTTTGTTTATTGTAACTGACCAATTTCCATGACACCGGTAAGAGAGATGGAGAACCCAGATCCAAATACGTCATTGAGTTTAATAAGGTGACGGCCACACCTGTGTCCACTTGCATATGCAACTTTTTTGTGGAAAACCAAGACATCAATAAAGAGCTTGTTGGGTGCAACCAAAATCGCTGAGATGCAATTGACGTCCATCTTGGTGTCGGAATCTTGGATTTGGGAGGCACAAACAGAAGCAATTTGACCTTTCTTGTGGCACTGATGACACATGGACCACCTCTTGGGGCAGTCAGGTCTATCATGATCGACAAAACAGAAGGGACACGAAGGAAGCATTTTCCGGTTGCGTGACTGCACCCCGCCTGGCCCGAGTTTCTGCTGCCGTGCCACGGGCCGATCGCCCTGGTGACGAGGCTGCACATGGACTGCTGCAACCACGTCATCCCTTTGTGACCCTGCTTGTAACGGGGAAGAAGTGGGTTAGATTTCCGCCACCTCACACCAAGCCTCAATTTGGTTGCCCGCCACCCGTGAAACCTCGAAAGACTGCACAATGTTAAGGACCTCTGAAAGAGAAGGATTTTTGCACAGGAGAGCACTTTCACAAACCTCACGATTGGGGATGAGCTGAATAATAGTGTCACGGACCATTTGATTGGCATACGATTCTTTATGCACATTCGTAACAAAATGACGATGGCTTAAACCATGGAGGTCCACGGTCCATGCCCGATAAGACGGTTGTGGCTGCTTCCTGCAGCGGTAAAACTCAACATGGGCCACTACCACATGAGTCCGTTTGTGGTAATATTGTGAAAAAAGGCCGCACATTTGATCAAAAGACAGCGACGAGGGATCCTGCAAAGGGCCGAGATGGCGAAGGAGCTGATACAGGAGAGGCGACAGCCACGACAGGAATATTGCATGACATAAGGTGCCATCAGACCAGCCAAAAGCCTGAAAATGTTGTCTTAACCGTTTTTCATAAGCGTCCCGCTCTTCGATGGACTCGTCGTACACTGGAAAGGGTGGTGGATAAGACAGAGGGGGCGCGAAGGGCAAAACAACCTGTGGGGTGGACAGGGGTTGGGACCCACTAGACAAGGCTGTAGCAAGAGATTGTAATACCTGGTTTTGAACATGAATCGCCGTTGCAAAAACCTCTTGTTGTTGGACGAGGTGACGTAGAATCTCATCGAAAGAACCAGTAGACATTGTGTAAGACGAACAACCACTTCAGACAAAAAACAAGCGGAGAAAAAAATACTGCACTCATCGCCAAATGTTGTAATCACGGACAACACCACTCTCACAACTACTACACTGAACACTGGTGTGCACTGGCTGTGCGAACACCCGCGAAGTGAGCTCATACCTAGTAAACAACACACTGAGCCCAGAGCACAACTCCGCACTGTTTATGTCATTGACTCGCCCTTGGCGTGCTCTGGCGTTTGCTGCAGTTTCCCGTGGCGCACTCTTGCGGCCGACTCCCGACATATGTTATTGGCTGTGTCTGTGACCTACAGCAATGTCAACCTCCATCTGTCCAATGGCCAACTTCACACATCCGTCCACATCAAACCTACCAATAAACAACAGTACCTCCATTATGACAGCTGCCATCCATTCCACATCAAATGTTCCCTTCCCTACAGCTTAGGTCTTCGTGGCAAATGATCTAATAACAGCTTTCACATTCCACAGCTATCCTCCTGATTTGGTACAGAAGCAAATTGCCAGAGCCACTTCCCCATCCCCCCAAATCCAGAACCTTCCACAGAAGAACCCCAGAAGTGCACCTCTTGTCACCGGATACTTTCCGGGACTGGAGTGGACTCTGAATGTGGCTCTCCAGCAAGGATTCGACTTCCTTAAATTCTGCCCCGAAATGATATCCATCCTTCATGACATCCTTCCCACTCTACCGTGAGTGTCTTTTGCCGCCCACCTAACCTCCGTAACCTCCTAGTCCATCACTATGAAATCCCCAAACCACCTTCCCTACCTCCTGGCTCCTACCCTTGTAACCACCCCCATTGTATAACCTTCCCTACGCACCCTTCCACCACCACTTACTCCAGTTCCCTACCCCAGAAGGAGTACACATTCAAGGGCAGAGCCATCTGCAATAGCACCCATGTGTGTTTACCAACTGACATGCCTGCACTGTGAAGCGTACTATGTGGGAATGACCAGCAACAAACTGTCCATTCGCATGAACAGTCACAAGCAGAAAGTGTTTGTTGGTAATGAGGATCACCCTGTGCCTAAACACACCTGGGTGCATGGCCAGCACATCTTGGCACGGTGTTACACTGTCTGGGTTATCTGGATACTTCCCACTGACACCAATCTTTCAGAACTCCGGAGATGGGAATTTGCCCTTCAGCATATTCTCTCTTCCCATTGCCCACCTCTGCTAAATTCAAATTCCCACCCACCTTCTTTAACATCTTTGCCTCCGTTCTCTGGACAGAGCCTCTGCCTCAAGTGGTATCTTTGTCCAACTTCTTTGCTTTCTACAATATGTCTGCCTAGGTGTGTGTGTGTATGTCTGTGTGGGTGTGTGTGTATTTGTTTACCTTCCTTTTTTTCCCCAGAGGTAAGTCTTTCCTCTCCTGGGATTGGAAATACTCCTTACCCACTCCCTTAAAACCCTCATCATTTCCTTTTCCCTCTCCTTCCCTTCCCTTCTGCCTGAAGAAGCAACTGGGTTGCGAAAGCTTGCTTGTGTGTGTGTATGTGTGTGTGTGTGACTGTTTTCTTTGTTACTATCACTACCTGTGCTCCTTCACCTGATAAGTAAACTTCATCTACTTTTTATATATATTTTTCCTGCTAGGAATTTTTCCTCTATAATATATATATTTGTGTGTGTGTGTGTTTTAAAATTGGTCTCACAGAGTCCTTAGTGACATGTTCACCATCCTCAGGCCTCACATTTGTGTCCCCCCCCCTTCCCCCCTAGAAAAAAAATCTGTATCCGCTACTGTCTACAAATGTTGACACAATCAAACCATATATGAGTACTCACAGAGGCACATTAGGCTTTGACGTGTAAGAGCAGTGGCGAATACTGAGCTCTAACTTATGTCTCATTTTTTTTTCCAAATTTTAGATTTCATATCAGACATACCTTCTCTCTTGAACTATTGTTTTAAAACTTCCCTTTCACTGTAGTTGTTGTGTTCTTCAATCCGGAGACTGGTTTGATGCAGCTCTCCACAATACCCTATCCTGAGCAAGCCTCTTCAACTCCACATAAGAACGGCAACCTACATCTGTCTGAATCTGCTTACTGTATCCATCTCTTGGTCTTCCTCTGCGATTTTTACCCCACACACTTGCCTCCAACGCTAAATTCACAATTCCTTTATGTCTAAGAATGTGTCCTACCAATCTATCCCTTCTTTTAGTCAAGGTATGCCAGAAATTTCTTTTCTCTCCAGTTCTGTTCAGTACCTCCTCATTAGTTACGCGATCCACCCACCTAATCTTCAGCATTCTTCTGTAGCACCATATTTCAAAAGCCTCAATCCTCTTCCTGTCCGCACTGTTTATCGTCCATGTCTCACTCCCATACAAGGCAACACTCCATACAAATGCCTTCAGAAAGGACTTCCTCCCTTTCACTATCCTGTCTAAAATAACCTTATACTGGATGATTAATACCAAAGTTGTCTTAAGAAAACAAATATTGATTTTGATGTATCAACATTTGCATGTTGCGTGACGTGTATCACGCTACCAACTGTTGCGCGTAGTAAAATTTAAGGTTGTGTGACTACAATTACGTAACTATTGACTGATAAGGAATACACTGATGCATATTTATAAAAGACTACCAAACTAGAAAACTCTTTTATTTATATACCTTTTATAATACACAAGTGGAGATTATAAATTTTATAAGGTTTTTTTAAAGGGGTTAGTTACATTTTATGTATTATGATATGTTTGGGTTGGTTTATATTATTTGATTTGTAGGAATGAATAAGTAGACTTTGACACAAGACAGACTATGACTAATGGCTGATGGATTATTAAACTACGCTTATCATGCAGTTCAATAGCGGTTTATCAGGGGTAATTTTCGGGATCCATGGATTGAAACAGTGACTTTCCATTCTGAAGTGGGGTGGCTCACATCTAGCCTGCCATCTTTTGCCCTTTGGTGTCACTGTGAAGTACAGAAGTGGAAGGGGTTCTTGGGGAAAGGGTGGGGGGTGGGACTGGTTTCCAATCTTTGGGGTCTGGCGTCTATCCTTCTTCGCTTCCGATTTGGCCAAGTCTTTATTTTCCTTTCTTTCTTCTCATTTGAGTACAAATCTATCTTTCCCTCTTTTCACCTTCATGAGTGTTTATTGCTAACACCCTTCTTATTTAAGTCCACATTGTGATTTACCATGTTGGGAGATATAAATCTCATTTGATTGGGTGTGCCAAGGTATGTTTAATAATTCATGATGATGTGACTTGGACATAAGTTGTATAAGACATACATGAAATATGGAACTCACTCGACACTCGTTTCGAGTTAAGGGGAAAATTAGGAAGGGATGACACCATTTTTCTTATGAAATAATCTGAGTGTGCTCATTCGTTCATTGAAATATGTAACAGTAAGTGATATGATTAGGAAATATTTATAGTGGTATATATACACACTGTGTTAGTACTTTAGTGACCCGAGTACAGATATTATACCTGGGGAGAGCAGGGAACACCAACCACGCAGGGATCATTGTATATGTTGATTGGTGTAGAATGGTGGAGGAAATAGACCTGAGGAAAGGCTGAATTCTGTATTCAGAGACTTATGTGTAAGGCTCTGATCCGCTGGGAGAGACAGATAAGGTAGGGCTTGTTGACCATTGTTTCCTTCTTCTGCATAGATCAGGGGGGAGACGATATATTAGATATCTTTGCATTGCGTCAGGTGGTAGCAAAGCACTCCAACATGCGATGGATTAGTCCCTCTGGTGATGTCTCAGGCAGAAAAGTTAAAGCAAGGATAAAGCAAACATGGGTGTTGAAGTAAAACTTAGTTTTGTTGCCATACTATGTTCCTTTTCGAAAACTTTTTATTACATGGTTGGTAAATCATAAACTACAGTGCAATTATAATTCAAGTTGGTATAGAAATGAGCGGTATGGTTTAGTATTGGGAATGATCATAGGTGTATTGTACGTATAATAAAGAAATATATATGAAAATATAGTTTGAGTAACACACCTTCCCCCTCTTATACAAGTGTACATGCTGAGAAATTTGTACTTGATATATAGTACAACAGTAATGCTATAAGGACATATAGTGTAAAGAAGTACTATACAAATACATATACCGTATATATGTAACACATATGTGGAGAATGTGATAGTCTAGCATATACAAATGTGGGAAAATTAATTGAGAAAGGAATTATGATTGTGTATGACAGTAAATAACACAATTATGAGTGATGAATCTGGAAAAGAATTATAGATAAATATTTAACTATGTATTAATAGATTAGAGGTGAGTCATCTGACATCTCATGGCTAAGGGTGGGGATCTGCAGTATAACAGCTAATTTAGCTCTACACTATGGGATTGTCCCACCATGAGATGTGTGGATTTACTATATATAGATAAGTAGATATTTAAGGATTTTACTGTGTGCCATGCGCCTGTGTGCACAGGTACGTGGGAGCGAGCAGGCAAGGCGGTCCAAAGACGATCATTATAGCTGAAGAAGAGGTCGTTGTGCAACATAGCAAAACATAAAAGAGTGTCAGAAGACACGGTGTGGGTATGGAGTTTATACATCCATTGTTAAGATAAATGAACTGAGTTTTGTCGAAGTAGTTTCTAGTGAAGTTCTTCTTGAGACCTGATCCAGTACAGATCTCATGTAATCTTAGCCTATGGAGCATAATGCAAGATGTTCATAAAAGTTAATCATCTTGTGGTTTTTTATTCAGCTAAAGTGTATTCTCACTGAATGTGTTCCCTCCCTGCTATGGAAACTAAGTCCTAGGCTGAATTCTAGGTGATAACTGCAACTCAAATCTCTACATAATCATAAACTATCAAAGAAGAAAAGATTGCTACCGTTAATTTGATGAGATGTGGTGCATACCTAACTAACCACATAATAATTTGGGTGCTGTGTTTTGGGAGAAGAGTTCGATTGTAGCAGCATGCTCATCACAACTTCTGTCTCACCGGGAACACTGCAACAAGACAAGGGTAAACTATTAATATTTTAAAGAAATGGAATGATGAAGATATAGGGACCAATTGTAGGTAACAAAGAATGGAGGAGGAGGAGGAATGAGGAAATCTACCTTCTGATGTGACAGCCAAATATCTTACAAAAGATAAAGAGCAAGAAAATACAGTGGGTGGGCCTTGTAGCCTGTATGCCAGAAGGAAGTCAGGTGAAGATGGCACTAGAAGGGAAACCAAATACCTAATGCCCCATTGAATGACCAAGGCAGTACTGGATGGACAACCTAGCAAAGGACCTGGATGCACTGGGGATTCAAGACACCTGGAGGAACCGGACGCAAAACAGGAGGGATTGGAGGCAGTTTGTGGGAGCAGCATGTGGTCTATAGGGCCTGTGATAGCTGGATTGTTGTTGTTGTTTCTTTTTCAGTCTGACTGTATCTTAACTGCTGCTCATATGACACAGCGGTTCCCAAAAATTTTTGTCTCATCGACCCCTTGCCAACTTCTTCTGCCCTGTGTAGACCCCCTGCCTTTTGTGTATTAATTTCTTACAAATTCCTAACTTCAAATGTGTTTCCACACCTCATATGGTGCTACTGACTTTGATAACTTTAACTATAAAAGGGTGGAGTGAAAAAATGCTTTACAAGTTAGAATGTATGTGTTATGAGTGACTGTCCCCCCGCCCCCCACAAAAAAAGAGGAAAAAAATCTGACTATGGGCCTGCAGCAGGAGACTGAGAATACAGAATTACTCCACTCTCTCGCTTAGCCAATGGAGCAAACAGTGCCATACAAAGGATCAAGCTTCAGCATTGTCAGAATAATTTTGAATTTTGGTTGCAACCTTTCTAAATATGAACCAGTATCATGGTTCCATTTACAACAAATAGATCCCAAAATTATTTTTGCACTGACGTGGACTCCTGCAGGTTGGAATAGACCCCTGGGGATCTTTATAGACCACTTTGGGAACCACTGATATAACATCTTAAAGCAAAGGCTCCAATCCCATATGATGATGTGTCACTAGCTAACACAACAATCTGAGTTAAGTCAAAATGCACCAATGTCATTTCCTCAATTACTTCATTCTTGAGCTTTAAAAAAGCAAAGACTTCTTGCTTAGTCCATTTAAACTTTGCATTCTTCTTTTGTAATTAATTCTATTTTAACAAATCCCTTGATAAATTTGTTATATTAATTTACATTTCCAAGAAAATCCACACTTTATCATGAGGGGTATAACATTCCTGATTGCTGTCAGTATACATAATTTCCTGGCCATTATGATAGCATAAAAAATTTCAATCCCTTGCAATACTGCATAAATCAGCCACCCATTCCAAATATGTCTGTTCAGACATCTTTTTAGTGCTGAGAATTTGTATGTAGTAACTGGCACATGTGTTTTTGCTTTAAAATGGACCAAAAGTTGCTTAACTATCTCTGAATATTTTTCCTCACTGACATCCTTTTGCCCCAAAAGTTTCAAAAAATCGAAAGTGTCAGTGCTGACCCATGGCAGAAAAGACACCCATTTTTGGTTGTCATGCATCACTAAATATGCCTTGAAAAGCAGATTGAGGTGACAAGTATGTGTCCCATTGTTCCTTTGTTCTTTCGAATGTGGGAAATGCCAGTACATTTGACTTTTGATCCAGTGATGTAACGTTACATTTTGTCAGATGTTTTAACAATTCGAGTTGCTCTTTTGATGCTTTTTGTTGTTGTTCCATCAACTGCTGTTACTGAAGTGTCAACATTTTTATGTTCCGAGAGTTTCACTGTTGTTATTCTGGATTGCCATTATGGTACTTGATGTTCTCATCAGAAAATAATAACAATGGAAGGTCCATTAAGGAATGTTAATAATGATATAACTGTGTTCGGCGGCCAGAGATAGCTGAAGTGTATGTATGAGTGTGCCTGAGTGATTGTGTGAACGAGTGTTCTATTCCTGAGGAAGGCCACGGCCGAAAATTTAAAATTGTGTATGTGTTTGTGTGTCTTTTATTTGTGTCTGCAGCAGCACTATATATTATTATTATTATTAACATCAGCAAATAATATGTTTTATGATTAACAATCAACTTAATAATAATCTTGAATACACCTAATATGTTCATACATCTTACACTTCATTAATAATGTAGACATGGTCACACAACAACTAATAAAACATTTTTCACACAAAGGCATACTCTAAAACAGAACTCTTCTATATATCTTAGAAACTGCACGAAATCAATAGTTTAGATATGACTAATGTGATTTCTTTCTTCCAATTTAAATGCAGCATATGTGAAATTTAAACAGCTGCAGCCAGAAATTAAGATACGATAGTCCAGGTTTTACCTAATAAGGCCCAAGTATGTAGTCTTAGCTGGTGCATCAGGTACCAGTACAAATCCTAGTTGCACATGCACCCAGCATCAGGCTGTAAAATTGTTGGTTAAAGGGTGCTAATTTAACCCTCGAGCGGCAGCGCTTGTGCAGAACTGCTACAATTTCTCTCTAAATAGTTGGTGATGTAATAATGGAGATGCCATATTTCCACTTTAGCTATTCCTCATTTAAGCCTTAACAATGATGCCAGTGAAGGTTCTAATTTTTTTGTGCACGGAAGTGTCTACCCAAAAAAAGTTTCGTTAGAGAGTGCATCACTGGTAACAGATTTGCACCGCGCTGCCTGTCATGTAAGTAGATTTGGATTGTTTTGTATTACGTCTAGTTTTCATTGCAAGTGGATTTGTGGCAGTTTCTAGTAAATATTTACTGTATAAATTTTACCCTACATATGAGGGTGCTCAAAATTTTAAATTTATTTTGTAAATAGAAGTTTAACTTTCGGTAAATTGTCCTCTTGTTTCTCCTGATTAGCCATGCTGCAGTTTCCATCAATCTCATTTTTAACCTTTCTAATCCTTACACAATGCGGAAATGACTGTTATTCTACTGCATAATTTAACCATCAGGTCTAGTAGACCTGGTAAGGGTCTAATAGATGAGGAAATAGAATTCTTTCTACAATTAATAAAAAATCTTAGTGATTTTTGTCTGGGTTCCTCATCAGATAATTGAACAGGATACTATTATTCAAATGTAAATCCTAGTTCTGATTCCGAACAAGATTTCAGACGCAATGAATTTGATATTGAAGACAGTACCACTCTGTGGAATAAAACACTATACAAGCAGCACTCCTAACCACTGAAAAAGAATATCATATGTGATATTTCTGTGTGTACATTGACCTAATTTTGTCATTACAATTATTTAGTAGCTATAGTCTAGGTTTTTAACTTGGAATACACAGTGGTAGCAAATCTGCACCGCACTGCTGCTGAAGTTATAATAATTAGCGCTGCCGTCCGAGGGTTAAAGAAACTTACTTCAGGTTCTTAAACTGGATCAAATACATTTAAGGACTGCCTATCACATTTCATATGTTACTCTCCTCTACCAAACTGTGATGAATGTCCTGATGAACAGAAACTTAAAGTGGCAATAATTCATGGGAACACAGAAGCTGAATTATTTATCAATTGTTTGAGCTGAATCTGATTGACAAAATACGTTATAAACAATGGATACATAGAGACAGATCAACCTTAGGCCATGGCTTGAGTGCAGCAGGGCATAAAGAGGAGCATGAAGCAGGGCGTGTAGCATGCAACACATGGCCTGAGTGAGTGCGGCATGGCTGGGAGCTGGCAGAAAGCTCTACGAGATCAGAACAACACGGCTTGCAGCATTTGGCAGAGGTCAAACAATGGAGTGGGATTCATTGTTTACTGATTTCTTATTGGAAGAAAATACTTTTTTAAAAGTCAATTTTTTCATTGCAAAGAAAGGTCCAAGTTTTCTAGTGAAAAAGATAGAATTGTTTGGAGAGTTTAATATACTGTATGAAAGTTTACGGTCAGATCCTGATAAATTTTATGAATCCACAAGAATGTCTGTGTCTAAATTTGATTATATTTTGAAAAAGATTGATGCATGCTTCAGTGTACCGTGCACGAATATCCATTCTACTATATCACCAGATGAAAAATGTATAATTACCTTGAGGTGAGTAAAGGTGAATCAACAATATTTTGTTTTGTCTAAGATCTTATTGTAAACAAAGTTAGTATTACATTATTTGAACGTAAATGAAGTTAGCATTACATTACTTGAATAACTGCAACTAACATCTCGTACTTTAAAGGTGGCCACAACAGGTTGCCTAATGTGAGTTATGTGTGAAGTGTTAATTACTGAGAAGTATTTAGCTGGTGTTGATATTGTCCTATGGAGTACGAAAAACAAGTCATGGCTTCAAGCAACAAATCACTGACCTATCCACCGAAACAGAATTTCCATAGGTCGGACAACTTCTTCATCACAGGCAAAAAAATAAAAAAAATAAAAAAAATCTCCATCCTGCCTTAATTTGTCACTTGCTTCAGATACATCTAATGCAAGCATGTGTTCTCTCAAAGCATTTGTGTTTCACTTTCTTTTCATGGGAAGTAATGAGGGAGTTGTGACTACACATCAATTTCTTCTTGTTTTGAGTATTTAAATTGCCCATTGTCTTTGCTGGCATTAGTTTATCCTGCAATAACATTGTTAATGTAAAGAATTGTTAAGATGATGTAGTGCTTGAAGGGGCTTCTGATCCCAGACTACAGCCTGTTTGTTTCTTCAGTTTTTTTTCTGAATCTTTCAGCTATTTCCATCATTTTATCAGAGTCTCGTCTGAAAGAAACGAAAAAGAAACTGAAATACAAATTTTGATCTTTTCTCTTGTTAAAGACATCTTGCTAGAGTAACAGCATTTAAAAATTTGACCTTATGTTTTTGCATGGGATAACAACAATAGCAACAATAGTTTATGAAATATGTGCAGCAATATGGTCAGAACTTGTTGACACACACATGACACCTCCATTTCAAGATGAAATGAAGAAAATTGCTGATGTATATAATATTTTATGGAAATTTCTCCACTGCATTGGGGCACTTGATGGAAAACAATGTAAAATCATTTGTCCAGACAAGCCTGGGTCGGCATATTGTAATTATAAGAATTATTTCCCTGAGGTTTTACAAGCTGTTGCTGATTCAAACAAAAAAATTTTAGCGATAGAAGTTTGTGCGAAGGGGAGACTAAGTGAAGGCAGAAATTGCCATCTCTCTGTGCTGAATAAGTTGATGGAAAGTGGAAAACTGCCACCAGACTTAATGCCCCAAACCACAAGCCCTTTATTGCTTCATCAGCAATAAAGACTTTGGCAAATTTAATGCATCCATTTCTGGAAAGATCTCTGAATGATAAAAGGTGTTACAACAAACACCTTTCTCATGTTCTAAAATGTGTTGAATGCACATTAGGAATATTGTGTGCAAAATGGTGCTTATTATTAAAACCCTTGGAGACAAATGTACAACATGTGTGTCTCATAATCAAAACAGCATGTCTTTTACACAACATCATTAGGCACATTACCATACAATAGAGAACAGCACAGATACTGTACATACTGATCTCAGTAGACGAAACAACAGTTCATCACTAGTGGCAAGAAATGTAGGACACATATTTGTGAACTACTTTTGGCAAAAGAGAGAAAAACAATAAAAATGTTTACTTGCCAATGTTTGTGAATTAATTTTAACACCTCCAAAAATCTTTCCAATTGACCTATTTTTATATTGACTGTGACTAGATTGCCAAATTTCTGGCCTTTCTAGTACCGCAGAAATAACTTCCTCAAAGGACATGGCTCGCCGTTTGCTACATGCTCACTGCACACTCCAGGAACTCACTGGTTTGTGGTGTCTGTGTACACTCCGCTGTATGCTGCTACTGACTGCTGCAAACACTACTTCAAATACCTACTCTCAGGAAACCACCATAGCGTCAAATGGGTTTGTGTTACACACTGTATGACCAGCTTCAAGCTCTGCTTTATGCCCAGCTGCACTCAGGCCATGGCCTTAAATCAGGACCTCATCCAGCAGAAGAATTTCTTGATATTTTAAAAGAAAAACTAAAATGTCTGATATGCTATTCATTCATTGATGAACAACAGGCAAGTTTCCAGACTGAACTGAAATCAAAACTCCACCGAAATAAGTGCATTGTAATGTGTGACTCAGCAGAAAATTATCGAGTTGTTCTGAAAGTTGAAATCCAATCATACTACTTGAATAATTTGCTAGCACCTATACATCTATTTGTTATTTATTATAAAGATACAGTATGAGTAATATTTTGAACCACATGAGCTATGAAATAATTTCAGAATATTTAACACTAAACACCATTGTTGTACAATTTTCAGTGGCATTTTTGATGTTTCTATCTAGGAAGTTAAAAATTCATATTTTTTATTTTTCTGATGGATGTCACTGCTGAATGGCATTTTTATGCAACATATCAAAGGAAGGATGTATGTGATAATGTTGCAGGAACAGTTAAGTGATTGGCTGCACATGGCAGTCTTCAGTGACTCTAAAATAATCAAATTATGACTCCTCAGTTTCATAAGTGGTGTGCAGAGAATATAAAAAATTGTGTATTTAAATACATAACAGCAGCGGGATGAAGAACTTAGTCTGCTAGAATACTTCAGGAACTTAATTCCAATTACTTCACACCAATTAATAACAAAAATCTGCTCTAACTCTCATAAATTCAACTAAGAAAACTCGACACCATTGCAGGAAGAAATAAATTTCGATGATATGTCAGAACTGGTGCTTGTACTTATGCTGCTAAGTTGTCGACTGAATGTGTCCTGAATGTTGTGAAGGCTAATGACCAAGTGAAAGTAATGTTTCTTCATCCTAATGGATTTGCTTATGTGTATCCCATGAAACTTAACAAGAAATCCATTCTTGGCAAAGTTATTTTGAATACCACAACTGGACCTATAATATTAAAACCCCTGAGAACGATAAATTAACAAAACTGTTCAGATCTGTTCAATAATAAGTTACAATTATGTCAAACCATTCACACAATTTATGGGTACATTTATCTGGTTGGTAAAGTGTATTAACTTCAGTGCAATGAGTTAAAAGTTCATCATTAAGTGTTGAGGTTTCCAATTTCACACTGGGTGTGTGTGTATTTGTTTACCCTCCTTTTTTCCCCCCAAGGTAAGTCTTTCCTGTCCCGGGATTGGAATGACTCCTTATCCACTCCCTTAAAACCCTCATCATTTCCTTTTCCCCTCTCCTTCCCTTCTGCCTGACGAAGCAGCTAGGCTGCGAAAGCTTGTTTGTGTGTAATTTTATTTTATTTTATTTGTTTCTATCGACGAGCCGGTCCTTTTGGTAAGTCATCTCTTTTCTATATATACAAATTGATGAAACGAAAATTATAGAGGGAAACTTTCCCGGTGGGATAAACAAAAATAAAAATAGAAAACAGATGACTTACCAAAAGGACCGGCTCGTCGATAGAAACAAATAAAATAAATAAAATCACACACAAACACACATACAAGCTTTCGCAGCCTAGCTGCTTCGTCAGGCAGAAGGGAAGGAGAGGGAAAAGGAAATGATGAGGGTTTCAAGGGAGTGGATAAGGAGTCATTCCAATCCCGGGACAGGAAAGACTTACCTTGGGGGGAAAAAAAGAGGGTAAACAAAAACACACACACACCCACACATTTACACAGACGCAAGTACACTTAGGCAGACATACTGTAGAACTGTAGAACTGATCTACAGTACATCTGCCTAAGTGTACTTGCGTCTGTGTAAATGTGTGGGTGTGTGTGTGTGTATCGACGAGCCGGTCATTTTGATATATATATATATATATATATATATATATATATATATATATATATATATATATATATATATATATATATATATATATGTGTGTGTGTGTGTGTGTGTGTCTGCCTAGGTGTACTTGTGTCTGTGTGAATGTGTGGGCATGTGTGCATTTGTTTACCCTCCTTTTTTTCCCCCAAGGTAAGTCTTTCCTCTCCCGGGATTGGAATGGCTCCTATATATATATATATGTGTGTGTGTGTGTGTTTGCATTTCGATATGTCTGAGTGTGTGTGTATTTGTTTACCTTCCTTTTTTTCCCCTAAGGTAAGTCCTTCCACTCCTGGGATTGGAATGACTCCTTTTCCACTTCCTTAAAACCCATATCCTTCCCTTTTCCTCCCCTTTTTTCCTCTTTTTCCTGAAGAAGCTGCCAGTGGTGGCGAAAGCTTGTATGTGTGTTTGTGTGTGATTTTATTTGTTTCTCTCGACGAGCCGGTCCTTTTGGTAAGTCATCTCTTTTCTATTTTTATTTTTTTATTTTTGTTTATCCCACCGGGAAAGTTTGCCTCTATAATTTTCGTTTCATCAATTTATATATATGTTTGCTCCAATTGTTTGTTGCAAATATCATTTAAGTGCTTTTTTTATTTAACACGGTTCTTCGAGATACACTGGTCTACATCAACATACATACTCGGCAATCCACCCAAAGGTGCATGGTGGAGGGTACTGAGACCACTAGTAGTTACTTGCTTTCCTGTTCCATTCTCATATAGAACGAGGGAAAAACGAATACTTGTATGCATCCGTATCAACCCTAATCTGTCTGATCGTATCTTTTTGGTCTTTACATGAAATGTAGGTTAGCGGAATTGTTCTGCAATAGAATTATCTGCAGCCCAGCTCAAATTCAGTCCCTCTAAATTTCTTCAACAGTGCTTCTCGAAAAGCACGTCGTCTTCCCTCCGGCAACTCCCAGTTGAGTGTCGAAAGCATTTCAGTAACTCTCGCACATTGATAAAATTCATCAGTTACAAACCTAGCCGTCCACCTCTAACTGCCTCTATGTCTTTCTTTAAACCGATCTGGTGGAGACCCAAACACCTGAGCATACACAAGGCAGAGTCGTACAAGCGTTTTATATGCAGTCATCTTTACAAATTACACCTTCCCAAAAAGTCCCAATAAGGTAAAGTTGACCATTTGCCTTCCACATGACTGTCCTTATATGCTATTTCCATTTCGTATCGCTGTGAAAAATTACCCCTACGTATTTAATTGCTGCAACACTGTCAAACAGCACACCACTAATGCTAGAAATTTGGTACAAGTCATCCTGCTTTCTACTACAGTAATTCAATGACAACAGTACAGCATCATCAGCAAACAGCCACAGACTGTAACTCACTCTGTTTGTCATTTATATAGATAGAAAATAATACTAGTAGCGGTCCTATCACACTTCCCTGGGGCACCCCTCACAATACCCTAGTCTCTGATGAACACTCGCCATCGAGGACAATGTACTGGGTTCTATTACTTAAGTAGTCCGAGCCGCTCTCATATATGGTCACCTATTCCATAAGCTCGTAACTTTGTTACCAGTCTGTAGTGTGGTACCATGTAAAATGTCTCTTCAAAATCGAGAAATATGCAGTTTGCCTGTTGCCATTAATCCATAGCACGCAATATGTCATGAGAAAAAAGGACAAGCAGGGTTTCGCATGATCAATGCTTCCTAAAGCTGTGCTGATGCATGGTCAGAACTTTCCCATCTCAAGGAAATTTACTATATTAGATCTAAGATATATTCAAGAATTCTACAGCAAAGTGATGTTAACAATTTAGGTATGTAATTTTGTGAGTTTGTTCTTTTGCCTTTCTTATTCACAGGAGTTTCCTGTGCCTTTTTCCAGTCTCTTGGTAATTTGCGCTGGATCAAAGATTCCCAATAAATGCAACTAAGTAAGGGACCAATGCCACCGAGTACTCTTTGTAAAACTGAATTGGTACCCCATCTGGACCTGGTGACTTGTTCACTTTCAACTCTCTCAGCTGCTTCTCTACATCAGCAATGCTTATTACTCTGGTCTCCATTTGGGAGTTAGTGTACCATCAAATGAAGGTATGTTTGCTTGGTTCACCTGTGTGAATTATTTTGTAAATGTTACATTTAAGACTTCAGCCTTCATTTTGTATCACTACCCCAGAATGATCAACAACTGACTGGATAGAAACCTTTGATTTGTTTACCAATTTTACATAAGATCAGCATTTTCTTGGGTTCTCGGCAAGATCTTTTGCTAAGTTATGACGGTGGTAGTTACAGGGCCGGCGCAAGCCCAAGTGCCGCCCCGTGCGAGCTGCTAAATTGCTGCCCCCCCCCCCCCCCCCCAGTTTTTTTCTGTTTTTCAAAACATTTGTTGAATTTTATTTAAACAAGTCTGTAGGAAATGTCAGTAATCAATCGCAATTGCTGGCTGCAGTGGCAGAGCGGTCTGCAGCATTCCAGTCACGGTCTGCACAGATGCTGCGGTTGGGGGTTCGAATCCTCCCTCGGGCATGAATGTCTGTTCTGTCTTTAGCATAAGGCAGTTCATAAGTAGATTGTAAGTTTATGGACTGATGACCCCATAGTTAAGTCCCATAAGCTATACAAACATTTGAACAATTGCAATTTTTGTTTTTACTTTTCAGATCTACCTATATTTCGGCTACTGGGTGGCCAGTCTCAAAGCTTTTAATATGTGCTTACATCTAAACCGTCATGTTGACAGTTACGTTCAGCATGACGGTATAGATGTAAACATAAAACATTGAGAATAGGCACACTGTGCCCGAAATCTATGGAGATCTGGGAAATAAAAACAAAAATTGCGACTGATTGGTGATATTCTCTACAGTTTCATACAAAACAGTTGCTGGGCCCTAGCTCAAAAATGGAGTCAAACCTGACTGAAGATATCTAGCTAATTTTAATAAGCCTTGTGAATTTATGAAAATATTCAAATATGTATGAAATCTTGCGGGTCTTCACTGCTAATGTCATCAGTCCCTAAGCTTACACACTATTCAACCTAAATTATCATAAAGACAAATACAGACACCCATGTCAGAGAGATGACTCGAAACTCTGCGAGGCTAGCCGCACAGTCTATGACTGCAGAGCCTTAGACCACTCGGCTAATCTCACGCGGCATGAACTTACAATTAATGTAAATAAACATTTTTCAATCGTTGTTAACAGATAACGTATTCAATGTTAAACTGTACACAGTAAATAAATGTTGGAAAAGTGATAGTGTGCGAGTAGTATTGTCAAACAAAAGTGCCGGTCAGAATTTAATTGTTGTTCATGCAGGCGCAGACAGAGTTTTCATGGCTCAAAAACCAAAACGTCCAACTATCACTCAGAAACGGATAGAAAAAATTTTGAAAAAAATGCGTCGAAACCCAACTTATGCCAGGCTTAGAACCAATGTCTTTATCCCTTGTAATTACTTGCAGCATATTTACCCATTCGGTATACTTCTAGCCATTGTAGGTTTTGGATATGTTTGATGCAGTAATGTTCAACGATTTTTTTCCATAAAGCAGAAAGAACAAAACACTTGAAACTCCCTTTGAACTGTTTATCAAAATTGCTTCAGGCTTAACATGTAACCGCAGTGTCGACTATTCCATTCGAATATCCAAATTACATTTCGACTTCTGCAAAATTAGTTGTGAGTAAACGCACGGCACGTAACAGACAGGCAGCGCTCCACTCATAAGAATACTGGCGTGTATCGCCCTATCTGTTCCTCTGCCATAACCACGACAGTGCTGCTATCGTGGTGAGAAAGAAATCAGTCACCCTCCCTCCCACTGTTCAACAGGGGCGGCCGGCAGGTAGTCGAGGCGCCAAGCCACCGTTTCCGAAGCCGCTCTCTCCGAGATTTGGTTTCGAATCCCCTCTTGCGCATGAATGTTGAGTTTGTTCTAAAAACGTGGGGGCGGCAGATTTGCCGCCCCTCGGAAAGTGCCGCCCCATGCTGTCGCATGTTTTGCACATGCCTTGCACCGGCCCTGGGTAGTTACTTTATGCTTTGTGCATTGCTACTTTTCTAGATGTGCAAATATCTACTAACTTTTGTCTAATTTGATTTGCTTGACCTTATTTGAATGTAGAGTACAACTGCCTTTGCTTTTTCAGCATTTTTCCAAATATCACTATTAAACCACAGTGGGTCTATTCCATCCTTAATCCACTTTGTCAGCACATATTTCTCCAGTGCTTTATTTACAATGTATTTAAATTAGCCCATAATTCCTCTATGTCCACCGTACTGGAACAATGTCCACTTATTCCTTAAGTGGGAAGCTAACAAGTGCTTATTTGTTCTTTTTAGCACAAACACTCTCCTAGGCTTCTTGACAGATTAATTAACTTTGGTGGCCATAGTCGCTATGATGACCTCATGATCACTAACCCCTGTCTCTACAGTTATGTCATTAACAAGGTCTGGCCTGTTTGTAGTTATAATGTCAAAATATTTCCATTGCACGTGGGCTGCTGATTTAGCTGCTCAAATCAGTGTTCAGAAAACATACTAAACACTAATTCACAAGACTGCTTGTATGTACCCCCTGCAGTTAAAAGCATAGGTGTCCCAGTCTATACTTGTGTTGTAGGGAGGGAGGAATGACAACCCCTGGTCGGCCCTTTTCGCCCTGGATGAGAAGAACACCATCACGGACAGAGAATTTGTGCAATCGATGCCAATAGTTTTGAACCCTTGGGGTAAACACCTGCCGTTGATCCGACGGCCAACCTTGCTGAACCAGCCAGATGATCTTGCGCAGGACTGGATCCTCTGCAGACTACTTGGCTACTAGTTTTGCGTCAACGGTAAGGGATGTGAGGCTGTGTTCTTCTTCTGCGTCTAAGTGGCAGCACACTTCTGGGTCAGCGTCAAATGAAGGATCCTGACCTAATGGGAGCTGGGAGAGGCATGGTTGGTCGTCAAGCGATACTGAATATCATAAGAGTAATTAGCCAGAAATAAGGCCTACTGTTGGAGGCGTCTAGCCATTTTTGTAGGGATGTTTGCATCACACCGAAACAGAAGCAGCAGGGGTTTGTGGTCGGTCAAGATGGTAAAATGATGACCATAAACATAGTCATGGAACTTTTTTGAAGCAAAGACTATGGCCTAGGCCTCCTTTTCAATTTGCCCGTAGTTGCACTGTGCTGGTGTCAATGTTTTGGAGATGAAGGCAACTGGTCGTTCCAGCCCATCAACCCTGTGTGAAAGGACTGCACCCACACAATAATCAGAGACATATGCTGCAACAATCACAGGGAGCGATGGATCAAAGGCCATAAGATATGTGGGCTGAAGCAAGGCCTACATCAGATTGCAGAAGGCACTTTCATAAGCCATGTCCCAATTCCATGTCACATTCTTACGTAAGAGATGGTACAATGAGGCTGCGATGGTTGAGATATGTGGAATAAATTTCCTGTAATAACTCAGGTAGCCCAATATGGATTGCAGCTGTTTGATGTCTGAAGGGGATGGTAAATCCTGCATGGCTTGGACGGCCAAATACCCGTGTCACTGAGGACGTGGTCTAAGTATTGAACTTGAGGGAGAAAAAATTGACATTTTTCTAGATTGCAGTGAAGGTTGGCTGTTTGTAGAACAGAAAAAAGGATGTCCAGGTTGTCCACTATGTGTTGAGCAGACTGCCCAGCAACAATGATGTCACCCAGGTAGTTGGCAATGCAAGACAAGTCCCTTGTAAGAGTTTCGAGGAACCTCTGGAAAATCGCTGGGGCACTCGCAATCCCAAAGGGGAGCCTATTATAGCAGAAAAGACCAAAAGGAATGTTGATAACCAGCAAGTTTCGGGATGCCTCATCTAAAGGAAGCAGTAAATATGCATCCTTGAGGTCGATTTTGACGAAGAGTTTGCCGCCATTGAGGTGAGTGAGGGTTTCGTCGACCTTGGCAATGGTGGATGTATCAACAATCTACTGAGAATTGATGGTTTTACTGAAATAACCACATACACAGATGGAACCCTCCGGTTTGTTTACCAGTACTATGGGCGTTGCCCATAAACTGTTAGAGACAGGTGTTAAGACGCCAGCTCCCTGCAAACATTGGAGCTCTGCCTGCAATTTGTCATAAAGAGCAAATGGTACAGGCCGACCTTTGAAGAATCAGGGTACGTCCGTCGGAAGGAGTGTGATGTGTGCCTAAAACCCTTGGACACCAGCAGTAGAAGGCTCGAACACAGAATGATACTTTGTCCGAAGAGTGTGGAGATAGGAACAGGCAGATCCTGGCTGGTTGATCCTAGTGGTATCGTGAACTTCCAGTCCCAAGGCACCGAAAAGGTCAAGTCCCAGAAAGTTTTTCGTTCCCAGTGTATCCACAACAAGGAGACACATCCTGCAACTTGTGGCGCCATGTTTGATGAGTGCCGTAAACTGGCCTTTAACCTTCACTAAGTCACTGCTGTAACTTCGAAGGTTGTGGGTGAATGGTTGAAGAGGGGGAGAGCCCAAGCATTGGTAAGTTTTTCACACATGAGATAGACTCATGACCAACACCAACAGGGCTACCTGTTTATCGTGAACAGGAACCACTGTATGAACATGGAGATCCTTCTGATAAGCCATGCCTGGCTTGTCGTCTGAAGCAGGATCGACCTGAGTACAGTCAACTTGCATCCTGGAGGAAGCATGACAGACTTTGCCCCTATGCCCCGTTTTGCCAAATGAGTTACATTTGGTATGGCGAAACTGACACTGATGCCTAGGGTGTGTGACAAAACAGTCTTTGCAAGAGGGTAACTGCGTAAGGCTGCAAGTGAAAGGGTTTGTTTACCAGAAGGAAGATGGGGAGGTGGTTGCTGAGGTGTCCGTCGGTGGGTGGGGCAGGCCGCATGCACCTGAAATGGCTCATGGAAGGAGGCAGACGCTTGGAGGGACTGTTCAAACCCCCGAATGACTGGAAGACAAGATCCTAAGGAGGGGTCCCAAAGCTTTAGTAAGTCCTTCCGGAAGCCCTTGTCGGGGGCATGAACCAATATCATATCCCTCATGAGCGATGCAGCATACGATTGCTCGCAGCTTTCATTGGCACATCAAAATCGTCAGTCCCATGATAAGCCCTGGAGGGTAGCAATCCATTCCCAATACAACTGACCTTGCTTCTTGTGACAGCTAAAGAATTTGTGTTGAGCTGTCGTAACGTGCACTTGTAAGCCAAAGTACTCCTGCAAGCAAAACTTCAATGCGTCATAGGGTAGGACATGTGGTTTGTGCTCCAGTTTTAATTGTTGATGATGAAAGTAAACCTCAGGACCAACATAGGCGAAGAAGAAAGTCCTACGGTGGGCATCACCAGAGATACAGTACACCAAGAAATGTTGTTCAAGGTGGGCCGTGTAGTTTGCCAAAGATTCCACCTGCCTATCAATCACTGGGAAGGGTGGAGGGTTCTCCCGGAACCCTTTACTGTCAGGAAGAGAACGAGGCGTGTGGTGGGCCCTGTCAACAACTAAAAAGTTTCTTCTTCGCCAATTAGGTACTAGCCATGTAGATAACGACAGCCTTGAGAGAATGGTCAGGGAGACGTAGCTGGACGACGTATTCTGTGACGGGAAGTCCTGGAGGCACCGTGCCGCTGGCAGGGACTCTTCCCTGAGGTGTCGGTTGTGATCCCTCAGCTATGATTCTTGTAGGTGGTCAGCAGAGAACTGCTGTCATGTTGCGCTGCGCCCCCCTAAATAGTCGGAGCGCAGTGATACGTGGCGGTCTCAAAGTGGTCTCACATGACTGTGCGGAGGAAAGTAGTCCCAGTTTACTGCGCTCTCTGGTGGTGCTCGTCGCATCCTCTGGTGACTCCGGAATCGCCGCTGTGGACTGCCTCACTGGTATGCATCCATGCGCTTGCACCTTGCATTGTGGGTTGCCCGCTCGTCAGGCAAACCACTGGTACATGACAGTATGCTCTCTAAAGTTTGACAGAAGTTTGTGCTGTGATTCAGAATTTTTCTCTTGCACATTGTACCATCTTCCACTGGATATTCCTAATCACCTATGTGACAGTTTCATGCTTCTTAAATGTGCCCTTACATAGCTGGCTGCTCTCTGTAGTATCTTCTGTCTGTCTTCTATTAATCCTATCTGGAATGGACCCTACACTGATGAAAAATACTCAAGCTTTTGCCAAACAAGAGTTTTGTAACTTCTTGATGGACTACACTTCCTGAGTATTATTCATATGAATCTGTCTGGCAGCTGCCTTACCCATGATTAATTTTATTTGGTTGTTCCATTTCAAATTGTTTCATATGTCTGTTCACAAATATTTTATGTAAGTAATTGCTTTCAGTTTTTGTCTTGCTATTGAATGTTTGCATAATAAAGGATCTTTCTTTCTATGTAATAATGGCACTTATTTATTTATATTGAGACTCAATTACCATCTCTATATTGCTCATAATACTGCTTCACTACCCTTTCCCAGTGTAGCAACTTCTCAATAAACTATAGCATCATCTGCAAAGAGCTTCACTGAACTCCTGATGTTATCTACAAGGTCATTTACATATATTGTGAAAAGCAATATTACTATAACACCTCCCCAGAGGGAAAACCTAAAACCACTTTCATGTGTGAACACTTCCATCTGTTGAGAATGACATTCTGCATTCTGTTAGCTAGAAATGCCTCTATCTAGTCACACACTTGATATGATTTTCCACATGCTCACACTATGTTCACAAGAAAATAGTGCAGAATGGTAAAACTACTGAACACCTTGCGGAAGTCACGAAAAAAGGCATCTACCTGGAAGCTAAAATTTACTGCCCTCTGGGTCTCGTGGATCAATAGCAGGTGCTGGATTTCACATGATCATTTCTTTCAGAAACTGTTTTGATTCCTACAAAGAAGATTTCTGGTCTCCAGAAATGTCATAATACTCTAACATGACATGTGTCAACATCTTCTGAAACTGATTGATGTCAGAGACACAGGCCTACAGTTTTGTGCATCGGATCAATGACCCTTCTAGAAAATGTGAATGACCTGTGTTTTTTCCAATTGTTAGGAATGTTTCACTCCTTTAGAAGGAGGGCTGCTGCAAGTTCCTTCACACAGCTTACTCTGTATAAAATCAAATTGGTATTCATTAAGTCCAGTGACCTTTCCTCTAGAATGTCAGTAGAGTGCTTGCCGGTGAAAGACAAAGGTCCCAGGTTCAAGTCCCGGTTCCGGCACACAATTTTAATCTGCCAGGAAGTTTCATATCAGCGCACACTCCACTGCAGAGTGAAAGTTTCATTCTGGAAACATCCCTTAGACTGTGGCTAAGCCATGTCTCCACCATATCCTTTCTTCCAGCAGTGCTAGTCTTGCATGTTTCACAGGAGAGCATGTGTGAAGATTGGAAAGTAGGAGGCAAGGTACTGGCAGAAATAAAGTTGTGAGGCGGCATTGTGAGTTGTTTCGGGATAGCTCTGTTGGTAGAGTGCTTGCCCGCGAAAGGCAAAGGTCCCAGGTTCGAGTCCCAGTTCTGGCACACCATTTTAATCTGCCAGGAAGTTTCATATCAGCACACACTCCGCTGCAGAGTGAAAGTTTCATTCTGGAAACATCCCTTAGGCTGTGGCTAAGCCATATCTCTACCATATCCTTTCTTCCAGGAGTGCTAGTCTTGCAAGTTTCGCAGGAGAGCTTCTGTGAAGTTTGGAAAGTAGTAGGTGAGGTACTGGCGGAAGTAAAGTTGTGGGGCGTCATCGTCTGTCATGTCGAGACAGCTTCATTGATAGAGTGCTTGCCTGCGAAAGGCAAAGGTCCCAGGTTCGAGAGCCGGTTTTGGCACACAATTTTAATCTGCCAGGAAGTTTCAGATGTTTCCTCTGTTGAGAGATTTCAGTTGTTTTTCTATCCCTCTGACATTTTGTCACTCATGTGATGATTTACAGGAGAAACAACCTTGGAAAAAGACATTTAGTGTTTGCAACTTTTGTGTGTCATCCTATGTTTCAATGTCATTTTAGTAACAGTGTGTCTGAATATCTGATTTTGAACCGTTTACTTACTTGATGTAGGGTCAAAATTTCTTAGTATTTTCTGCCATGTATTGCTCTCAAAGTCAATGAACGCTTCTTCCATGGCAAGCCTTATGTTAACATTGGCATTGTTTAAACTTTGCTCTTCTGCATGACTTGCTATACTGTATACTGCAGTGAAGTTTTCTTTGATTTATAACAGTTTCTTAGTTTGGTTGTTGAACCACGGTGGATCTATTCCATCTCTCATAAATTTTCCTCAACATGTACTTACCTCATGCATATTGTACAGTGCTTTTGAACTTCATCCACAGATGCTCAACACTATCAGTGCTGGAGACGAAACTGTCGTGTTGACCAGTTGAGTACTCTGAAGTCTGCCCCTTTTTGCTTTTGCTAAAGAAGATTTTCCTACCTCTCTTGATATTTATATTTACAATTGTATTCATCATCAGCTTATGATAGATATTCCCTGATCTGCACTAAATGAATCAAAAAGTTTGGGTCTATTTGGTATCAGCAGTTGTAATACGTTATTTTCATGAGTTAGCTCTCTATTTAACAGTTCAAGGTAATTTTTGGATATAGCACTTAGAACAATATTGCTCAATTCTCTGTCCCTGTCACCTGTCTTAAATATGTTTATCTCTCAGGCTCTATCCGGTAAGTTAAATCTCCTTCTAAAACCACAACCTGACTAGGAAATCTAGGAGAAATATCTTCCAAATTTTCCCTCAGGTGTTAGACCATTACTGATGCTAAGCCAGGTGGTCTATAAAAATTTACAATGAGCATGTTTGAACTCCTTTTGGCACTGACTTTCACCCAAATAATTCCACATTTCAAATCTGTACTAATTTCGCTCAATACAATCATACCCTTCATCACAATAATCACCCCTCCCCTTTTCAGTGTTAAACCTTTCTCTGCAATATCCAACCCAGTCTGAGTTTAGGATTTAATTACTGTTGGTTGTTTGAGCCAGCTTTCTGACCATAGAACTATGTGGGCATTGTGACCATTTAAAAGTAGGAACAGTTCTGGGGTTTTTCCTTAGACGCTCCTTCAGTTTAGTATATTTACAATTTTTTGCTCCATTCTATTGTGCCACGTGTTATCAGTATGCGACTTTATGAGCTATTGAAGATATTTCTCTATCCTAAAAATCCCAAATGTACACTCCATATGTACTCTGCTACCTTATTACCTGTTTACTGTGTCTAGTATATGGTCAACCTATTCAGGGGGATCCTACATTTCTTAACCCAATAGCAGAGGTTGAGAAATTTGCACTCAAGATCATCACCGAATCATGTGAGTCTCTGGTTTAAGCCTTCCACTTGGTTCCAAACCAGAGGACCTTGGTCAGCTGCAGAATTTTGGAACATTGTCATTTCTGCAGACTGGAAACCTGCTTTGTAAGAATTAATATGGTTTTGAAAGAAACAATAATGTGAAACTCGTGCTATTCTTCAACAAGATCCAGAGAGCAATAGATATAGAATCCTAGGTAGATGCCATGTATCTTAACTTCTGCAAAGCATTTGATGCCTATCCACACATATGGAATATCAGACCAACTGTGGAACTGGATTGAGGCATTTCTAGCTTACAGAATGCAGCAAGTCATTCTCAATGGAGAGAAGTCTTCAAACATTTAGTATCTCAGGTGTGTACTAGGAGAGTTATAGGACTATTGCTTTTTACACACACACACACACACACACACACACACACACACACACTATATATATATATATATATATATATATATATATATATATATATATATTCGTGTTTCTATCGACAAGCCTGTACTTTAGGTAAGTCAAAAATCTTTATTTTATACCATTTTCCCACCTAGATATATATATATATATATATATATATATATATATATATATATAATAGAAGGAGACCTTCTAGGTGGGAAAATGGTATAAAATAAAGATTTTTGACTTACCTAAAGTACAGGCTTGTCGATAGAAACACGAAACACACAAAAACACACAACCATTCGAGCTTTCGCCACCAGTGGTGGCTTCTTCGGGAAAAAGAGGGAGGAAGGAGAGGAGAAAGGGAAGGATACGGGTTTTAAGGAAGTGGAAAAGGAGCCATTCCAATCCCAGGAGTGGAAGGACTTACCTTAGGGGACAAAAAGGAAGGTAAACAAATACACACGCACTCACACATATCCACATCCAAACACACCTAAGCAGACATTTGTAGAAACCAAAGAAGTTGGACGGAGATGCCACTTCAGGCAGAGGCTCTGTCCACAGAACCAAGGCAAAGATGTTAAAGATGGCGGGCGGGAATTAGAATTTAGCGGAGGTTGAGACCAGGTGGGCAACGGGAAGAGAGAATGTGTTGAAGGGCAAGTTCCCATCTCCGGAGTTCTGAAAGATTGGTGTTGGTGGGAAGTATCCAGATAACCCGGACGGTGTAACACTATGCCAAGATGTGCTGGCCGTGCACCAAGGCATGTTTAGCCACAGGGTGATCCTCATTACCAACAAACACTGTCTGCCTGTGACCGTTCATGCGAATGGACAGTTTGTTGCTGGTCATTCCCACATAGAACGCTTCACAGTGCAGGCATGTCAGTTGGTAAATCACGTGGGTGCTATCGCAAGTGGCTCTGCCCTTGATCGTGTACACCTTCCGGGTTACGGGACTGGAGTAAGTGGTGGTGGAAGGTGACAAGAGGGGCACTTCTGGGGTTCTTCTGTGGAAGGTTCACATCCCGCGGCTATCCTCCTGATCTGGTAAAGAAACAAATTTCCAGAGCCACTTCCTCATCCCCCCAAATTCAGAACCTTCCACAGAAGAACCCCAGAAGTGCCCCTCTTGTCACCGGATACTTTCCGGGACTGGAGCGGACTCTGAATGTGGCTCTCCAGCAAGGATACGACTTCCTTAAATCCTGCCCCGAAATGAGATCCATCCTTCATGACATCCTTCCCACTCCACCGAGAGTGTCTTTCCGCCGCCCACCTAACCTCCGTAACCTCCTAGTCCATCCATATGAAATCCCCAAACCACCTTCCCTACCCTCTGGCTCCTACCCTTGTAACCGCCCCCGTTGTAAAACCTGCCCTATGCACCCTTCCACCACCACTTACTCCAGTCCCGTAACCCGGGAGGTGTACACAATCAAGGGCAGAGCCACTTGCGATAGCACCCACGTGATTTACCAACTGACATGCCTGCACTGTGAAGCGTTCTATGTGGGAATGACCAGCAACAAACTGTCCATTCGCATGAACGGTCACAGGCAGACAGTGTTTGTTGGTAATGAGGATCACCCTGTGGCTAAACATGCCTTGGTGCACGGCCAGCACATCTTGGCATAGTGTTACACCGTCCGGGTTATCTGGATACTTCCCACCAACACCAATCTTTCAGAACTCCGGAGATGGGAACTTGCCCTTCAACACATTCTCTCTTCCCGTTGCCCACCTGGTCTCAACCTCCGCTAAATTCTAATTCCCGCCCGCCATCTTTAACATCTTTGCCTTGGTTCTGTGGACAGAGCCTCTGCCTGAAGTGGCATCTCTGTCCAACTTCTTTGGTTTCTACAAATGTCTGCTTAGGTGTGTTTGGATGTGGATATGTGTGAGTGCGTGTGTATTTGTTTACCTTCCTTTTTGTCCCCTAAGGTAAGTCCTTCCACTCCTGGGATTGGAATGGCTCCTTTTCCACTTCCTTAAAACCCGTATCCTTCCCTTTCTCCTCTCCTTCCTCCCTCTTTTTCCCGAAGAAGCCACCACTGGTGGCGAAAGCTCGAATGGTTGTGTGTTTTTGTGTGTTTCGTGTTTCTATCGACAAGCCTGTACTTTAGGTAAGTCAAAAATCTTTATTTTATAACATTTTCCTATATATATATATATATATATATATATATATATATATATATATATATATATATATAAGAAAAATTCCAAACAGGAAAAATATACGTAAAAAATAGATGAAGTACACTTACCAGGCGAAGGGGCACAGGCAGTAATAGCAACAAATAAACACACAGACACACACACACACACAAAAATGCTAGCTTTCGCAGCCTAGCTGCTTCATCAGGCAGAAGGGAGGAGAGGGAAAGGGAAATGATGAGGGTTTTAAGGAAGGGGGTAAGGAGCCATTCCAATCCCGGGACAGGAAAGACTTGGGGGAAAAAATGGAGGGTAAACAAATGCACACACACCCACACATTCACACAGACACAAGTACACCTAGGCAGACATACTGTAGAAAGCAAAGAAGTTAAGAAGTTAGACAGAGATACCACTTGAGGCAGAGGCTTTGTCCAGAGAACCGATGCAAAGATGTTAAGATGGTGGGTGGGAATTCGAATTTAGCGGAGGTTGAGACCAGGTGGGCAACGGGAAGAGAGAATATGCTGAAGGGCTAGTTCCCATCTCTGGAGTTCTGAAGGATTGGTGTCAGTGGGAAGTATCCAGATAACCCGCACGGTGTAGCACTGTGCCAAGATGTGCTGGCCGTGCACCAAGGCGTGTTTAGCCACAGGGTGATCCTCGTTACACTTAGGCAGACATACTGTAGAACTGTAGAAAGCAAAGAAGTTAGAAGTTAGACCAACTTCTAACTTCTTTGCTTTCTACAGTATGTCTGCCTAAGTGTACTTGCGTCTGTGTAAATGTGTGGGTGTGTGTGTATTTGTTTACCCTCCTTTTTTCTCCCCAAGTTAAGTCTTTCCTCTCCCGGGATTGGAATGACTCCTTATCCACTCCCTTAAAACCCTCATCATTTCCTTTTCCCTCTCCTTCCCTTCTGCCTGATGAAGCAGCTAGGCTGCGAAAGCTTGTATGTGTGTTTGTGTGTGATTTTATTTAGTTTATTTGTTTCTATCGACGAGCCGGTCCTTTTGGTAAGTCATCTCTTTTCTATTTTTATTTTTATATATATGATGTCATAGATAACCTCAGAAGTTCAATGAGGCTTTTTGTGGATGTTGCAGTAATTTGTTGAGAAATCCTAACAATGGCAAATACAGGACAATTTGGAGTGTATTGACACATGGTGCAAGGAATCACAATTGAGCCTCAACAAAAACAAGTGTAAAGTGCTGTGTTTACATAGAAGGAAAGACCCTCTATTATATAATTATGCAATAGCAGGGCAAATACTGGAAGCAATTAATTCCATAAAATATCTGGGAATGGATGTAAGGGGCAATTTGAAATGGAATAACTGTAAAAAATCACTCTTGGGTAAGGCATATACCAGACTGAGATTCAATGGAAGAATACCCTGGAAGTGTAGTTCATCAATTAAGGAAGTAGGTCACAAGACACTTGTTTGGACAGCACTTGGGTACAGCTCATCAGTGTGAGATCCGTAACAGGTGGGTTAATAGAAGTCATAGAGGAGATTCAAGGGACAGCAGCAAGCTTTGTTACAGTCTCATTTAATGAGTGCAAAGGAATCATGGAGATGATTAGGACACTCTTGTGAGAGATGCTGCAAGAGAGATATTCTGTGTCGCAGTACAGGCTTCTGTTAAAGTTCCAAGAATGTATGTTTAATGAAGAGTCAACCAATATATGGCTTCAGAATGAAACTTTCATTCTGCAGCGGAGTGTGCACTGATATGAAACTTCCTGGCAGATTAAAATTGTGTACCGGAACCGGGACTCAAACCTAAGACCCTTGTCTTTCGCTGGCCAGTGCTCTACCACTGAGCTATCCCAACATGACTCATGTTCCATTCTCACAACTTTAATTTATTGGATTTAAACCAACACAATGAGATTGCAAATAGTGATGGTTTTGTCTTCAATTACTACTTTATTTGTGAATGAAACTGCATTTTATTACACACATCTTATCAGGTCCAATGTAGTACCACACACAAATTTAACATGGCACCTTTTCTGTTACATGTATCATGCACAAGACAAAAACAACTACTAAAACCAAAGAGCCTATAAAGGCACAAAGACAGTACAAGTGTCGTGATCAAAATAAAATGAACGGCAAAGATAAACACTAACATGTTCATAGGAAACAAACATGAATTACAAAAAGGTTACGTTCTGATTTATAGTTTAACACAATGTTTGTGTAAACATGACATAAAATAAATTATTTTAACATAATTCCACCAGTACCTCACCTCCTACTTTCCAAACTTCAGAAAAGTTCTCCTGAGAACCTTGCAAGACTAGCAATCCTGGAAGAAAGGATATGGTGGAGCCATGGCTTAACCACAGCCTAAGGAAGTTTCAATATATGGCTTCCTTCTACGTTTATCTCACAAAGTGATAACAAGGGTAAAATTAGAGAGATTAGTTCCAACATGGAGGAAAACAGACTGGAATAGGAGAAAGTACCATCTGCCACACCCCATGATGTGGCTTGCAGAGTACAGATGTAGATTTAGAATTTATGTGAGAATTCAAGATAATTAGAAATATAAACAGTTGACACCTTTGAATTATTTATATATCAAAACATGACTTTCGGTTCATAAAGCATATTTGTGGACATTAAATTAGGAGGAGGAATTTTTCAATGTGTGTGTTTGATGAGTGGCTAGAGAACTAATACAAGTCCATAGAATAATATATAACTAGGGGCAAGATGGATACTGCCTACAGCAAAATAATAGAGACAATGGCAGACAAGAAAGGCAGCTGCTTGACTATGAAGGGCTCAGATAGAAAACCAGTTCTAAGCAAAGAAGGGAAAGCTAAAAGGTGGAAAGCATATATAGAGGGCCATTCAAGGGAAATTAACATTAAGGAAATATTATAGAAAGGAAAGAAGTAGAGGAAGATGAGATAGAAAATATGATACTCCAAGGAGAATTTAACAAAGCACTGAAAAATTTAATCAAAACAAGGCCGCTGGAGTAGATGATATTCCGTCTGAATTGCTGACATTGGTGGGATATCTGGTCAGGAATAAACTGTTCTAACTTCTGAGGAAAATGTATGAGACACAGGAAGTACCCTCAGACTCCAAGAGGAAATTAATAATTCAAAATCCAAAGAAAGCAAGTGCAGGCAAGTGTAAAAATTACAGAACTATTAGTTTCATTAGCCATGGTTGGAAAATACTTACAAGAAGAATGGAGAAAGTGGTACAATTTGACCTCAGGGAAGATAAGTTTGGATTTGCGAGAAATGTAGGAACACATCAGGCAATCTCACCTGACACTTATAAGTGATTAGGTTAAGGAACAACAAACTCACAAATATAGATTTTTGTAGATTTGGAGAAAGATTTTGACAATGTAGACCAGTTTTTTTTTTTCCAAATGCTGAAGATAGCAGGTCTACAATATAGGGGACCAAAAGCTATACAGTATACTACTTGTACAAAACAAGTAACAGATGTGTAACTTTGCAGCAGCAGGGTATTTTTTTCCCTACAGTCTTCAGTGATAACAAGAAGGTTGTCAGTGAACTGACTCTGCTCTTCATCTCCTTTATGTCCAGTTTATGCAACTACATCAGTACAACAGCATCAATGGTGAATTGATGTAAGAGTTTAATTATATTCAACATATGGAATGTTTCTCAGGTTTTCTATGAAAGTCAAATCTATAAATGGTGTGGAAATCACTGTAGCATCAATCTATTATCCTGCTCATGTAATGCTTTGTGTAACACTCAAATGGGTGGGTGATATGTTGGTATTTTTTTTCAAACTTCCTCCTCATTTTGTGGAGCATCTCTGTAACAGATGTGTTGATGGCGAACTAAAGTAACTGTTAGAAAATAACATCTCAGTTTGATGATATGTAATAAATGGAAAATTGTTATTACTTTCATAAGCATCATAAAGTGTGATACTCATGACTGCAGAATAGTATTCTTCTCCATGCAAACATCTGCGAAAACTTCTCCACAAAGTGAGTGTTGTGTGTAAGTTGGTGTTCCTGTTAACCCCTTGCTATTCTTTTGTGCCTCAACTTCATGAAAATAGTATTGCTTATTAACTGATGTACCTGTTGCAAATGATTCACTTTCTATGGAATCTATCTGAGATATGCATAAAGATCAAAATGTGTGAAGCAGACCTTTGTGTTGCACATTCAAAAAGATGGTGTCACGTGTGACTTGTTGCATATTATTCCTCCACATTAAACAATTTGTTTGGAAATATGGAATTTCTTAAAGAATAGTCTCAAGGTTAACTGAACCACCTATTAAAACACCTATTACAATAGAACATGTTTGTTTGATGACAAAGGGACATAGAGGATTTTTTTAAATAAAGATCACACTGTACCAAATGTGTGGTACTGTAGCAGTAGGGTATTATTTTACTGCCAGCATTAAATTGTGGAAGGAATTACGAGGGATATTCCAAAAGTAAGATCCAGTTAAAACAAAAACATCCAAAATCGAACTTGTTTCCAATGCAATTGTTTTATTGACATTCATTCCGTCTTTCTCTATTTTTCTACATAATCTCCATACTTATTTAGACATTTGTCATATCGTTCAACAAGCTTTTGAATGCCAAAGTCGTAAAAATTGACCGCCTGCGAAGATAACAGCTTCTTTCACTTCATCATCTGTGTCGAAGTGGTTGCCGCCAAGAAACTCCTTTAGGTAGCAGAACAGGTGGAAATCACTTGGCGTCAAGTCCAGACTGTACAATGGTTGGTCCATCTTTTCCCATCCAAAATTCTTGATTAGAGTTTGTATGTCCTCCCCAGTATGGGGTCTGGCATTGTCATGCAACAACAACACTCCAGACGACAAAGGACCACATCGCTTAATCTGGATTGCATGTCACAAGGTTATTCTAGAAAAGGTTGGCCCTGAAGCGAAACGACCTGCTATTGGCCGTTGAAATGACGTCAGCGGCGAAGCAGCACCGCTAGCAAGGGGCGCGAAGTGGCGCTGCGCCGTCACGTAGAACACCACGAAACACACAAAAGTTAACTGTTCACGCATTGCTTATTGCAGTTACATACCTCGTTAAATCCTTCCGACAGTCAAAGAATGCCACTGACGTCATTTTCGCCTCTGTGATGCCGCTGCTTTCTCTCTCTTCAGCTTCATGTCGATGTAGCGCACTCGAATAAAAATTCGGTCCGTAAGAATATTTTAATGACCCCGGCGACACATGAAGATATTTCTGCGAAATTACGTCGACAAATCTCTTAGAAATATTTTTTTAAGTGTGTCACTTCCGTTAATCTCATTGAACAGCAGCTCGAAATCTGAGATCTGCCGCATCCACTGGTAAGACGGCACTAACAAACCTCCTCGTGATATAAATTCTATCCACCCCTATTCTGCGAGGTGTTTTGGAGGAGGACAAAGTAGTTCATTAGACGACACCCCCAGTAAGACCTCATCTTTCGCAGCAAGGTGTGCAATGTAGCCTGTCAGATATTTGAATCCTTCAGTTGGGCCTTCAACATTGTCACAGCAGACGGTGCAGTAGCCTCACAACTAAAACTTATGTCCTGGCTCTCTGCTTCACCATCTGGCATGGTCAGTGCTTCAAACATATCCGGCAAAATTCCACACAGCGGACTAGATGATAGAAATTGTTGTGATCTTCTTCCTGTCTCACAGACGAAGTATTAGACAGTGCAATGTCTTGGGCATTCTTTCCCAGAAGCAATAAACTTCTTTTGGGCGAGGATGCTGATAGAAATGGCCAATACCTCTAATCTGTGAAAACAAATTTTCAAGACAGTCCTGGTTCAGCCGTGCTATTAACCCGCGAGGACTTGCACGTGAGGATTTTGCACACATTAATTTTAAAACAATCGGCATGTTACCAATTTTAAATAGTCAAATATTTGTGCTTTACCGTAAGCTTTCATTGGAAGGGAGTGAATTAGTTTCTTCACCGGGAGTGGTAGATGGTAGTCTGTGTGGTGTCGCACAAGTACAAAGTGCGCGCCACCTACTTTCGCCGCGCGCCGCCATGCACGCACGGCGCGGCGTTCTCACGACGACAGCCACGAGCGCCCTCTGCTGCAACTTTGCTATTGTACAGGCACTAGGTAGGCCTCTAACAACTATGTATCAACATTCTGCAGTACTATGTAAAAGTTAAGTATTGTTACATTCTGTGCAATATATATCTCTTTCTAATTTACTCTAGTGTTTATAGTTTCTGGCTGCTCCCCTCAGTACCTGCACCAGCGTGCTATTTTTGTTCCTGTGTCGGTCTCATTCCACTCGGCCACCGACACCTACGAGACACAAAAGCGGCGACGAAGTGGGGACACAAAAGTCTGTCTGGAAACTGACTAAAATTTTGCTTGTCAAGCAGATCTATCCCCCCCCCCCCCGCCCCGAAGCCAAGTCCTAGTTACGCCACTGCTGTAAACAACAAGCTACCGCTACAAGTACCACCGCGTGCCTCGGCGGTGACGTCATGCGCAGTACGACGAATTTCTACATCGGACTGCGCAGTCCATTCGGGCCTCCTCGGCATGTCAAAGTTTAGTCAGAGTAGTGCAGTACAAACTGTTCTTTGACAGTCAAAAAATGCTATACGTGCGATCGATCGCGTAACTTTTAAACGTGCGTGTTCTCGCGGGTTAATATACACTTAATGCCTAGTGACAAAAGGTCAGAATGAAGGCCAAAGTTTAGTCAGGGTAGTGCAGTATGCCACCCCCATGAACCACAGACATTGCCAAGGTGGGGTGGCTTGCGTGCTTCAACGATGCAGATAGCCGTACCATAGGTGCAACCACAGTGGAGGGGTATCTATGGAGAGGCCAGACAAACGTGTGGTTCCTGAAGAGGGGCAGCAGCCTTTTCACTAGTTACAGGGGCAATAGTCTGGATGATTGACTCAGCTGGCCTTGTAATATCAGCTAACATGGCTTTGCCATGCAGCTACTGCGAACGGCTGAAAGCAAAGGGAAACTACAGTCGTTACTTCTCCTGAGGACATGCAGCTCTCAGTATGACTATATGATGATGTCGTCTTCTTGGGTAAAATATTCCGGAGGTAAAATAGTCCCCCATTCGGATCTCCGGGCGGGGCTACTCAGAAGGATGTCGTCATCAAGAAAAACAAAACAGGCATTCTACGGGTCAGAGCTAATTTCAGCTCCTCGTTTTTGTCAAAAGCAAGATAAATGGCTGCACAGCCTCGAGTAGTAAGGCGACATCTTGAATTGACTTTGATCTTTTTCGGAATTCAGTACTGAATCGGTCAAGACATTTCAATATATACTTTTGATGTTCTGCTCTCAGTGAGAGTTCTGCATTGGTGGTCTGTTAACCAGCCACTTGTTTATTACGACGAATTCGTCCTTTTATGGGAATGTCGTAGTCTTCCGATTTTTCTCAGCAAGACCTATTGCCTCGTCTATAATACGACCTCGATTTTGTTCCATACAAAGACGAAGTGATTCTATTTTTATAATTGACAGATCAAGACTCAAGCCTTTACTTTGAAAAGTAAACTGAGTACATTTGCAGTCGGGTGTCACCCGTATATGTGTGACCCGGGGCAGCCCCCCACCCCTCTTTACCTACGCCACTGAGTCTCAAGATTATTGTGGCAGTCGCTGCAGCTTTGCAATGAGCATGCGTGGTTGAGGTTCAACTTCTCTTCTGAACCCCCTGAAGGCAGTATATGGACGCACCTGCGACAGGGAGGAGTGAGGGGAAAGGCCGCTTTTAACATAGGAGTTGGAGCTGCTAGAGACACCATCTCCTGGCTAATCGAGCTCCGGCAGTTCCGCATGAATGGTCCTGAAGCAAGATAATGGAGCTAATGCGCACCTCACCTTGCGCATGCGCAAATCCTCTATGAAGGCAACATTCGCCCTTCATATCTGTTTTACCGCATTGCAAGGTCATCAAAAACATATTTCGTAAAATATCTTACAACTATAAATTAAAAATGCGTCAACTATAAAAGCCTTCAGAAGACCCGATCATGAATAATAATGAAGTAACCAATCTCCTCCTAGCAAGAATAGCCATGTGGTTAGGAGCATCGCGCTGGTGACAGGATAACAGGAGGAACAGGCTTAGGACAGTTTCAGACAGCTTTGCCAGTAATCTGAAAAATAGATTTGACCTGTTGCCTCAGTCAGAATCAGATGAGCCTCACGTAGCTGAAGCTGTAGAAAGAATACAACAAACTTTCAAGATGGATTTGAAAAGGTAGGGAAAACTGAAAAGAAAGAAAGTCTTGTTAGGTAGCTTCCATGGTAGACGTGTTGGCCAACTACTGCAGGAAGAGCTAGGATCAGAGTACCACGTCACAAACTTTTTGAAACCAAATGTGTGTCTGGGTCAGGTAACAGAGGATATAGGTTCTTTATGTAAAGATTTCACAATGGAGAATACCGTGGTTATAGTGGATGGTCAAGGAAATAGCATTGACAGAACTGTGAATATTCTATAGAGTGTGACCTGGTGAAGATATCATCGGCAACGAAGCATACTAGTGTGGGATTTGTATCTGTCTTGAGTCGCCAAGATCAGCCTCATTTGAAACTCTTCTGCCAGGAGAGTAAACTTGGAGTTGGAACGGCTACTCTTGTCAGATATGGGGTCCCATATTGGATTGATTCCTGTGGATGATATCTGTAGGTGGGACTACACTAGGCATGGCCTTCACCTCAACAGGAACGGGAAGGGAAAACTGTCTGGGTTGATTGCAAGTAACTTACGGGGGAGGGTGGGCACTGTCACAAATGGTAAAATACCAGTGGTTACAAGTGTCAGAGGAATGCCTTTTTTAGGATAGGGAGGGGGGAAAGAAAACCAGTTTTGAGAGAGCTTAGAAGACACCCTCAGTTTGGAAAAACAGATAAACAGGAGATAGATTTTAGCAAACAATGTTTAACAGAAAGTACTTAGAAACTGCCAGTAAATCTTAGTCAAACCGTTAATATGCAATGTCAGTTATCTTTATTACATCAAAATATTCCAGGACTCAGAAATAAACTTAATGAACTACTCATTTGTATTGATGAAATAGATTCCTCTAACCCAACTGACATAATTTGCCTATCTGAACATCATGTGGCCACTGGTATAGACATTTTAAACATTCCAGGATTTAATTTAGCTTCACACTTCTGGAGAGTAGATATGGAGGGAGGAGTTGCCACATTCATTAAAAACTGCTATAAATTCAAGAATATTGATATAAATAAATTCTGACTAGAGCAGCATTTAGAAGCTTGTGCAACAGATGTAGAGTTCCATAACAGGTCGTATATAATAGTAACAATTTACCGTGCACCTGCAGGAAATTATAATCTATTTGTAAATCATCTAGAAGCTCTATTGGGTTATTTAACAGGAAGAAATAAAGAAATCCTGGTTGCTGGCGACTTTAATACAGATTTTCTTATGTAGTCCTGCAGTAAAAATCCATTGCAGTCAGTAACTTTGTCTTTCAACCTAACACATACCGTAAACTTTTCAACTAGGATAACTAAAACCTCTAGGACAGCAATTGATAATATTTTCATTGACAAATCAAATGAACAAAATCATATCATAAAACCAAAAACAAATGGCCTATCAGATCATGATATGCAGCTCCTTGTTTTAGGTATAGATTCTAAACAGATTATGAAGACTGCAAAATCTACATACAGGAGAGTAGTCAACCCACCAAAAATTGAAAATTTTAGAAAACTCCTTAAAGACATGAACTGGAAAGATGTATATAGTGATCATGACATGAATGAAAAATATAACATATTCATTAATAATGTTAGTATCATCTTTGAAAACTGTTTTCCTCTAAAAGTAACTCGAATTAAACAGAAGTCTATGATATAACCATGGGTTACACAACGAATAAAGATTTCATGTAAGACAAAAAGGAAAATGTATCTATCAGCCAAGAGTATTTGCAATGATGATGATTTTGCTAAATATAAGGAATACTGTAAAATATTAAAAAAAAAATTCAGGCATTTAAAGAAATGCACTATGAGAAGAAGCTAGCAACATCAGCAAACCAAATAAAAACAATATGGGATATAGTGGAAGAGGAGACTGTTAGAACCAGGAAGGAACAAGAGCAGGTAGCATTAAGAGTAGATGAGACATTAGTAACTGATGGGCATAGTGTGGCAAATCTATTTAACAAGTACTTTATACCTGTTACTGATAGCATGGGATTGTCTGGGTCAATAAATAATGCCCTTGAATATTTGAAACTAGCATTTACAAATAGCTTCAGGTACATTAATATGTCACTCACTTCACCACAAGAAATAACTTCCATAATAAAATCTTTAAAAACAAAGCATTCTAGTGGTTACGATGAAATATCAATAAAGTTAATTAAAGCTTGTTCTTGTGAAGTTAGCACAATTTTAAGTTATCTGTGTAACCAGTGTATTATAACTGGAACATTTCCTGATTGGGTGAAATATGCGGACATTGAACCTCTATTCAAGAAAGGGAATAAAGAGATACCATCAAACTACAGACCGATTTAATTTTTTCTAGCATTTTCAAAAATTCTAGAAAAGATAATGTACCAGCAGCTTGTCAACCTCCTGATCACGAATGAGATATTGTCCAAAACACAGTTTGGATTTCTGAAAGGTTCCGATATCGAGAAGGCTATTGACACCTACAGTGAGAATGTACTTAATTCATTAGATAATAAATTGCAAGCAGCAGGTATTTTCTGTGATTTGTCAAAGGCATTTGATTGTGTGAACCATAACATCCTTTTAAGTAAATTAGAATTCTATGGTGTCACGGGAAATGCTACAAAATGGTTCAAATCGTACCTCACTAACTGGAAACAAAGGGTATCACGGAATTAAGCCAACAGTCATCATCGGATTGGAAAGACATGTGGTGACCCACAAGGATCCATCTTAGGCCATTGATTTTTCTTGTGTACATTAATGATATTTCATCAATTACTCTACCAGAAGCAGAGTTCGTTTTGTTTGCAGATGATACAAGTATTGCAATAAAAAGTACGTCAAGCATAGTTATAGAAAGGTCTGCTAATGATATTTTCATGAACATTAATAAATAGTTTGAAGCCAACTCATATTAATTAAACTTTGAAAAAACTCACTACATGCAGTTCAGAACATGTAAGAGATTTCCCACCAGCGTACGCGTTAAGTATGAAGAAGAATAGACAGAAGAGGTTGACAGTATTAAATTCCTGGGTTTACAGCTTGATAAAAAATTTAGTGGGAGAAGCACACCACAGAACTGCAAAAACGACTCAACAAAGATGTATTTTCAATATGAGTGTTATCAGACATTGGAGACATAAAACTAACAAAGCTTGCATACTTTTGGGGTAACTCTTCAAGTCAGTCAAAGTCTTCAGAGTCCAAAAGCGTGTAATACGTATTATTTGTGGAGTAAATTTACAGACGTCCTGTAGAAGCCTCTTCAAAGAACTGGGTATATTAACTACTACCTCTCAGTATATTTATTCCTTAAAGAAATTTGTCATAAATAATATATCCCTTTTCCATACATACAATACTAGGAATAAAAATGATCTACACGAGGACTTAAAAGCACTTACTTTAGTTCAAAAAGGGATCCACTACTCAGGAGCACACATTTTTAATAATTTACTATCAAGTATAAAAAATTTAGCTACAAATAAAGATCAGTTTAAGAGGAGCCTAAAAGACTTTCTAGTGGCCTACTCCTTCTACTCCATTAGTGAAATTCTAAATTGTACCAAATGATGCATAATACTATGTTGTTGTTATGGTCTTCAGTCCGGAGACTGGTTTGATGCAGCTCTCCACCCTACTCTATCCTGAGCAAGCCTTTTCATCTCCTCATAAGAACAGCAACCCACATCCACTTGAATCTTCTTACTATACGCGTCTCTTGGTCTCTCTCTGCGATTTTTACCCCACACACTTCCCTCAAATGCTAAATTTACGATTCCCCGATGTCTAAGAATGTGTCCTACAAAGCGATCCCTTCTTTTAGTCAGGGTATGCCAAAAATTCCTTTTCTCACCAATTATGTTCAGTACCTCTTCATTAGTTATGCGATCTACCCACCTAATCTTCAGCATTCTTCTGTAGTACCACATTTCAAAAGCCTCTATTCTCTTTCTGTCCGCACTGCTTATCGTCCATGTTTCACTCCCGTACAAGGCAACACTCCACACAAATGCCTTAAGAAAAGACTTCTTTACACTTAAATTAATATTCGATGTTAGCAAATTTCTCTTTTTCAAAAATGCTTTTCTTCCCATTGCCATTCTGCATTTTATATCCTCTGTACTGCGACCATCGCATGTTATTTTACTACCCAAGTAACAAAACTCATCTACCACCTTCATTGTTTCGTTACCTAATCTAATTCCTTCAGCATCGCCTGATTTTCTAAGACCGCATTACATTATTTTTGTTTTGCTCTTGTTAATGTTCATTTTATACGCTTTCTTCAACACACTGTCCATTCCATTCAACTGCTCTTCCAGGTCCCTTGCTGTCTCTGACAGAATTACAATGTCATCAGCAAAACGCAATGTTTTTATTTCTTCCCCCTGAACTTTAATCCCTATTCCAAATTTTTCCTTGCTTTCCTTCGCCGCCTGCTCGATGTACAAATTGAATAACATCGGAGAAAGGCTACAACCCTGTCTTACTCCCTTCCCAACTGATGCTTCCCTTTCATGCCCTTCGAGTCTAATAACTGCGGTCTGGCTTTTGTACAAGTTGTAAATAACTCTCCTTTCCCTATATTTTATCGCTGCTGACTTCAGAATTTGAAAGAGTGTATCCCAGTCAACATTGTCAAATGCTTTCTCCAAATCTACAAAAGCTAAAAATGTAGGTTTGCCTTTCCTTAATCTATCTTCTAATATAAGACGTGAAGTGAGTATTGCCTTCCTACGTTCCTCCTGAATCCAAACTGATCTTCCCCAAGGTCAGCTTCTACCAGCTTTTCCATTCTCCTATAGATAATTCGTGTTAAAATTTTGCAACCATGACTTATCAAGCTGATGGTTCTGTAATTTTCACACCTGTCTGCGCCTGATTTCTTTGGAATGGGGATTATTACATTTTTCTTAAAGTCTGAGGGTATTTCGCCTGTCTCATAGATCCTACACACAAGTTCAAATAGTTTTGTCATGGCTGGCTCTCCCAGAGACTTTAGTAGCTCTGAGGGTATGTCATCTACTCCTGGGGCCTTGTTCCGACCTAGGTCTTTCAGCGCTCTGTTAAATTCATCTCTCAGTATAGTATCTCCTATTTCATCTTGCTCTACTTCCTCTTCCCTTCCTACAACATCGTGTCTAAGTTCATTTCCTTTGTAGAGCTGCTCTATGTACTCTTTCCACCTTTCAGCTTTCCCTTCTTTGCTGAGAACTGGTTTCCCATCTGAGTTCTTGATATTCGTAGAGTTTCTTTTCTTGTCCCCAAATGTCTCTTTTATTTTCCTGTAGGCGGTGTCTACTTTTCCCCTTCTTATGCATTCTTCTACAGATTTGCATTTGGCTTGTAGCCACTCCTGCTTAGCCATTTTGCACTTTCTGTCAATCTCATTTTTTAGTCGCCTGTACTCCATTTTGCCTGTTTCAATTGCTGCATTTTTATATTTCCTCCTTACATCAATTAAATTTAGTATTTCCTGTGATATCCAAGGATTTTTTGTAGGTCTTGCCTTTCTACCTATTTTGTCCTCTGCTGCCTACACTATTTCATCTCTCAATGCTACCCATTCCTCTTCTACTGTTTTATTTCCCCCTGTTTCTGTCAATTGTTGCCTAAATCTCCCTCTGAAGTTCTTCAGAACTTCCCTTTACTTCAATTTATCTAAGTCCCATCTCCTTATTTTCCTACCTTTCAGCCTACAGTTCATGACTAACAAGTTATGGTCAGAGTCTATATCTGCCCCTGGGTACGTCCTACAGTTTACAACCTGGTTCCGGAATCTATGTCTTACCGTTATAAAATCTATCTGATACCTTCCGGTGTCTCCTGGTCTCTTCCACGTATACAACCTTCTTTTGTGATTTTTAAACCACGTGTTTGTTACGATTAAATCATGTTCCGTGCAAAATTCTACCAGGCGGCTTCCTCTTTCATTCCTCCTGCCCAGTCCATATTCACCTACTATATTTCCTTCTCTTCCTTTTCCTACTAACGAATTCCATTCTCCCATCACAATTAAGTTTTCCTCTCCCTTAACTGTGAATAATTTCCTTTAGCTCGTCATATATTTCTTCGATCTCCTCATCATCGGCAGAGCTAGTTGGCATATAAACCTGTACTACTGTAGTCGGTGTTGGCTTCGTATCTATCTTGACAATGATAATGCGATCATTGTGCTGCTCATAGTAGTTTACCCGCATTCCTATTTTCTTATTCATTATCAGTCCTACTCCTGTGATACCCCCAACTGAATTTGTATTTATAATCCTGTACTCACCTGACCAGAAATCCTGTTCATCCTGCCACCGGACTTCACTGATCACCACTATATCTAACTTCAACCTATCCATTTCCCTTTTTAAATTTTCTAATTTTCCTACCCGATTAAGGGATCTGACATTCCACGCTCCGATCCGTAGAATGCCAGTATTGTCTTTCCTGATGACAACATCCTCCTGAGTAGTCCCCGCCCGGAGATCCGAATGGGGGACTATTTTACCTCCGGAATATTTTACCCAAGAAGACGACATCATCATATAGTCATACTGAGAGCTGCATGTCCTCAGGAGAAGTAACGACTGTAGTTTCCCCTTGCTTTCAGCCGTTCGCAGTAACTGTATGGCAAAGCCACATTAGCTGATGTTACAAGGCCAGCTCAGTCAATCATCCAGACTATTGCCCCTGTAACTACTGAAAAGGCTGCTGCCCCTCTTCAGGAACCACACGTTTGTCTGGCCTCTCCACAGATACCCCTCCGCTGTGGTTGCACCTACGGTACGGCTATCTGTATCGTTGAGGCACGCAAGCCACCCCACCTCGGCAATGTCTGTGGTTCATGGGGGTGGGCATAATACTATATTAATATTATTATATTAACAGCTAAAATAATTTAAAAAACACTTAAAAATGTATGTATCTGTATTTATATTATTAGTAATTTTTTTTTAGTTCGTTTCGGCCTACTAGGCACCACGAGGCTCGTCTTAACTCTTAGCCAGGGTCTTCTGCTTTTTCTTGGCCCAGTACGCCTTCATCTTCTGGCTGTGAGCCTGCTTCCTCTCATCCGTCCATTTAGGTCTGGTGGTACCTGTACACTTCTTGCTTGTGAGAGATAGTGGGAAGACTCCATGTAGAATGGCCTGACGGTATTGAGTTCGGTTCTCGGTTATCTGTAATGGGATCTGCAATTCCTCTAAGTCTGATCTAACAGAGATGAACCACTTAGCTTTGGACGCCTTTCCCCTGCTTGTCACTGTGAGGATCTTCTTGGTTAGCCTTGAGTGATTCAGGCGAGTGATGTGCCCGTAGAAAGTCAGTCGCCTTTTCCTCATACATGTGACTGTCTTCCTGGTGTTCATACAGTATTATCTATTATTCAGCTTGTAAATTTTGTTTCTTGACATGTTCCACATCCACGAGGATCTTGTCAACATGCATCTACGGAACGAAAAACTAATCTAATCTGCGTCGTCGAGAGTAGTGGGGTCGAGACTGACTGCAAGCAATATTTTTAAACCCTACTTTCTTTTTAACAGCTCTGGTAACAACAATGACTCGTTTTAGTAAATGTGTCGTGATTTTGAGGGTAAATGATATTTATACTCTTCGTTGTAACTATTTTTTTCTTTATTGTATAAAGGAAACTAATTTCCTGTACGATTCCGCGATCTTCGTGTTTTCAATGGGAATAAAAACCGTCTAGATCGCTAAAAGTTATATTTATGACGTCGTTTCGGCATCTGCCATCATCAGATCTAGAAACCTCTGAACTTGCACAGTGAAGTTCAGCGTCAGTGATAAAATATCTGTCCTTAGGTTAGTTTACCTAGGTTTAAGTAGTTTGTAAGCTACGGACTGATGACCACGCAGTTTGATCCGATAGATTTACAAACATTTGAACATTTGAACATATCGATAAAATATCTACCTAGTAGAAATGAACTTCACTGTGCACGTTCAGAGGTTTTCGGATCTGATGATGGCAGATGCCGAAACGGCGTCATAAATAAATAATTTTTAGCGATCTAGATGGTTTTTATTCTTATTGAAAAACGTAACGTAAAACCTTTCTCATGCGATAAAAGTACTTTGAATGTACGTACATATAAAATGATTAGATAGAAGAACGAAACGAAGAATGATAGTTTGAAGACACTTATTTATTTATTCACTTTTCTTACACGAAGAGCTTTTTTCCGGGGGTTCACTGAACCAGTGAAGACATAGGACGCGCCGCCGCTGCTTTTCCGCTCTGCTTTGACTAGCCATTTCAATTACGCAATGCATTGCATCACAACATACAAGGCTATTCTATACGAGCGCTAAAACTGCAGCGGTGATAACGCTGAAAACTAGCCGTTAATTTCGCATAATGATTAGAACGGAAAAGGAAATGACCGGTTAGGGTACGAGGTACCCTCCGCCACGCACTTTGCGGTATAATGTGTAGTGTGAATGCAGATGTAGATTCAACACATTCGTATACATGATAGGGCGAATAAAAAAAAAGAATTCGTCCACTTATTAAAAGAAGATATAAGACTGTGCGACCTCTAAAATGAAAGTTTTTGACTGAACACTTTTTCTACAGATTGAATTATACGTAAATCACTTCGGCCGCAGAGTCCACTTGGACAGAAATGGTCACACCGTGTTGCTTCGTCCGCAGGGTAAGAAACCAGGATCTCGAGAACGTAATGAGATATTATGCTCTGATTTGTAAACAAAATTTTGATATCTTCTCTGAGTTTAGTATGCTGTCATGTGTGAGCTAAAATCAACCAAAATAAAAAGCTTTTTTTTTTTTTTTTTTTTTTTTTTTTTTTTTTGCGGGCCTCCATCCACCCCTTTAGCCCGGCCTTGCGCTCGCCAAAGTTCGCCTTCTTCGGCGTTGGCTTCACTGGCCTTTTATTTTCAACAGAAAAAAAAGAGAAATTTATTTCTCTCAAGTGTAGTAATGTACTTAATCTCTTGCTTCTGTTCCCATTTTGATTAAGTATGTTGTTATGATGCACTCTTCTTTCCGCCATGTGCGGCAGAGATGCTCGGATATGGTTTGCGGTGCATCTCAAGCTGCAAATTTTTCTTTTTCTACGACGTGTTTTTGCATCGATATGAAAACCAAAATTAAATAAGTATAAAAATAAATAGCCATCTTCTTGGCGTAAAATGAACTAAAAAGATAATAAAAAAGATACCTAAATGAAACTGTATCGTTTAATCTTTCTCTCCCGTTGGTCTACATTATTGTTCGTTTTAGATAATTTGCGTACTTCTCTTTATATTTTCTGTGACGTTCAAGCTTCTGATGTTCTATCAGCAGGTACATCCAATAATCTTCTTTATTCTTTGTCTTGTTTGTTAAAATGTAATGAACAGTCTGGCCTTTGACCCAGTTGACTGCTCTTTGTCTAGTATTAGGGAACGGTACGTCATCAGGATTAAGTACTTGTGCCGGTGTTATTGTGTTTGGTGATGTGCGGAGAATAAGTGCCAGTGTCTTCCTGAATAGAAGCCACACATCTTTCGCATCTTCACACACAAAACGATGTTCTTCGGTGTCAATTAGGTTGCAGTGGGCACAGTTTGGGTCGGCTGCCAGATGTATTTTGTGCAATTTTGAGTTGGTGGGGATTTTTCTATTGTCGGCCAAGTACCACGTCGACCTCACATTGGATGATAAGTGGGTGTCAGATATGTTTGCCCATATATTGTTCCAGTTGTTATGTTTCAACTTCGTTTCTATTTGATTACTCTGTTTGCCTTCCATCAAAGCGTTGTAGATATCCTTTACTGTGTACATGCCTTTCTCCGGGATTCTATGACGTATGTAGATGTACTCCACTAGGAATTGTTTGAGGTGGTACAGCTCGTGTGTGATGTGGTGCACGTCTATTGGTGGAGCCCTGCTAACCGGTGTGATTTCGTTCAAAAGATGAGATACTAAGGTTGTTGGTGATCGTTTCCACTGTTTATATGTTTTACTGACATATAGTGCTTGCGCTTTCAGGTATACATCTGTCAGTTTTAAACCGCCTTTGTGTGTCGATAGCGTCAAGGTGTCATATGCAGCCTTAAATATCTGACCTCTACTAACAAAATAACCAAGCGTTGCTTGTATTTTGCGTGCTATGGTTCTGGGCAAGGGCAGCACTTGAGCAACATAGTTGATTTTGGATGTAATATACGTGTTGACTAGCTGCATTTTTTGAATGGCGTTTAAATTGCGTAAGCTGTGTTGTTGTATGCCTGCTCGTAATTTTGCAAGTAATGTCCTGTAATTGAGAGCGGCCGTGCGGTGAATACTACGAGTATATTCGATTCCGAGGCATTTTATTCGTTCCACTATTTTTATTGGTACAGCGGGTCTGATCTCTATACCTCGACCAAGATTCATAACACCAGACTTATTGCGGTTTGATTTAGCTCCTGACGCAAGTTCGTAAGTCGCCACAATGTGTCCATCTCGCTTGCATCAGTCACAAGGACTCCAACATCATCCGCGTAAGCTTGGCATGATATCTTCTGCCCATGGATGTGTAGTCCACGAAGTTCTTCTGCCAGGCAGGTCATAAGAGGTTCAAGCGCCAGTGCGAAAAGCGTCATAGACATTGGGCACCCCTGTCGTACGGAACTCTGAACATTTATCGGGCTGCTGAGTTGGCCGTTTATACTTATTCGTGATGTGCTATTCGTGAGTATGGTTTTCACAGTATCTATCACTGTCTGTGGAAAGTGCATGGCTTTCATAGTCCGGAAAAGGTAAGAATGATTTACTTTATCGAAAGCCGTTTCAAAATCAAGCGACATCAAAGCACATCTGATGTTGCAAGCTTCCGATATTGCTATGATGGCTCTGTAGTCGGTTAAGGTCTGATAGATTGTCCTATCTTTCCCCACACTTGTTTGATAAGCTCCTGTCACTGTACGAATAACGGACTTGAACCTTTGCATCATAATACGGGCGAAGATCTTATAATCACTATTGAGAAGTGTTATAGGTCGAAGATTCGCTATGGTTTTGCCTCCTGGTGTTTTGGGGACCAACACCACAGTGCCTTCACATAATTCTTTCGGAAAATCATTTTTTGTGGGCATTATTTCGTTACATACGAGTGTAAGTTTAGGCGTTACTCGTTCTCGAAAGACTTGATACAACTCCGCGGGAAGCCCATTTGGACCAGGTGATTTATTCTTCTGGCTCCTTGAGGTAGCATCTTCGACTTCGTCGTCTGTTATCTCTGCTGCAAGCTCGCCTGCTTCTTCTGGAGTTAGTCTCCTTGCGTCCTAGCAGTAATGGCTTGCTGTGCTGTTTCGTCTGTTGGTGTAATGGCAAGTAATTCTCTAAAATGTTTGTGGATCTCTTCTCGTATTGCAGCTTGGTCTGTCAAGAGTATCCCGTCTGAAGTTTTAAATTCTGTCAGAATTTTCCGTCTCTGTCTTGTATTTTCTTGGAGAACATGGTACATCGATGTAGTCTCTTCATTTGTTGTGTTTTGTAAGCGCGTTCGTATTTGACAGCCTTCGAGATGTTGTCTCTTCAGAATTAAGAGTTTCGCCTTTATTCTTTGAATCTGCCCGTAATTATTGATGACTGTGGCGTCCTGAACGTACAGGTCTCGCAGGCACTGAAAGTAAAATTCTGTCGTCTACTTCCGCCAGGCGGCTTTTTCGCGAGAGTAGTTTTTCAGTGTCCTCCTTATTGCGGGTTTTGCGCATTGTAGCCACCAGTGCAGTGCCGTACTGTAACGGGGGAACTTCCGTTCACATTCTGCCCAAGTTGTATAGAATGCTGCACAACGTCCAGGGTCCGATAGGTGTGCTACGTTAAACATCCACTGGCCTCTAGTTCTGTAGGTTCCCTGTCTCTCTAAGTTTACCGTGCATATGTACGCGATATGATCAGAGAACACAGTTGGCCATAGTTCGGACTGTAAAATGTGTTCCTTTAAATTGGACGTTGCATAGATCCTGTCTATACAACTGGCAGAGTGACTGGTGATATATGTGTAACCCGGCTTATCACCGTGTTTCAGTTCCCAAGTATCAAGCAGATTTGAGTCTCTCACGATGGTCTCCAGCTCCAGAGATTTATTAAAATTGGGCGTCTGATCTTTGGGGCTTAGTACGCAATTGAAGTCACCAGCGAATATTGTTTGTTCAGATCGGTCAGTAAAAAGTGGTACTATGTCCTCCTAGAAAAATTCGGCTCTGCGGCGCTTGTTTCCAGTTCATGAGGGGACATATACGTTAATCAGCCTAGTATTATTTATTGTGGCAGCTATGCCTCTACTGTTTGGCAGTTTCTCCACTTCCTTTGCCATAATCGCCGTACCGAGGTCATTGCCATTACCAGGATTGATAATGGCGTTGTAGCCAGCGATGTTGTCCAAACAGATGTCCATTACTTCTTGCAGCAAAAGGATGTCAACATCGGCGGCGTACAGAAAATCTTGGAGATTCTTCAGTTTGAAAGTGCTGCTAATTTTATTAATATTCAAGGTCGCAATTCTGTACGCCTGCAAGGACGTCATGTTGAGTGTACCATTGAAGTTGTTATACTGCCTACCAGACAAGGTGGATATGTCTCCATTTAAAAGAAATCTGCATCGTCACCTGCCATATTAGCGTCTTCTACGGTATTTTGTCGATCGGTGGTCACTTAATGTCGGTGTTCGGGTGCTGTCTGTCCTGTTATCTCAGCCATCTCTGTATCTTGGCTATGCTCCTCAACATCATCCGCCCAATCGCGAGTGCACTTAACTTCCCCCACGTCCGTCTGTGATATACTTGGAGGGTCCTTCTGACTTGCTGTGCCTTTGTCAGTTGTCTTGGCACCGCTTTCAGGGGTGTGTTTTCCTCGACCTGGTTCAGTGTCCTCAGTTCGTGACTTTGTTGTTGTAGTTCGGCTGTCCGGAAGCGCTCCTTGAGCTGTGTTCGCCATTTCTTGGCCTATACGCATCGCTTTATCACGCATTAGCGGCGCAAGTTGTTCTGCTCCCTGACGAGCTTTGCGAAGCTTCCTCCGGGACTTGGGTGAAGTCATGGGGGACTGCAGGTCGCCATCCACAGACGTCTCAACAGTGTCATCTTTGCACTGGCCCTCTTCTTCGTGTGACTGACACGTGCCTTCTTCTCCCGTCTTAATTTGGTCATCTTCCGCATGGACACTGGTTCCTGCTGGACCCATAGCTTCTGTGCTGCTAGTCTCCATAGGGACGTTTTCAGCTGGACGTTCTGTAAACTCAGTTGCCGCCCTTTCTATGCATGTGTCTGGGGCAACGTCTCCGCGGGCTGCGGCGGCGTACGTCACGGGTAACGTGGTCACCAGTCGGTAGTTGCGTCACACGCCTCTGCACACACTGTGCACGGACGTGGGTAGTCGAGCCACAACCTGAGCAAGTTCTCGGTTGCCCATCGTAAATAATTATCGCTCTGTATCCACATATAGTGAGATAAGAGGGAATATGTTTCAACATGTCAATTTTAATCTGTCTAACACCATTTAGAACGGGAAATTTGTGCAAAGTAGACAACTTCTCTGCAACATTGCTGATAATCGTGCCATATTCCCGCAGTTTCTCATTAATCTCCTCTTCTGTTACTTCAAAGGGGAGCTCAAAAATACGGACCGTCCGTGACCCCACACCTGCACGCGAAACCGTGACATCCCCTATATGTCCATCTGAGTGTTTAAATCTGGCTACCCCACCACAAGATCTCACAATTTCATCGCATTTGTCAGCAGTTGATAACTTTAAGTAAACTGTCGGGCTAATGATCGACAAGTTAATTCCAATCAGTTCGTCCACCTTGATCTTAAAGTTATTTTCTATAAATGCCTCAACTTCGAAAGATTTTGGTCGGGCATATTTCGGGTCAAAAACTATCTTCAAAGTTTCTTGTCTCAATTTCTCTACTGTCGTTGTATGTTCCATTATGTCATTCTACAAATGTTACTTCGTATACAACAAGAAACGCTGAAAGCGAACACTCACCACACCGCGCTCGGCTGTCCGCAGCGACGACGTAAACACCACACGGCCGCTCCGACGTCCGCAGCTCACGGCCGCCGCCGGCGGAATGTCACCTCGGCCACCGCGGCCGACTGTTGCAATACTGTTAGTTATTTTATGCAGCAAAATATTTGGACGAATAACGAAAATACGAGAGTTGGAACACTGTTGTGGAGAGACTATGCACTGGAATCTACTATTGTCGCTGATAGCACACGTTGCTGACATACCTACCTTATCTCCGAGCAAAATAGACTCGCCCGTCCCACGTCACCTGCGTGCGTACAATCGAGAGAAACAGTCACTTGTGAGCGAGCGGTCTAACGTAACAGTGTCACTATGGTGTTATCCTAACGCATTACATTTCTCCACGGCAGACCGTCAGTGCACAGTATTACTGTTCGTTTTCGGTGCATTACCTGCGACCAGCTTTGCAAAAAGAAGCGACAACACTTTCTGCACAAACCATCCATCATTTTTCACGGCCGGATGCAGTGGCCGAGCGGTGTGCGGCGCGCCAGTCACAGTCTGCACGGCCGCCACGGTCGGGGGTTGGAGTCCCCCCTCGGGCATGGATGTTCGTGTCTTCTTTAGTATAAGGTAGTTCATAAGTAGTTTGTAAGTTTCGGGACTGATGATCCCGCAGTTAAGTCCCTTAAACTCAACAAACATTTGAACATTTTCATTTTTCATGAAAATGCGCAAGCTGTGGTTTCTCTATTTGATCGATGGGACTGGGAAGTACTGTACCATCCACCATAATCCTCGGACTTGAATCCTTGTGACTTTGAAGGAATGAAGGAAGGAAGCTTGGAGTTTAAAGTCCCATCGACAGCGTGCTCATTAGAGACGGAGCTTACGCATGGAATGTTTGGGTAAGGATGTGGAAGGAAATCGGCCGTGACCTTTCAGAGGAACCATCCCAGTATTTGACTGGAGTGATTTAGAGAAATCACGAAAAACCTAAATCTGGATGGCTGGAGGTGGATTTGAACCACCATCCTTCCGAATGCGAGTCCAGTGTGTTACCACTGCGCCACCTCGCTCGGTATTGTGACTTTAAATTGATTCCGAAGATGAAGGAATCACTTCGCGGTATTCGCTTCAGAACTGTTCCAGAGATTCGACAGGTAGTAGACAGCTCCACTCGCACTTTAGTGTTACATGCGCCTCCTCAAAAAGGAAAGTGCTAAAATGAAAATTAAAAAACTATCACGATTGCATTTTCTGTATAAAATGATGTAGGTCGCTATGGACAAGTTTTAAATGTGAATGAAGAACTGTGTATATATCGTTGTGAAAAAGGTACTCTTTGATGAACAATGTAATGAAGAAGTTTTCATATGTTTTATTATGAAGCGGTTGCTGCTGTCGTAGTGTTCAGACGCATTGTCCTTTTATTTTTTTTTTTGTATGAAGATTCTAGATACATCAGATTATAAAATGTAAGTGTAGATGGTGAAATATTTTTACTAATAATAAGGATGATACCATTTTAATTTCATAATTGGATTTATTTCATCAAAGTTCATTTTTCTTTCCCCATCACTAATGTAAATTGTGTTTTATTTTACAGCAAACAACGATTATTGTTACCGCCATAATTTTAGGAAAGAAACTAATTGTTGAAGATGTGCTGATTAAATAACTTCTCTTTCGCTGAAATTACTTTTTTTCATTTATAGCTCTGCTAAAATGTACCTGAGATTTTTTTTCGATTTATTAAATTTATTTCACGATTTTGTGCCAGCCGTGATCAACTTGGATTAAATCAGTGAAACATGTCTCCAACAGTTATATTCAATTGCGGATACCATCAACGGGTAAGCACAGTCACAACTATTTAGTAGATTGATTGAATGGTGCGTTGCTTTTGGGGTGACGTTTAAATTTCTATACACTTACGAATGCATGCACATAACTTTAAATGTAAATGCAACGACACCAGTAACTTGGAATATATTTTCCGCTTAGTATTTTGCGCCAATCACAGTTCTTAGCTTTACGCAAATTTTGTGTTAGGATATCTATTAATTGGCAGAGCAATTTATTTTTTGGTGCACTTAAATTTTGAACAACCATTACTATTATCATTATTACAAGAAATATTTTTAGGGAGATATGTTTCAGCACCGTCAACAGAACAGGCTTTGCTAACGGTGTAGTACGCCTTCCACATCGCTGGCAACGGGTTCCACAGAACGCTGGTGATTACTTTGAAGGACAGGTACTATTTGGGCGCGATAACTTGACGATTTTACTGGTGCTGCCACAAGCGGCGAATAACAGCACTCGTTTAAAGTTATTCTTTTATTTACAAGTGCTGCCACCGTTACAATGGTCCTTGACGCGAAAGATTACTGTACGCATTGTTAGAGTAACGATTCCAGCACTGCAGCAAGCTGCCTTCCCCTCACCCTTCACTCCCCGCAGCAGCCGTAATGGAGCTCCCAGCAGCCACCGCGCAAATCGTCAAGTTATCGTGGCCAAACAATAACACTTCTGTGTTGGTTGTGAATAAATAGCTGCAACTATTTAATTTCCAACCCTTGTAGAATAACGTTCATCGCGCAAAGATATCAAGCTATAAGATGCGCAACGAATGAAATTTTTTAGTCGAGTGAATTTCTTAAAATCATATTGCAAGTTTCAAAGTGACCGGAACATTGTTTCGCAGCACAACAAGTTTTGGTATTTTCATTTATCTTGATAACGGATAAAGATTCACGAAAACAGGAAAAATGCAATTTTTAGTTATTCGAGCATGTTATCTGAAGAACTAATTAAACTAAACTCCGTCCGATAGTCCTCGAGAGGCGCACTGGGTACTGACCGGCCGCCGTGTCATCCTCCGCCCGAGGGCGTCACCGGATGCGGTATCATAGGGGACGTGCTTAGCGCCGTGACCGGGGTCGCTACTTCTCATCAAGTAGCTCCTCAGCTGGCCTCACAAGGGCTGAGTGCATCCCGCTTGCCAACAGCGCTCGACAGACCCGGACGGTTACCCATCCAAGTGCTAGCCAAGTCCGACAGTGCTTAACTTCGGTCATCTAACGAGAACCGGTGTGTCCACTGCAGCACGGGCGTTGGCTACCTAAAGAATAAATGCTAAAAATATTGACAACTTGCGATGGAAAGTATAGAAGTGACCATCTCCACAATCCATCATTATAGTACCTAGAAATTGATGTTCTCTATGATTTTCTCGTGAACCGCCAATGAACAAATGATGCCTTTATCTACATCTACATGGGATACCTCACAAATCACATTTAAGTGCCTGGCAGAGGGTTCATCGAACCGCCTTTATACTCTTTATCTCCCATTCCATTCTCGGATAGCGTGCGGGAAGAAAGAACACCTGAATCCCTCCGTTCGAGCTCTGATTTCTCGTAATGTAATCTGATGATCATTTCTACCTATGTAAGTGGGAGTCAACAATATATTTTCCCATTCGGAGGAGAATGTTGGCGATTGGAGTTTCGTAAGTAGATCACGTCGCAGCGATAAGCGCCGTTGTTGTAATGATTCCCATCCCATATCCTGTATCATTTCCGTAACGCTGTCTCCCCTGCATCGTGACAATACAAAACGAGCTGCCCTTCTTTGGACTCTTTCATGTCCTCCGTCAAACCCACCTGATAAGGATCCAACACTGAGCAGCAATACTCCAAAAAAGGACGGACAAGCGTAGTGTATGCAGTTTCTTTAGTAGTTCTGTTGCATTTTTTAAGGGTTCTGCCAATAAAACGCAGTCTCTGGTTCGCCTTTCCACGACATTATCTACGTGTTCTTTCCAGTTTAAGTCTGAAGTAATAGTAATTCCTAGGTATTTTGTGGAGTTTACGGCCTTCACTTTTGATTGATTTATCTTGTAAATAAAGTTTAACGGATTTCTTTTCGTACTCATGTGGACGACTTCACAATTCTCATTATTTAGAGTCAATTGCCAATTTTTATACCATAGTGATATCTTATTTAGATCGTTCTGTAGTTGTTTTTGATGTTCAGATGATTTTACTAGACGGTAAATGATGGCGTCATCTGCAAACAACCTAAGAGAGCTACCAGATTTTCTCCCAAATCGTTTACGTAAATAAGGAACAGCAGAGGACCAATAACATTACCATGTGGAACGTCCGATATCACCGTATATAGCCATATAAATCAAAACATAGAACACAAGCAATGAATAAAAGCAAGAGCTTTTTTTTTTTTTTTTTTTTTTTTTTTTTTTTTTTTTTTTTTTTTTTTTTTAATTTGACCCTGTAGTAGGATGTCCACAGCGTATCATTCTTCTGATAGGTATACAAATTATTACTAGGTCAAGGGGTAACCAAAATACTTTATCCCTTCTCTGTGACCAACATATCCAAAGATAAGGACCGCTAAAAATATATTTTAGAACAAGTTAACACAGTTGAGTTCCGTGAACGGTATGACAAGCAAATCGGCAGGCTGAATCTCATTGCGTGAAGGATTTCGCATAGCACCTGACAGCGGAAGATTCGTGGGCGGTAGCGAAAATGTTTGAACAGCAGTAATACCGGGACCAGCAAGGCGAACGTAATGCGAGGAAACTGATGCTGCAGACTTGCCGTAGTGCTAGGAGACACGCCTTCAGCAGTAATTTGAACACCACGTGCTCCTGGACTGTTAGCCCTCAGCAGAAACCCCAAAGGCTACTGGACTCTTACTTTCAAGGCTCCACAGCCCGTCACCTGAGTTCCACGACAAGAATTAGTCATTGTATTAAAGTATCTGTAACAAAGACAAAATAGTCACATACACTCAGTCGCAGGTAAACCATGTGGTAGACTTCGACTTAATGGTAGAATATTACAGGAAGGCAGTCTATAAGATTGCTTACAAAATACTCGTGCGACCCAACCTACCCGCAATTTTGAGTTTAATTATCCCAGGCTACCCCCATACCGAAATAATATAATCAATGATAAAATAGTAGTTAGACTATTAGAATGTTTGCTCTCTTGTTTGGCACGAAGATGGCGGTTACTAATCCGTTGCTAGTGCATTGGATTTGTGTACGTGTCTTTATTAACCGTTGCACATAATTGTGGTTTGGGCCTAAAACTCATAGAACATACGAAAGTACAACCTGATACGCGCACTTAGCCTCAGCACACAGCAATGGCAGGTAATATACACTCCAGACCATTAAAATTGCTACACCACGAAGATGACGTGATACAGACGCGAAATTTAGCCGACAGCAAGAAGATGCTGTGATACACAAATTATAAGCTTTTCAGAGCATTCACAAAACGTGCTGACATGAGGAAAGTTTCCAACCGATTTCTCATATACAAACAGCAGTTGACCGGCGTTGCCTGGTGTAACGTTGTTGTGATGCCTCGTGTAAGGAGGAGAAATGCGTACCATCACGTTTCCCACTTTGATAGAGGTCGGATTGCAGACTATCGCGATTGAGGTTTATCGTATCGTGACATTGCTCCTCGCGTTAGTAGCGATCCAATGATTGTTAGCAGAATATGGAATCGGTGGGTTCAGGAGGGCAATACGGAACGCCGTGCTGGATCCCAACGGCCTCGTATCGCTAGCAGTCGAGATGACAAGCATTTCATCTGCATGGCTGTAACGGATCGTGCAGCCACGTCTCGATCCCTAAGTCAACATATGGGGACGTTTGTAAGACAACAATCATCTGCACGAACAGTTCGACGACGTTGGCAGCAGCATGGACTATCAGCTCGCAGACCATGGCTGCGTTTACCCTTGACGCTGCATCCCAGACAGAAGCGCATGTGATGGTGTATGCAACGACGAATGGCGAAAGTAATTTTTTCGGATGAATCCAGGTTTTGTTTACAGCATCACGATGGTCGCATCCGAGTTTGGCGACATCGCGGTGAACATACATTCGAAACATGTATTCTTCATCGCCATACTGGCGTATCACCCGGTGTGATGATATGGGTTGCAATTGATTACACGTCTCAGTCACCTCTTGTTCGTATCGACGGCACTTTGAACAGTGGCCGTTACATTTCAGACGTGTTTCGACCCATGGCGCTTCATTCGATCCCTATATTTCAGTAGGATAATGCATGGCCGCATGTTGCAGGTCCTGTACGGGCCTTTCTGAATACGGAAAATGTTCAACTACTGCCCTGGCTAGCCTCATTCTCCAGATATCTCACCAATTGAGATCAGCTCGACCAAATTGCAGTAAGCAGGCGTCTCCCTAGAGGATACCGCACTCCATCTGTAATAACATGTGTCTGTATCTGACTACATGTATGAGATTTACTTTATGTCTGCGAGTATTATTTTGAATTAAGTAGGGAAATTCATGGTACTGAAAATGTTTTGTGTTCATAAAGACATTTAAAGAAAAATGTTTGGTCGACGTGTGCGCAACGGGAACTGCACTTCTGTCACTGCTCCTTATAACTGAGATGTTGCCAACCTAAAATTCCAATTACTCACTGCGCTAGTCTGACTACAAAGAAAATATTCTTCCAGTTTGGTGACGGGTGACATATTACTGAATTGAAAATAGTAAACGTTTCTGTTTCTTTTTAAAATCATAGAAAAATCTATATTTTCAAAAATATATGAATACTATACATCTCGGAGCACAGAAAATGCAGATAAAATTACGTATAATTCAAATGTTCAAATGTTTGTTAAGCTTATGGGACTTAACTACAGGGTCATCAGTCCCTAAACTTACAAACTACTTATGAACTACCTTATACTAAAGACGGCACAAATATCCATGCCCGAGGGGGGATTCGAACCCCCGACCGTAGTGGCCGTGCAGACCGTGACTGAAGCGCCTCAGTCTCCTCGGCCACCGCGGCCGGCTACGTATAATTATTCTTTCTATTTTTAACCTTTTTTTTCGAAACACGATAAAAATTGAAATACAAACTCCTTGATTTGAATGTTTGTGTCAACCAAGTTAGAACAAAAGTTAGCTAACAATGAAGTGCAAAAGTGTTTCCTTTTTCAGTCACTTCCAAAAATTAATCATTAAAAATTTAATCAATTAGGTTCTAACTTTTGCTAATATCAAATTATTCAGTAAAATTTTCCTTGTGGCCACGGCAGCGTAGTGAGCTGATACTGGCAACAAGCGTTAATTCTCTTCGACCCTACAAGCACCAAGCAAGGGCAACAATTGCCCGTAATTTTTCTTTTATATATATATTTCAAATGTTTGTAAAACTGCTAAGGTTTCGGTCCCTAGTTTTACAAAGTACTTACAAACTCATTCTAAGGACAACACACACACACACACACACACACAAACACACACACACAGACACACACTCCCGAGAGAGGACTCGAACCCCTGGCGGGAGCGGCAGCATACTCCACGACGTTGCGCCCCAGATATGAGGGCTATTTCCGCGCGGCGCACATGGTTTGATTGTCATTTTGATAAATGTAGAGTTCCATACTCCAAACTCTCGTTTTTTATTTTGTGATAAATTTTTAAACTTTTCACTGTTTGAATCGTTGTAATATATATATATATATATATATATATATATATATATATATATATATATATATATATATATATTGTAATTTTAGGCTCTTGAGAATGACGCCATAGTGAGTCGAAACTACTAGTGCATTGATAGATGTAAGTATATTAATTCAAAAAGTGAACGCCGGCCGCTGTGGCCGAGGGGACATAGGCGTTCCAGTCACGGTATGCACGACCACTACGGTCGGGGGTTCGAATCCCCCCTAGGGCATGGATATTTGTGCCGTCCTAGTTCGTAAGTAGTTCATAAGTAGTTTGTAAGTTAAGGAACTGATGACCCTGTAGTTAAGTTCCATAGACTATACAAACATTTTTTTTGAACAAAACTCAAACGCACGAAAGTGAAATCCAAAAATTATTTGCCCCCTAGAATATAAACATAACAAGGTCCTTTGCTTGTCCGCTAAGCCGTGGACCCTGCCATAGTCAGCGTATTGTCCGTTGAAGTCGGAGCTGCCGTGCCTGCCAATCTTTGCGAAATAACAGTGAATGGTGCTGAATTACTAGCACAGTGTTTGACAGTAGAGAGTCTGTCCACATTTGAATATGAAGAACGGTATTGTTATTGTAACTCGACTGTTTGTCTAATGAATTCCCCAAGGGTGTGCTCCATAATCACAGATCCCAATGAAGAGCTGTAACCAATTGCACTCTGAAATTCGTGCTAGAAGAAGAGAAAATATGGTTACTTTGTCACAATAGTAAATTGTGCATTCAAGATACTACCCTGTACCCTACTGCCACTATAATAAGCGAAGATGTCAACATAGTTATTTTACTTATTACTTTTTCCTGGCCAGACAATATATACTTCATGAAACCTGGTAGGGGCACGGCTCAAACCAAAGTATTCCATCAAAAAAATCCGGTAACTTTCTTTCTCAAACCATCCTACACGAATATTTCCCCTATTTTCCTTCTTTGATTGGGCTATCAACTAAATTAGGCTGCGGAGCAGTGACCTAACAGCGAGGAGTTTAGCGACAGTGACATATCGGCACTGACAACAGTCCGCCTGCTAGCACCGCGGACTTGACTGTTCCCGGTCTGCTTCGCGGCAGGGGGCCATGTTTTCATGGTTAAGTAATACTTCTTCATTGTTTATTTTTTACTAGCTTATACCTGCGACTTCATTCACCTAGTATGGAGCATCTGCGGAAATTATCCCAAGAGGTCGTTTATCTTTATGTCCTACCCAGATCCAAATCTATCCCTCTGCAAAATTTCATTCAAATCCGCCGCCGGCCGCGGTGGCGGAGGGGACTGAGGCGCTCCAGTCACGGTCTGCACGGCCACTACAGTCGGGGGTTCGAATCCCCCCTCGGGCATGGATATTTGTGCCGTCCTAGTTCGTAAGTAGTTCATAAGTAGTTTGTAAGTTTAGGGACTGATGACCCCGTAGTTAAGTCCCATAAGCTTAACAAACATTTGCACATTTTTCAAATCCGCCCAGTAACTTTTGCGTGAAAGCATAACAAACAAAGCAACTTTCACAGTTATATTTGAGAGTACAATTAAATATTATCTGCTGCGTGACACATAATAATTTACTTAATAGTATTTAGGTTTGCCTTATTATATCTTCCGGTGGGCGGTAAGGAGCTGATGAAGTAGTTTTGCATAGTTTTATTTTAAAGAGGGTCCCGATGTCATTTTTGCCCCGGGGCCCTTGGTGACATAGCTACGCCACTGCCTGTGTCGTGTTGTACTGAATCAATTGCTTCTTCCTGCTTTGTAAAGTTACTACGCAAAACGTGATGAGTTTGCAAGAAAGGTTTCCCGATCAACAAAATTACACTTGATTGTAATTCTAGAAGAATTTCTAGTAGCGTGAAAATTCTTTGTAACTGATGTGCGGAAAAATGCCATTGAATTTTCTAATTTGCTCTAATAACTGGAAAATGTAAACGTGAAGTTTGAAATAAAACTGTTTATAATGCGTGGCAGTACTATTTATCAATGTGTAAAAAAGAATCCAGAGTGATAAACTGATTACAGAAAGCACCTGAATGCGTCAACCTGAACGCAGCCCTAGAAATTCACGATTTTTTTCAGATAGTTAAATTCTTTGACTTTCTTTACGTATGAATAAAATGTACACAATATCTATCTCCCAAGCAATCACAAAACAATAAACGACTTTTATTTAGTTTTATTGTAAATTACTGACAAAAGGAGCAAGAAGCAATTAAAAGGAAGCATAACACAAAAAGTCAATTTAAGTTATGTTAATAACAGGGATTTTGCCTTTTTAAACACACAGTTACACAGTAACCTTTACTTACCGACGGCATGTAACTCTCCCCCCCTCCTTCACCCTATGCCCCCCCTCCCCTAAATCCGCCCTTGCACCAAAGAGCTCTTTGGCAGGTACGCTGCAGTTCTGTGTTCCGATAATAGAGTAATTCATCCAGGTTGATGAGCTCAGTGCTACCACCCACAGCGTAAAGGGCGCGAGCTTGACAAAGTAATTCAAACAATTCCTCCACTTTCACAGATATTCAATAATAAAGAAGTTCCACAATTTAACATATAATAGACTCGTTTCATTTAAATATAGTGCATGTGTGTGGAAGCAGAATGAAACTGGATTAAGACGAGAAGTTATGGGATACTTCACAATATCATGTCAGACTCCCTTTTCTATGCCGAAGTGTAGCAACTCGGCGGGGCACGGATTGAGTAAGTCGTTGGAAGTCCACCGCGGGAATGTCAAGCCATTCTACCTCTATAACCGTCTATATTTGTTGGGAAAGTCTGCCCGGTACACAGTGGCGGACTAAGTATGTCGGAGGCCCGGGACGGCAGATGCACTACTGGCCATTAAAAATGGCAGATGATAAATGGGTATTCATTGGACAAATACACTGGAACTGGCATGTGATTACATTTTCACGCAATTTGGGTGCATAGATCGTGAGAAATCAGTATCCAGAACAACCACCTCTGGCCGTAATAAAGGCCTTGATACGTTTGGACATTGAGTCAAACAGAGTTTGGATGGTGTGTACAGGTACAGATGCAGTTTAACACGATACCACAGTTCATCAAGAGTAGTTCCTGGCGTATTGTGACGAGCCAGTTGCTCGGCCACCATTGACCAGACGTTTTCAATTGGTGAGAGATCTGGAGAACGTGCTGAACAGGGCAGCAGTCGAACATTTTCTGCATCCAGAAAGGCCTGTACAGGAACTTCAACTTCTGTTGAAATGTAAGGATTCGCAGGAATTGAATGATGGGTAGAGCCACGAGTCGTAACACATCTGAAATGTAACGGCCACTGTTCAAAGTGCCGTCGATGTGAACAAGAGGTGACCGAGACATGTAACCAATGGCACCCCATACCATCAGGGCGGGTGATATGCCAGTATGGCGAGGACGAGTACACATTTCCAATGTGTCTTCACCGCGATGTCGCCAAACACGGATGCGACCATCGGGATGCTGTAAACAGAACCTGGATTCATCCGAAAACTGACGTTTTACCATTCGTGCACCCAGGTTCGTCGTTGCCTACAGAATCGCAGGCGCTCCTATCTGTGATGCAGCGTCAAGAGTAATCGCAGCAATGGTCTGCGAGCTGATAGTCCATGCTGCTGCAAACATCGTCGAACTGTTCGTGCAGATGGTTGCTGTCTTGCAATTGTCCCCAGCTGTTGACTCAGGGATCAAGACGTGGCTGCACGATCCGTTGCAACCAAGCGGATAAGATGCCTGTCATCTTGACTGTTAGTGAAACGAGGCCGTTGGGATCCAACAAGGCGTTCCGTATTGCCCTCCTGAGCTCACCGATTCCATATTCTGCTAACAGTCACTGGATCGCGACTAACGCTAGCAGGCCGGCCGCGGTGGCCGAGGGGACTGAGGCGCTCCAGTCACGGTCTGCACGGCTACTACGGTCGGGGGTTCGAATCCCTCGGGCATGGATATTTGTGCCGTCCTTAGTATAAGGTAGTTTAGTTTGTAAGTTTAGGGACTGATGACCCCGTAGTTAAGTCCCATAAGCTTAACAAACAGTTGAGTAGTTAACGCTAGCAGCAACGTCGCGATACGATAAACCGCAATCGCGATAGCCTACAATCCGACCTTTATCAAAGTTGGAAACGTGATGGTACGCATTTCTCCTCCTTACACGAGGCATCACAACAACGTTTCACCACGCAACGCCGGTCAACTGCTTTTTGTGTATGAGAAATCGGTTGGAAACCTTCCCCGTGTCAGCACGCTGTAGGTGTCGCCACCGATGCCAAACTTGTGTGAATGCTCTGAAAAGCTAATGATTTGCATATCACAGCATCTTCTACCTGTCGGTTAAATTTCGCATCTGTAGCACGTCATATTCGTGGTGTAGCAATTTTAATGGCCAGGAGTGTAGTAAATTCCGAAAGTTAAAGGAATACCTTTGGTTCTATGATGTCAGCCATTCCAACATTTACATGATATCACGCCTAATGGAACTTTTCAAACAAGAAGAAAAATTGGCGCGAGGCCCTTCGTCCACCTGGAGCGTGGGTCTAGAGCTCACCTGGGCGCCTTCCTTGTTATTCCGGTCCTGGTTTGATAGGATTAATGTCGAGCGATCTTGATGGACAACTTATTTGCTGGAACTGTCCCAACGTTCTCCTACATCTAACGACATACTCCGCTATCCACCCAAAGGTACGTGGCGGAGGGTCAGTAGTGCCATTACTTTCCTAATCCACTCCCATATAGAACAAGGGAAAAACGAATTCTTGTAATCATCTGTACGAGCCCTAATCTCTCTGATCTTATCTTTGTGGATCTTTACGAATATGTAAGTCGGCAGCAGCAGAATCGTTCTGCAGTCCGCTTTAAATTCCAGCCCTCGAATTTTCTTCAATAGCGCTTCTCGTAAAGAACGTCGTCTTCCCTCCGGCGACTCCCATTTGAGTTCCCGAAGCATCTCGGTAACACTCGCGCATTGATCGAACCTAGTCTCCCGCCTCTGAATTGCTTATACGTCTTACTTTAATCCGATACAGTGGGGATCACAAACACTCGAGCAATTACTGGAAACGGCTTCGCAAAGCTATTTATATGCGGTCTCCTTTAAAGAGGAATCACATTTTCCCGAAATTCTCCCAATAAACCGAAGTCGACCATCCGCCTTCACCACGACTGTCCTTATATGCTCGTTCCATTTCATATCGCTGTGCAGCGTTATGCCTATGTTTTAACTGACGCGATTGTTTTCAAGCAGAACACAGTTGATGCTGTATTCGAACGTTACGAGATTGTTTATCATATTCATCTGCATCAAATTACATTTTTCTTCAATTAGAGCTACCTTCATTTTTCATACCACCTAGAAATTTGGTCCAAGTCATCCTGCATCCTACTACAATCACTTAATGACGACACCTTCTTGTACACTATAGCATCATCAGCAAACAGCCGCAGATTACAACTCACTCTGTCTGTCAGATCATTTATTTTATATAGATAGAAAATAATAAAGAGCAAAACAAAAATAATGGAATGCGGTCTTAGAAAATCAGGCGATGCTGAAGGAATTAGATTAGGTAACGAAACAATAAAGGTGGTAGATGAGTTTTGTTACTTGGGTAGTAAAATAACATGCGATGGTCGCAGTACAGAGGATATAAAATGCAGAATGGCAATGGGAAGAAAAGCATTTTTGAAAAATAGAAATTTGCTAACATCGAATATTAATTTACATGTAAGGAAGTCTTTTCTGAAGGCATTTGTGTGGAGTGTTGCCTTGTACGGGAGTGAAACATGGGCGATAAGCAGTGCAGACAGGAAGAGAATAGAGGTTTTTGAAATGTGGTGCTACAGAAGAATGCTGAAGATTAGGTGGGTAGATCGCATAACTAATGAAGAGGTACTGAACAGAATTGGTGAGAAAAGGAATTTTTGGCATACCCTTACTAAAAGAAGGGATCGCTTGGTAGGACACATTCTTAGACATCGTGGAATCGTAAATTTAGCGTTGGAGAGAAGTGTGTGGGGTAAAAATCGCAGGGGGAGACCAAGAGACACGTATAGTAAGCAGATTGAAGTGGGTTTGGGTTGCCGTTCTTATGAGGAGATGAAAAGGCTTGCTCAGGATAGAGTAGGGTGGAGAGTTGCATCAAACCAGTCTCCGGACTGAAGACCATAACAACAACAGAAAATAATAACCGTCCTATCACGCTTCCCTGTGACACTCCTGCCGATATCCTAGTCTCTGATCAACACTCGCCATCAAGGACAACGTACTGGGTTATATTACGTAAATAGTCTTATAGACAATCACACCTTTTCCATATGGTCGTACTTTTGTTGTGGCCTGGAGACATGGCGCATTGTCTTCCGTAAAAATGCCATCGTCGTCTGGAAACTGGAAGTCCTTACAACTGGTCTTCAAGTACTCGAACATACCCGTTCCCAGTCAATGACTTGTTCAGTTGGATCAGAGAACCCAGTCCATTCCATGTCAAAATATTGCAAATAGCTGTGGAGCCACCACCACCTTTGCCCAGCGCTTGGTGATTACTCGGGTCAATGGAGTTTTGGGAGTCTACGCCACATTTGATCCCAACGTACAGCTCTGACGAATCAGGACTGATCTGACAAACCCATGGGTTTCCAATTGCCTAAGGTCTAACCGATTATCGACATGGTCACAAACCCAGTCAGACTTTCTTTTACTTTTTTTTGGGGGGGGGGGGGGGCGGTGGATAATCAATCAGACAAAAAATTTAAATCTATACTAATAATAAATCTGTAAATGTAGGTCTGTCGCTGTTCGCTTTAATCTTCCAGGAAACATGAGCGAAGATTATTTCAGAATCTAGGCATGATTTCATCAAAATAGAATCACGAAAGAAAAGATATATCACAATTTTAAGTGTTTTCAGTAACTGTCGTGTCTGTCTGTTCATCTATTAGAAACCATTTGTCTCCAAAACTAGTTCACGAATTCATATAGGGCTTTCACAGGCGACTTATGCGTACCTTGGGGCAACATATAGACTTAGTTTCATAAAAATCTGGTCCCGGAAAAAAAGAGTATCACAATTTAAAGTTTTTTATCCATAACCGTCATGTCTGTCTTTCTCTCTCGTCACGTTAATCTCCAAAACTAATAGACAAATATTCAGGGGGCTTTCACAGGTAACGTGAGGGTGTCGTGCGGCTTCATAAACGGTTCATTTCACAAAATCGGATCAGAGAAAGTAAGGATATCACAATTTAAACATTTCTCTGAAGGCAATTGCAATTGTCTTTTTGTAGAGGGTAATCTCCAAAAGTTTTACACGAACATTCGTAGGGCTTCACACGTAATTTTAGAAGAGCATGGAGCATAACGAAGGCTTCTTTATCAAAATCGAATAAGAGCAGATATCGTACTTCGAAGTTTTATGTGCACACTATGCTTATAAGCACGATGTTGTACGGCAAATTTCTAAAAGTACTAAACGTACATTCATGGGGTATCACAGATAAACTGAGAATAGCCTGTGGCAACACATAGGCTTCATTTAATCAAAACCAGATCAAGAAAATAAAAGATATCGTAATTTGAAGTTTTAGGTATATTTCATGCTTGGATAGAACGACGTAATGCAGCAAAGAACCAACAGCGGCGCTGTTAGTTTCGTAGTACACCAGAAAACTATTAGATAGCGCTGCGGGTGTTTGTGTGAAGTTTGGTAACTATCTGATTATTACCCTTTGAAAGTTCTATTTACTATTTTACTTTTCAAATTTACCATATTTCTGAAAATGGTATTCTTGGTTGCTATGTTCTACGAAATATGATTGAACGCAATGAATGTAAAAGTGATACAATCTTTGCCGTGTTTAATCCATATTTACATACTGATATCACAGTGTAAAGCAGACGTACAGCTGCTATGGAAGATTCACGCTTGGAGCGACAATAGTGCCTCTAGCGGATAGAGAGCAACCGTACGAATCGTCACTCCTCCATCGATTACCTACCCTTCCTTTATCACACACTGACACCACTATTACGTATTATTTAAACAGCAAAGACTTGCTCTGTTACTTGAATTACCAGACTTCCAGCATTCGTCAAGTTTTCGATAAAGTGAGCACTGCAAACAGAATAAATATATCGACACCAGTGCAACACTTCAACATACTAATTACTGTGAGTAATAAACAGTTTAGCACCACACCCTAGAACCAATACATAGCGCTGTTATTATTTATATTTCTTATCTCAACTATAAAAGTGTTTTCAGAAGTTTTCAGAAGTTTCCATACAGACAATTACACACCGCAGTCTTAACGTTACGAACACAACCCAACATTGAATTTACATCGTTACAATGTACAGACTTAAATTAATTTCACTCTTTGTATCAAAAACTGTATGAAGATCCATCGTTTCGGACAATGACATTTACTTAAATTTGACATCTTAGCTAGGATAACAGAGTTTATTGACAGAGCGATCTCACAAGGATTCGTTTTTTACTGACTGAGATTCGGAACCCTAAAAAGCCATGATACGCACAGGTTCTTCTTTAACAACTGTTGCGAAGCACGGGCATATGAGCTAGTTATATATTGTAACTTTCCAAGCATTACAAAATAATTTCGGAGGTGACTGATCCACTTAATCTTTCCCTTCCCCCCCACCCCCACCCCCAACACCTTGGCTACGGCCATGAGGAGCACTACGACGGTGTCATACTCTTAACAAAGGCGCTCGAGTTGTTCATGGGCTGGCACAGCTCAGAAACACCAAATTGCGCCACATTCGCGTAACGAATACGTTCCTCGTATGTTCAACATCGATTTTTGGAGTTATTTCACGCATGTTCCTTGTCATTATGTGCAGGTTGCGTGGTGAAATTGATGTTAAACGTTTTCTATTCTCAGCATATTCATGGCACTGTAGGTATAGAAATAAGGAATTACCTATTGATTTAAGAAAGCCGCGGTGGAATGGCCGAGCGCATTGAGGCGCTGTGCTCCGATGCGCGAGGCCGTTCCCCGTCGGGGGTTCGAATCCTCCCTCGAGCATGGATGTTTGTGCCGTCTTTAATATAAGGTTATTCGTAAGTAGTTTGTAAGTTTAGGGACTGATGACCCCGCAATTACTTCCCATACGCATTACAAACATTTGAACATTTATTGTCTCATGCATCTACTTCCAACGCGCGTACGAATACGACACAAGAACTGGTTTTATAGGGATAATAGAACGTATGTATTCATCTTCAGTGTTGTGGAACGCGATTAATGGCAGATCTGCACCAGAAATTGTTTACTTGCTGACATGTATACTCAGTCAGCACAGGCTGAAATAATCTTCCATTAAAAAAATCACATTGTTCAGTAGGTACAAAAGTAAAAAAATTCATAATGCAACACGAAAATTGGTGATCTGCAATTTTGTTGCTTGTAAACGCAACTGACAATAATTTTCGCCTGGTCACATGTAACAACAATAATCCCCGCATTAATGTCAGTAATTCCGAGAAATCACGTCGTTTTATTGTTAAAAAGAACGCTTGACTTCACCTGTAAAATAGAAACACTGTGGTTCGTAATGACGAAGCCTCAGTCACGTGACTCGGGGCAATTAGATGTTGGTTTCAAACCACAACAGAGCAGAGATAGGGACATGCGCAGTCTATGTTATCTCTAGTCTGCCGATTGATGAGCGTCGCGCGCGCCTACGTCACCGCCGACGGCTCTTCTGTGGTCTTCCACGCACCGACCTTCACATGTCCTGCTACTCGAGAGTAGCGACCGTTAGACTGGTGGCGTCACAGCTCTGTGAGCCATCTCGTCCTGCAAGTAACGCAGTCGACTGACTTATTGTCGTTTCTACATCGTCCGCAAGCCACTATACGGTGCGTGGCGGAGGGTAGTTGCTACCGCTACTAATCGTTTTCCTTTTCTGATTCATTCCCAATTAAAAACCACTGCCATATGTCACGTAGTCTTTTATTCCAATAAATTTTACAGACTACAAGAAGCGTAGCACATTAGGTAAAAAACCTTACTATCTAAGAACGGTGCTACTCGGCAGCACAGTGGTAGAGTGCAAGACTGTCAATTCAAATGGTCGTGGATTCGATACCGCCAGGTCCTAGGATGTTTATCTGTCACTTTCAACTTTTTTCACCTCTGGTAGTGTTGTTGATGTGAAAAATATCGAGTAGCACCGTGGTTCGGAACCCACGTTAAACTGTATGTATGTCCCCCTATATCTGGCTGGGTAAGTCAGTTCGAAGGTCGGAGGAAGGCAACGGCATACCACCTCCAAACCAATTTTCGGATTGTTGATTGCCTGATCTTAACTAAAAATAGGCAAGTGTTACATCAATTTTAACGACCTACTAGGACGCTGTGCTCTGTTAAGGACCGCCTCGGCCTCAGGATTCATGGTATTTATAACATACCGCGTGAGTGCGGAAGTAGAATCATCCGTCAGTCTATCCGTACAGTTCCCGACCGCCGCACAGAACAGTAAAGGCAAAAAAAAAAAAAAAAAAAAAAAAAAAAAAATAAAAAAAATAAAAAAAATAAAAAAAAAAAAATGTTCAAATGTTTGTAAATCTTATGGGACTTAACTACTGGGTCATCAGTCCCTAAACTTACAAACTACTTATGAACTACTTACGAACTAGGACGGCACAAATATCCATGCCCGAGGGGGGATTCGAACCCCCGACCGTAGTGGCCGTGCAGAACGTGACTGAAGCGCCTCAGTCCCCTCGGCCACCGCGGCCGGCCGCTAAAGGCATGTTAAGAAAACGAGAACTTAAAAAATCGGCAGGCGCTGAACACCGCCTCACAAAGAAACGCAGAATCCTATAAAATAAGAAGTTTCATCTTTGTGTGTATTTATTTACAAAAATTTACATATGGATTTCGTTTCCACGATGGAACATCAGTGCAGATTGTAAGTCACGATGACTCATGTACTCTATATAAAACATTTAATGGTCAGATCCATAAAAAATAACTATAAAGAGCTTCGTAGTATACGTTACAAGTTTCTTTCTACTATTGTTATTATTATTATCATTTTTTAAATTCTGATGTCGTGCGGACATAATCACGGTAGTAACTTACTCTCATGTATAATCGGACAAATAAAAACTCTGCAAATGCATCGAAATTTTATAACTTCTATATGCCAAACTTCAGCAATGTGTATGTGTGCGTATCGATATACTTTGACTTTTGTCAAATCAGTATACATAATGCCGCCGAGCGCACTAAAGCGCCTTGCTGCGGACAGCGCACAGTAGTTACTACTCTAGATTGTCACACAGATGACAAAATGGCAGATATCGAAATAAATGACAGAGGGATAGAAAAACAATTAGAATCGCTCAAAAGAGGAAAGGCTGTAGGACCTGATGAGATAGCAGTTCGATTTTACACACAGTACGCGAAGGAACTTGCTCCCCTCTTGCAGTTGTGTACCGTAGGTCTCTAGAAGAGCATAGCGTTCCAAAAGATAGGAAAACGACGCAATTGTGGATAACATCGGAAGTTCACTGAGGCTTTTTGCGGAATATGCTGTAATGTATACAGAGGTTGTAACAAAGGAATATTGTATTGAAATGCAGGAGGATCTGCATCAAATTGACGCATGGTGCAGGGAATGGCAATTGCATCTCACTGTAGATAAGTGTTTTTGTGTCCCAACTTCGTCGCCGCTTTTGTGTCCCAGCCTCGTCGTAGGTGTCGGTGGCCGAGTGGAACGAGACCGACACAGGAATATAGATAGCACGCCGGTGCCGGTACGGAGGGGAGCAGCCAGAAACTATAAACACTAGAGTAAATTAGAAAGAGATATATATTGCACAGAATGTAACAATACTTAACTTTTACATAGTACTGCAGAATGTTGATACATAGTTGTTAGAGGCCTGCCTAGTGCCTGTACGATAGCAAAGTCTTCACTGGTGCCTATCTGATTACGAAGGTCCTAACTGGTTGCTATCTCCGTCCGAAGTGACCGGTGTCTTTCCGTGGTGGCCACGAGCGGGGTTGCAGCAGAGGGCGCTCGTGGCTGTCGTCGTGAGAACGCCGCGCCGTGCGTGCATGGCGGCGCGCGGCGAAAGTAGGTGGCGCGCACTTTGTACTTGTGCGACACCACAAGTGTAATGTAATGAGAAAACACAGAAAGATAGATCCTTTACCCAGATGAAGGCCACTGTAACGTTGGCCGAAACGTTGGTTATTTAAGTAATAGCCTTACATCATGACGCGGTACCATACCCAGAAAACTTTTATGTCAGATCCTTTATCATTTAGATACACTATAGCAGGGCAGCAACTGGAAGCAGTTAATTTCATAAATTATCTGGGAGTAGGCATTACGAGTGATTTAAAATGGACGAGCCATATAAAATCAATCGTCGGTAAAAGAGATGCCATTGGAAGAATACTAAGGAAATGCAGTCAGAAAACATAGGAAGTAGGTTACATACAGTACATTTGTTCGCCCACTGCTTGAATACTGCTTACCGGTTTGGGATCCATACCAGGTGGGGTTGACAGAGGAAGTAGAGAAGATCCACCGGAAAGTAGCGCGCTTCGTTACACGATCACTTGGTAATCGTGAAAGCGTTACGGAGATGATCGATAAACCCCCTCCCTTCCCCCTTTACCGAGGAATCTAGCAGTATATTGCTCCCTCCTACGTATATCTCGCGAAGAGATCATGAGGATAAAATCAGAGAGATTAGAGCCCACACAGAGGCATACCTACAATCTTTCTTTCCGCGAACAATAAGTGACTGGAATAGGAGGGAGAACCGATAGTGGTACTCAACGTACCCTCCGCCACACACCGTCGGGTGCCTCGCAGACTATGGATGTACATGTAGCATGTATCGGTTACGCCTGTCGCGTACCATGTAGACGCTTCCACTTGCACAAGATCCACGAATACGATCGTTAGTAGACGGAATACGATGGATCCTCTTCTCACGCTTGTGGAAGTGCTTCGCACATGCGCAGACGACCGATTGGGGAACGAAACTGACGAACAGAGCCAAATCGCAAATTTGTTTGAAAAATTTCTACTTGTCTCCTGCTCAGGGGAACGTAGTTGGTCGACACATATATATATATATATACAGTCTGTCTAAAGATCAGTCATAAATATTTTAGAAGTTGGTACTATAGACGAATTGCAATAAAAATTCCATATAAACTGTGTACAGTTTTATTGAGATCAGAGATATGACTGTTGACATGAAATCCAAACAAACTTAGAGCAAATCTAAAGGAAGACATTTTAAAAGTAGGCCACTGTACGTAATAAAAGCTTAATTCTAATAGGAGGTACCCAGATAAAAGTTTACTATTATAAAAAAGCTTAATTTTAGCAGTAAAATTAGCAAAAGGTCCGTGTGAACTACCGGCTACTCCCTACTCCCTGGCCCAAATTGAGAACTGACTTGGTTCAAATTACTCTAATAACAGGATGTTAACGATACAATCGCCAATATACGTAGCAGTTCACACGGAATTACACACAGACATTAATGAACAAGCCACCACAATTAAATTTATTTCATAAAGGTGGCTAAGTAAAACATTTATGGCGCAACGAAACTTAATATAAAAAAAAAAAAAATGCATCTGAGCTTGTTCTCAGCACTGGTGAAAAACAATACTACATAAAAGGGGGAAGGTGCTCGAAAATTACAATTTATAGGCAAGTCACAATTATAATGAACTTAACTTGTTTATTCAGGTCAAACGCAAGCAAAATGGGGTACCAATTTTGTCAATACAATAAAAAAGCATCCCATTTACAGGAACTAATTCTGACGATGCCCAGCATTGAAAGCAACATAAAGTACACAGAACTTAAAACTACTGGGGGGAGGATTTACAAACAACACTTCCTCGCTCTCACACACGCAGTGTAACAGCAAACACAAAAATCAGTGTGCTGAAACGTAGCAGAAGCAGGCGCCGCTATCGTAGGCGAAATTCAGCAAACCCGGATGTACCACACAACACAATATACAATAAAACTGCGAAGATGGCTCTTGTCCGTCGTGCCTGATTCGAGATAGTGCGTGAGTATAGCAAGGTTAAGTTGCATTTAGATTAGACCGCGAGCAAACACGCTAACGGCGACACACGGCTACGTTACATGATCACACTCCACTGAAGGCGAAGTGGCTAAATATCGGATTCATTACACAAAATCACGGCGGACTCTTAAGTTGCAATCTGAGAGTAAACTATCTAGGCACTGGTTTTATGAGAAGTGGCGTGAATTCATGTGACTAGCTGAAAACCCCTGCAGTCGGAGTTCGGACCCACGTGGTTCCGAAAACCGATAAAAATGTATGAATTCAATTTCCAAAAAATGAAGATATCAGAAGGATATACCCATAGTTACTTGTGTGATGGGCATGGAACAAACAATGGTGGAAGCTCTAGGCTTTGTTCTAAGAACCAACCACATGGAACACATATCACTCATGATAAGAAACAATAAGAAAGTTTTACATCCACTGTACAAAAATGAACACATCGTCCGTTAGAAATTGGGCCCGACAAAGCTAGAAAGAATTTACACAGACTTCGTACACCGCCACACAATCACAAAAGGTTTGAATATACCAAACTGCAATTAGTAACACATACACCACATTTATCTGTTGGAAAACATCGGATTGAAAAACTAGAACACATTTCCACACACGACTGGAAGGAATATTCCTCAGAAATGAATCTAAGTTGAAGAGTCTAAGTTAAAGATGCTAGACAACGAATCGCTACCATCTCTGCGGACTCAAGAGCAGAACCAACCTTATCTCACCACGATCGCAGCACAAAGTGACCACCGAACGGCCAGGAGGCGCGAAAGCTACTGGAAACTGGATAAAACCCACGAGAACAGCGGTGGTGGGAGGAGAAGATCACGAGACTCGCCCTGGAGAGGGCTCGTCGACTGACTTGTAACCAAAGGTTGTAGGAACATCTTGGGTCGCATCAGCAGCAGGGGTTGTTAACGACTAATGTTCAAATGTTTGTAGAGTCTATGGGACTTAACTACGGGGTCACCAGTCCCTAAACTTACAAACTACTTATGAACTAGCTACAACTAAGGACGGCACAAATATCCATGCCCGAGGGGGATTCGAACCCCCGCCCGTAGTGGCCGTGCAGACCGTGACTGAAGCGCCTCAGTCCCCTCGTCCACCGCGGCCAGCGTTAACGACTAACTATCGACTCTGAGCCAGAGAGAGAACCATGCAAAGCGAGCTATTACCACCCACATTCAAACAGCCATTAGATCCTCGCACATCCACTTAAAAGTAAAACAAGTACACATTCTCACAGGGGCAGTGGCATAGCGGAGATGGATGGATGCTTAGGGTTTAACGTCCCGTCGACAGCTTGGTCATTAGAGACGGAGCTAACGCTCGGAGTTTTTGGGTTAGGATGAGGAAGGAAATCGGCCGTGCCCTTTGATAGGAACCATCCCGGCATATGCCTGGAGTGATTTAGGGAAATCACGGAAAACCTAAATCTGGATGGCCGGAGGTGGATTTGAACCACCAGCCTCCCGAATGCGAGTCCAGTGCGTTACCACTGCGCCACCTCGCTCGGTACATAGCGGAGAAGCCGTACTTATTACCACATTCATAACCACAATAATAAATTATTAAAATAAAAAATCCTAGCAATATTAACTAACATTTCAGAAATTAATATTTTAAAACATGAAATAAAAATGCTATTCCTCATGCCTTGAAAAGAGTGGGGTTCTAGTTTTTAACAAAATGCTAATCTAGCGAAATCAAATAAATTACAATTTTATAAAAGATATGGAAGATGACAGACGGTTGTCTTTCAATTTTCAAAGAAAAATCTGTGTCGGTTCTTGGTATAACAAAATCATACTGACTTCCATGTACAATTTTGTGTAAGTTCTACAAGTTCATTTCCACTTAGTTAACCGGTTTTAGACTTACAAGGTCATCTTCAGACTTTAAATTAAGTCGAAAATCGGTTATTTAAATAAAATACAATACGATGATTTACCAAGAGTTGACGAAAGTATCATTCAATATATTTGCTTTTCCTTTTCACGCAGGTGCTTGATAAGGCAAAATGCTGAAACCGCTGTAGCGATAAATAAGAAACTGGAAGCAGTGATTCTGAATCTTTTATTACAATGTCCTTCAACAACATTTACCAAAAAATGTTCAAATGTTTGTAAACACGTACCATGTAGTTCGATGGTTTATCGCAACGAACGCTGCAGCTGACGACTTACTTGTGCGTGTCGAACGTCCCGTATGGAAAGGGCTGTATAATAGCTGTATATTCTGTGACTTACAAACTTTACCATACATATGAAAGTTTCGTAATACGGTACTTACGCGGTTGGGACATTCAGACTTTAATAACGACCAAGACGTAGTGTAATATTGTCGCAAATATTGTTTGTACGTAAAGCGGAGTGTCCGTATGTTTGTATTCTATACAAATATACAGTTTGTTCCAACATTGATGAGATTTTGCACATTTGACCTTCAAAACAAGAGGAACGTCACTGTATGTGTAAGGATCACATACGATACATAGATCAGGAGATGACGTCATAAACAGTGAGATGCGAGAAAAACTGCTGCATCACGCGTCAATATTGAACATTTCCTCCTAAACCACTGGACCGATTTCAACCAAATTTAGTGCACATATTCCTTACCGTGAGGTAACAATTGTTGTAGGGGTAAGAACCACATACAACACGGGGTTCGAGGGATATAAGGTCACAAACAGTAGGACTCGTAAAAAATTGCCAGATCATGCGACGAGACTTCATTCATACACTGTATGAGAATGAGAGTATTTAGCGACTTGCAACAAACGTTCAACATAATTTCATACCTCTATTATACTTTTTCTCGCTGACAACCACAGCAAAAAGATGAAAGGAAAAATGTTTTTCCTTACTACTTTTTCGATGTTCATGGAGTTAATCTACGGCATTCGGTAGGACGTTACACTTTATAATTTCTACACTATAAACTGTATTACCAGGAAATTTTACAGACAGTATATACACATACAGCTGAATATACCTTCCAAATTGCATCACAATGCGACACGTACTTCTAGAAATATGCCAACGTATCTCAATAAATATGACATCGTATATACTGCTGTGGTTAAAAACCTGTCATATTATGCATCACGTTTTAATACATTACTTATTTACTAATAAGACACCTCTGTATGCCAGTCAGCATAAGGAAATTCCTGAAAGCTGCCAGTGCTATTGACAACTTTGAGCTGTGAAGCGCACACAGCTGCAGGCGAAAGCAATACACTTCTATAGAGGTACAAGGAAAGGAAGAGAATGAATCAGTGTACATCCAATGAATACCCATTATTTCCGACAGATCTATCTCTTAACTTCAAGAGACTGCAGTTTCAGTGAGACTTGCATTTTCTATTATCGTTAATAAATCACAGGACAATCTATTCAGCGCTGTGGAGTGGATCTGACATGTCCATCTTTCTCACACGGGCAACTTTGTGTCACTTGCTCAGGTGGGATCACCAAAGAATTTATTCATATTAGACCCCGGACAACTTACAAGAAATATTGTTTATAGTAAAGTAGTGAATTAAACGTATATATGAATGTTACATATCATTTGCATTTTGATAAGTATCTTTCCTTGTGTGGATAATGTACTTAGAGAATTTTGTATAATATGAGAGACAGCCTTATTTCATACATATAATCTCACAAATAAACATGTTTTTTAATCTAATATATAAAGCAGAGTGTCCGTATATTTGTACGTGTTGCATACAAATCTACATTTTTGTTCCAATTTTTATCAAATTTTGTACACGTAAGCTTCAATCCATGAGGACGGTCGCCGTGAGTGTAAGAATTACATACGATATATAGTTCACGAGATATGACGTCATAAACAATGAGATGCGCGGAAAATTGTTGCCATAAGCGACAATGCTGCTCATTTTCTCCTAAACCACTGGACCGATTTCAACCAAATTTGGTACACATATTCCTTACGTGAGATAACATCTTCTGTAGGAGTACGAACCACATAGGACACATGGTTCAAGAGATATAACTCCATAAACGATAGGAGTTGAAAGAAACTGCCATAACGCGACGAGACTTTATAAATACACTATATGAGAATGAGAATACTTAGCGACTTGCAACAAACTTTAAATATAATTTCAAACCTTTATTAAACTTTTACTCGCTGGCAACCATAGTAAAATAATGAAAGGAAAAAAGTTTCTCGCTTACCACTTTTCAACTGTTTATGGACTAAAACTACGGCATTCGGTATGACGTTACAATTTATAATTTCTACACTACAAATTATAGCCGCAGAAAATTTTATAGGCAATGTACACACATATCTTTGAATGTGCCTCCGAAATTGTAGCACAGTGCGACCTGTCGTTTATGAGATATGAGCACATAAAACAGTAACGCACCAAGTAGTAATCTATTACTTCTTTAACACCAATTGTATTCCCAAGAAATTTTACAGACATGCAGCACTTATACAAATGAATACATACGTGAAAAATTATATAGTTGTACCACATATAACTGAATAAGTATGTAATCGTGCGAATTTTATATGTCATTTGTGTTTTGACTTCTATCTTCCTTTGTTTGAATAATGCGCTTATAATTTTGTACATTATCCAAGACAGCGATATTTCTTATATGTTCTCCTATAAAGATAACAAGTTTTTTGAAAAAAGAATATGGACAGAGAGAGAAGGGTAGGAGAAGTACTAACTCCAGGCAGGAATAAATAAATAAATACCCGGGCAACGCCGGGTTTTCTGCTAGTATTTTAAAAAAGAGAAAGAGAAGAGATATGCGAAGTACTAACTCGAGGCTTGAATAAAGAAATACCTGGGCAACACCATGTTTTCAGCTAGTTATATCAAAGTAGTGTGGACATACACTGCGTGTTTGTAAGGCATACAGTAGAACGCAGAAGTGTACGGTAGGCAGTTTCTTTAATGGTTGTATTTTATAAATTGTCTGCCAATGAAAAGTAGCATTTGATTCACCTTTCCTACGATATTTTATGTGTGTTCTTTCCAATTTAAGTAGTTCTTCATTGTAATTCCAAAATATTTAGTTGAATTGATTTATGGTGTAAATGAAGTTTAACGGAATTCTTTGTGGTTCCTAAACTTACAAACTACTTATGAACTACCTTATGTTAAAGACAGCACAAACATCCATGCCCGAGAGGGGGGGGGGGGAGGGGGATTCAAACCCCCGACGGGGAACGGCCTCGCGCATCGCAGCATAGCACTTCAATCCGCTCGGCCGCGGCTGTTCAACTGCTACCAATGAATGAGACAGGATTTCGTTATAGAAACTGTTATAAGCTACTCACATTGAAGTCTGAATGGTTTAACAATTTCCAATTACTGCTTCTAAAGAAAATTCCCTAGTCTGCAGTGGAATTTTGCAGCACTTGTTGGTAACCTACAAATGAGTTTATCAAAATATCCACGGGTGTACTGCCGGTCTAACAGTGTCCAACAGGCACAATATTTCGGCGAACATACATGTCGCCATCATCAGGTGAACTGAAGGACTGAGCTCCTGGAGACGTGTCGGCACGGAGATCCGCACGCTACGACGGCTCGAAGGAAACTGGGTTCTAGCCTTTTTTTTAAAAAAAATTTTTATTTTTATTTTTTGACTTTTCATTCCTCCGTCTGAAGGAGGGAGGCGAGCCATTATAGTGCTTCTTGGTGCACTTTTCAGCCAAATTGGGTAACATCATTTATTTATTTTTTAAATATATATCATACACAATTTTTACATATAGTTTTAGCCCGATGGCGGGCGATTTAAATACCCTCCGCCCGCAGAGCGCCCCCTACGTGGTCCGCGCCCCGCGCCGCGGTCGCGCAATGGAACCGATTGCGGCGGCGTCTGAGATGACGTCGGTGTGAGGGCTCTGTCCGCCGCCGTTGCTAGATTTACTCTTAATTAATCCAATCGCTGGTTCCCAAGCTTTGTTAAATTATAGCCACAGTCACGGTTTATGAGGTCAATTTCAATGGCCTCTCTAACGATGCAGTCCCAGTATCTCGACGTCTGTACCAGAATCCTAGTGCGTTCATACTCCATAGCGTGATTCTCCGACAAGCAATGTTCAGCGACCGCCAACTTGCTCGGATATATCAATCGTGTATGCCTCTGGTGTTCAAGGCATCGATCCTCGACGGTACGCACCGACCTCTCGAGAGAGAAACTGCATATACTTCGCTTGTCCGCTCTTTTATGGAGTATTGCTACCCACTGTGGGATCCTTTAAGGTGGGTTTGACGGAGGACATCGAAAGAGTCCAAAGAAGGGCAGCTCGTTTCGTATTGTCACGATACAGGGGAGACAGCGTTACAGAAATGATACAGGATCTGGGATGGGAATCATTACAACCACGAGGCTTATCGCTGCGGCGTGGGCTGCTTACGAAACACCAATCGCCAACATTCTGCTCCGAATGCGAAAATATATTATTGTTCCCACTTACATAGGTAGAAATGATCATCAGAATAAAATACGAGAAATCAGAGCCCGAACGGAGAGATTCAGGTGTTCATTCTTCCCGCGCGCTATTCGAGAATGGAATGAAAGATAAACTAGTATAACTGTTGTTCAATGAACCCTCTGCCAGGCACTTAAATGTGATTTGCAGAGTATCCCATGTAGATGAAGATGAGTCATCGCTGCTGCTTTGTTAGGAGCAGCTGAGTAAGGTTTCTGGGGTAATGCGGAGCGTTGTGTGCGCAGCGATACCCCGCGAGCGGCGCCGAACTTGCAGCTAGCAGGCCATTATCTGGCGGCGCGGCGCCTCCGCGCCTGCTCCTTATCTCACCTGCTGCGAGCACAGTTCCGCCGCAGCTTCCGTAAGCACCGGCTTAACGACGTCGCCTCTGCGCCTGTGCTGATAGCCACATCTGCCTTTCAGCCGCTGTGTCGAGGTGGCTGTAGCACTCGGCACCTCCCAAAACCAAACGGGTGGGTCGCAGGCTTGGCGGTTCATATTTTTTACGGGTGGGTTGCTGTACAAAAGTTGCCCTCCCTCTATCCTCCCTCCTCCCCGCTGTCGATAATCTCTATACATAAAAAATCGTACTGACTTGTTTTACGGCCCACTTTAGATTTGTAGTTTTATAAGTTTTTTCAAACATTTTGGACCAAAATAATAATCTAAATAATAATTAGTTAGTTAATAAGAGTGTCTGAAACCCTTTTAGGAAAAAATTAATTAGGTAGTGGCGGGTTTCGAACCACCGACTTTTCGCGTCACAGTCCAGCACTTTGCCCACTACGCAACTTTTTTTTATTAACCCTTTATTATTATTATACAAAGCATTAATATATAATATGTAAAAACAAATTATCTACTATTGCTTCTGAAATCTGTTTTATATTTTAATTATGTTGTTCATCTTCTGTTGCTTTGTTGTAGCTTCAGAAAATCATTGTTGCACATCTTGTGATACCTCCTCACATTTAATTTATTTACATTCTTATTTCAGGGTATGAAAGAGGAAATTTTGAAATTGTTGTTTATATTTTGGTAGCTTCTGTAATTTGTTGTGTTCTTCTTTAATATATATCATAAATTCTTCTAATGTTGTATTTTTGTTTTTAATGATTTAGTTTATAAATTTTCCAAGTAACCAAAGATAGCTGTTGTGTTTCATACTAGGGTATAGATTCCTGTCTGGATATAGTATATCCTCTATCTTTATTGCATTTTCCGACGTCCTGTTGATAATTGCTAGCTTTTTTCGGGTCCACTTCCAGATGGTATTTCGGTCTCTGCAAACAAAGGTATGTGCTATTGTGTCTACCAATTGGCAATGGTCACAATATGGGTCAGGCTTCATTGTAATTTTATACAGTTTTTCTCCAGTTGGAACTTTTTCATTAACAATGTCATACCACACAGATTTCTCGTCAGTCGTAAGGATCTTATTATTTATGTTTTTCTATATATATATATATATATATATATATATATATATATATATATATATTTCCACTTTTTGTTTGAATATTTTAGCTCTATAGGGTTTCGTGGGTGTCCCCTAATCAGTGAAACGTACAACTTCGAAGTGGTATATCTGTGAGCAGCTTCTTGTAAATAACTTAATTCTGTATAATATTCACAGACATAGGCTAGTTGAGTATTAATGTGTCCCACATTTACGGGCGCCATCTGATCTATCGGGGCCAAGGTAGTAAAAAGGTATTTGGTAATACCAAGTTGGGCGCTCTGTAACATTTTTGTTGTTTGCTTTATAAACAATGCAGTGCACTAAGATTGAACAGCCTACACTCCCAAGCCTCCATCAGTGCGAGGCAAAGTCATAGTTTGGAGGGACGCTACGACTACAAAACAAAACAGAAGTTCTTTAGTCTCGTACTATTGATGGCCGTTGTTAACTGATATTAATATGGTATTTGTAGACATTAGATTATCATTTATCGTGCGAAGAACGATGTGTTTTTGTTAATTCCTCAGTGTGCCGTTGCTTTGAAATGACAACATGTAAGTTTCAATAAGAAAATCATCAAATACACGAGGAATGTCACGTGACATCTACGAACGGCTGGTTTTCGTTAATTCAATGGAGGGGGTCAAATCTCCGTTATTTTTGCAAATATGTCTCAAATAATACCAGATATAAAAAAAAAAAAAAACATAAGGGAGCTAAGTTGTAGAGAATTTTCTCCTCTACCAATTAGGTTATTCAATTTTCGTGTAAGATGAACGGTTCTTTTGCAATTACAATTATATTACAAACGGCTTTTTTGGTTTTACTACCGTATTTTTTGTCCAAAAAATTTGAAAAAGGGAGTTTCTGGTCTCTGGCGGCCTATAGTCATGTCTGTAAAATTAGATGCTGATCGGTTGAACGGTTCGTCTTAAAAACAGGGAACACGTTACGGACAGACAGACATACATCCCAAAATCGCCTTTATTTTTGTAAATATCTTTGAAACGCTACGAAATATGAAAAAAAACAACATAAGAGAGTAAAGTTGTAGAGAATTTTCTCCTCTACAAATTCGGGTATTCAAGTTTCATGTAAGATGAATAGTTAAGCCGTTATTTTCATTTAAATTTCGAGCTGTCAAAAGACGATCGCAAAGGCCTACTTTTAGTAACCTAAAGTGTGCCAAGATGTTCTGTTCGTTTGTGTACAGCAGTGAATCTCCGAAAGTTCTTGCCGATTGCTTTGAAATTTTGACACAATGTTGCTTTATAACAAAAACGTTTCAAACGTTTGTTAACCTTATGGGACTTAAACCGCCAGAACTCGCGCCTTTAAAAGTTACACCCTCGCTCGCGCGTAGAGCATTTTGCTCACACACAACCAGCAGCCTTTAATTTATTTAATATGTATTAATTATGATTGTTTTTGATACTTTTATAATGAAACACTCGTAATATTCTATAAAATATTTATTTGCAGTACAAAACAATAATGACGTCTATATCATTTATAACACCTAGTATTGCCTGTGGTCGAAAACCGACCAATTGTGTTTACAATGGTAACTGGAGGTGAAATTTTACGCATCATGTCGCATGTCGGCGGCCACGCGTGATTATGTTGGCAACATCAAAAATGATAGAAATGATAGAAAATCTTTGCCCATTTGTTCGAACCACATAGATTGACTCGATTGGTGTATCGTACAGACCATGAAGTAAACAAATAATGCCGTTCCTGCTTTAAGGTTGACAGGTTCTTGTATGTACCCTCGTCCGCTCAGTAAAAATAACTGCCCTCGTAAAGCGAAGATTCTATGAGAAAACATCAGCGTTGTCAAGCGATTGGGTAAAATGAAGACTCACAAGATTCTCACTATTCAGCATCTGTTGCCAACATTATCATAGGAGGCCGCTGGGATATTTGGTAAAATTTAACCGGCACTGGGTGGTATGAAACGGTATCTTTTACGTGTTAAGGAAAATGCCTGACACAATAACGACAATTAAAAACGGAATTATATACTTCTCATGCCATTTTCGAATTATATAACTTTCATTAGCCTAATATTTGAAATGGAACTACAATTTCGATGTTTGTGTATTTATACAACGCCAGAAATAATATTATTTCGATACTGCGATATTCAGAATTCCAGAGCTGACTTCATAGTTCCACCCGAGCACCGCTAGATGCCTCTCCCGGCGCATCATCCTTTATATCAGCATTCATATGAGAACATCCATTTCCTTTAACCACTCTTAATCACCGAGGAAACGAAGCATTTGAACAGCACAAGAAAGTAAGTTGGGAGCACTCCATGTTTCGACATTCACTTATTTTAATACGTTATTTTAATACTGCAGATGCACTGCATTACAGCGTCTATGGTCGAGGCGAATAGCCAATCAGTGAGCTGATTGTTGAAGAATGTAGAACTTGATTCAAGCTGTAGATAGGAAAATTTCTACTTCCTTTTACCACTTTTAATGGATAAATGCATACATAATATTTATATTCGTGAAATCTACGACAAACAATCTTTCGAATTATGTAACTTTCATTGGCCTTCTTGTACGAATAAATTAGTAATCTGTACCACAATTTTCGTGTTAGCGTATTTATATAATGATCTTAGAACAAATGAAATCGCGTCTTCTAAGGAACATAAAGAATTGAAAAAACAAAACAACTACATGTTCGTTAACTTTTGTGCCCTGATCACCATGTGTTTGGTCTTTGGACATATCACACAATACTGCAGTGTGTTCATTACATAATAACTTTTGATGATGTACACAATGCCAATAAATGCTTTCACTTCTATAATGTCGGTCTAGTTACAATCCCTATCCCTTGAAAACCGATGCTTTATTTTTCTAATATGAATATTCGTATACGTAACTATTCCAGTTGGCATTTCATCGCTAATAAAAAGACGAAAACAATCCACCATATCTTTGGCACTTTTGCCAGAGTTTTTACCCCCTTTCTACCAATAACGATATTGTGCGCTATTGTCCTCTCATTGGAACGACCTGGATTGTAACACCACATTGTTTGCTTGTCTTTACCTAAGTAATATAACTGACCTCTTGATTGGATTGAAGAAATGTCACCTTCACTTTCTTCTGATGATTGTTCCGTTTCAGTACAGTGATCGCTGTATTTACTGGCCAAGTTACTTTCTATATTATCACACCGAGCAGATTCATCTTCTATATCTTCTAGGTCATCTTCTTCAAGCCATGGCATAATTTTTTGCTTTAGTCTATCCATCTACAAAATTTAAAAAGAGTGTTTGTTTACGAATTTCACAATACTTGTTCATCGTAAATAAAAAATAAAGCAGTAAACTAAGAGGAGTAACCGTAAAGCGACATTCTCAAGATTTTGTGTAACGAAACATATACTTGCGTCGATACTCGCGCGATGAGCTAAATGCCGCACTGCGACGACTTGTCCAACCAACTGACCTCTGCCAGTGAAACATACACACCGACACAACAGCGTGCACCGGTCGGGGGAAGAGTAAAACTCAGCTACTGAGCGAACGAGAGCCATGCAGAGAAAATGCCGATTGTTTTAAAATTATTGTGAGCAAACTGCTCATAGCGCGAGCTCTCGCGGGTTAACTTACAAACTACTTATAAACTAACTTATCCTAAAGACAGCACAAACGTCCTTGCCCGAGGGGGAATTCGAACCGCCAACGGGGAACGGCCTCGCGCATAGCAACATAGCTCCTCAATGCGCTTGGTCACTCCGCTGCTGCGTTTTAGAACACAAGAAGGTTTCTAGGTATATATTTCTTGAATATATTGTGTAAAACCTATATGTATATTACTTTTGCAATTTTTCGAATCAACGTTTGCCCATTATAAAATTTTTATAAATTCATATCTGACATATACTGCAAAAATATGTTTATAAAACATGCGCTACAAGGTTCTGAACATAACATTAAATATGGCTCTAGGTTAGATATAGTTGTAAGAGGAGACAGAGGAGGCGGAGGAAATTTGTGTAGACAGGGGGAAGGGGTCTAACAGGTAGAGGGTTATGATGAGATGGGTATTAACACGCAGTTACTCGTTAAACGAGAAAGAATCATTGCGAGAACCGTTTCAGAAATTTTCTGTACTTTTAGTTCTATTTCACTCGCTGTAATGTATGATCGAAAACACATCGAACAGTAAGCTAGCCGCTATCGAACTTTTTGAATAAATTTCGTGCACATACTTTAGTGTCATTTTAAAACGACTGTTGCGAATTAAGAAAAGGTTAATGTTTTATTAGAAAGGTAAGATGCTGTACTACCAGGTGTCAATAACTCAGATCTATAAACCGTATACTTTCTTCAAAATGAGTGAGAAGCGTTATGAAACTAAAAACTCACGCAGAATGAAAATTATGCATTTTCGATTTTCACAAGCAATGGAAAACATGTAAGGAAAAAATAAGTTGATAAAACGATGTGGGGTCGTCCTATATACCGTCAACAGTTTTTAGAGCATGAAAATAGTGCCACGCGGGAGTAGTCGAGCGGTGTGAGCGCCACGTTACGGATCGTGCGGCCTCCCGCGTCGGAGGTTCGAATCCCCCCTCAGGCATGGATGTGTGTTGTCCTTAGCTTAGTTTAACTTAGTTTAAGTAGTTTGTAAGTCTAGGCGCTGATGACCAACGTAGTTTGGTCCCATAGGATTACAACCATTTGAACATTTGTGACAATCGGAAAAGTGATTTCCCCTTTTTCCCAGTCACGCTCGACCAGGAATGGCCATCCCCGCGTGGATTAATGTAAATAAATATTACTTCAAATCAAGAGTGGGCGCTTTCCCACTATCAATTTTCTCTAAGTGGGTACAGCTGCCGCGGTACAGCACTCGAACATGATATTTCACAGCATTTACGGTCTTAAACAGTTGCGAAACTTTATAGGGGTACAAGTGAAAGCGATACTACGGCTCCAAGCGGGCAGTAGGTAGCAAGGTCGGTCCCAGGGATTTTGCCGCCCCATATAAAAATTTCAAGCGCCGCCACCACCCCGCCCCCCTCCCACAATGTCAGCTTTAAACAAATATGACGTCTTATTTTCACGTATTACACTCATGCGTCTCTTTCTAGTGAATATGTCTTTAAGATCAAAGCAGCGTCAGTGTTACAGAATACAACAAATGCCAAGGGAGCTGTAATATACAGTTTTCATTACTAGAAATCAGTATAAGAATTTTCAGGCCGTAGTAAATAGTAGCATTCTGTTCCTTCGTGTTTGTGCTTATATCGTATTTGTTTTCTTAAATTAATGTTAATTAAACGGAACAGTGCCGAAGTCGAACGCAAGAATACACCTCGCCCTTCTACCACTTCTCACAATCCACAGTGGCGTCAAGCGGAAGCATCCGAACGCTGCCGAACACATTGGCTCAACCTTCTACATAGTAACCTTGCAAGTTTATTTTGCTTGTAGCATAACGCATATCACAGTTGTCTGTATCAACGTCTATCATTCTGTAAAAAATCGTATTTCCAACTTATTTTCACATTTCTACATTTATGCAAGACACTTCCACGTTTCATTGTCTTGTTTAATTTAAACTATCGGAACCACATAATAATTCAGGAATTTGCCGCCGCAAAAGATCTGCCGCCCTGGGCCACGGCACGGTTCGCCCCTCCCTAGAACCGGCCCTGGTAGACAGTAACTGTAGAATGGGACGATGCAAGAGGAGAACTTGCAATTTTTAAATGATTAATGTCAAGGAACATGGGGAAGAGAAAAAGACACGGAATCAGTTGAATTTAAACAGTATGAAACATTTGTTCCGATGGCTACTCTTGCCACTCTTGCCTGCATCCCACAGTGCTCGAAAACATTTAGCGTGATTCCCGGGTCAGGGAGAAGCACTTCCACTACTGGCTATTAAAATTGCTACATCAAGAAGAAATGCAGATGATAAACGGCTATTCATTGGACAAATATATTATACGAGAACTGACATGTGATTACATTTTCACGCAATTTGAGTGCACAGATCCTGAGAAATCAGTACCCAGAACAAACACCTCTTGCCGTAATAACGGCCTCGATACGCCTGGGCATTGAGTGAATCAGAGTTTGAATGGCGTGTACAGGTACAGATACCCATGCAGCTTCAACACGATACCACAGTTTATCAAGAGTAGTGACTGGCGTATTGTGACGAGCCAGTTGCTCGGCCACAATTGACCAGACGTTTTCAATTAGTGAGAGATCTGGAGAATGTGCTGTCCAGGGCAGTAGTCGAACATTGTACGTATCCAGAAAGATCCGGACAGGACCTGCAACATACGGTCGTGCATTATCCTGCTGAAATGTAGGGTTTCGCAGGGATCGAATGAAGGGTAGAGCCACGGGTCGTAACACATCTGAAATGTAACAGCCACTGTTTAAAGTGCCGTCGATACGAACAAGAGGTGACCGAGACGTGTAACCAATGGCGTGCTATACCAACACGTCGGGTAATAGCGATGACGAATACACGCTACCATTGTGTGTTCACCGCGATGTCGCCAAATATGGATGCGACCATCATGATGCTGTAAACAGAACCTGGATTCATCCGGAAAAAAACCTGACTTTTGACATTCGTGCATCCAGGTTCGTCGTTGCCTACACCATCGCAGGCGCTCTTGTCAGTGAAGCACCGTCAAGGGTAACTGCAGCCATGGTCTCCGAGCAGATAGACCATACTGCTGCCAACGTCATCGAACTGTTCGTGCAGATGGTTGTAGTCTTGCAAACGTCCCCATCTGTTGAATCAGGGATCGAGACGTGGCCGCACGATCCCTTACAGCCATGCGGATGAGATGCCTGTCATCTAGAGATTCATCACGGCGTTCCGTATTAATCTCCTGAACCCACCGATTTCATATTCTGCTAACAGTCATTGGATTGCGACCAACGCGAGCAGCAATGTTGCGATACGATAAACCGCAATAGCGCCGAACTTTATCAAAGTCGGAAACATGATGGTACACATTTCTTCTCCTTACACGAGGCATCACAACAACGTTTCACCAGACATCGCCGGTCAACTGCTGTTTGTGTATAAGAAATCGATCGGAAACTTTCCTCATATCAGCACGTTGTAGGTGTCGCCTCAAGCGCCAACCTTGTGTGAATGCTCTGAAAAGCTAATCATTTGCATATCACAGCATCTTCTTCCTGTCGGTTAAATTTCGCGTCTGCAGCACGTCATCTTCGTGGCTTAGCAATTTTAATGGCCAGGAGTGTATTAACGATCGTTGGTCTACCTCGACATGTCATTTTACTATGAAATGTGTGTTTTAAAGAAACAGATATTGCATACCGTCGGTGGCTACATATATATATATATATATATATATATATATATATATATATATCAATTTAAATATTCGGTTATTCATCTGCAGTTTGCGAATTCTGCCAACGTTAGCTGCAGTTTTGAAGGAGGCGTATTACTTGTTGACAAACTCATTTGTTACCAAGTAATACACCACCTTAAAAAAAGCAGGTAAAGTCGTCAGAATTCGCAGATTGCGAATGAATAATTGAATATTTAAATTCAATCGAAGCATTTTTAATGTTCTGCTACGGTACATTATACCAGTGCCATTGCTGTTACAAAAGGAGCTCAATATGGCGCCTATAAGTGTCCAGAAGAGTCTGAATGCGCAGGATTCCATTCTGCATGGCAGAGTGAAGCATGCTGCGCTTCAGATCAGCACACGTCTAATAGTTCCCCTGGTAAACCCTGTCCTTTAGGGAGCCCCACAACCAGAAATTAGAGTGAGATCAGGTGATCGTGCCGGCCAAGCATATGGAATCGATCGACTGATAATATCGACTGATAATTCGATCGTTTCCAAATGTATTTTGGAGAAGCAGTTGTAATTTACGAACGATGTGCCATGAAACCCCATCTTGCATGAAAACTGTAGGGCGAGTACGACATGCTGGCAAAACATATCGCAGTAACGTTGGCCTGTTAGGCTGCACGTTGTTGCTTCTTGTGCGCGAACGTGTTCAAAAAATAATGGGCCAATGATGAACGAAGTAGTGAAACCACACCATATGGTGACTCGTTTACCATACAGAGGAACTTCATGAACAGTAAAAAGAGGTGAAGAGCTCCACACTCGTTAATTCTTTTTTTTTTCACCTCACCATTCAGAGCAAAATGATGGATTCCTTTTTATTTTGGTTTCAATGGGGAAAGCTGCAAAATATTCAGATTGGCACGTATTTCTGCATTTCGTTCGCATGTTTCATCTCCACTGCCTTTTATTGTAGTATCATCCCTTTGTCTGATATTGGACGAACGTCCTCCAGCCTAAAATAAAACAGTAACATTGTAACTTACGTATAAAAGGGTTGGCAAATAAAGTGATATTCGTACGATGAATATGTCATCCACGAATTTAGTGGGAGGTGGAGCGAACTGGTGTTATATAGAAAGTCTAAGACTTTATTACAAGGTTTATTAACCTTCAATAACCCAAACAAAAAATTTCACATTGGATGAACAATAAACACCGTGCCCTACCGCTTTATGTTATCGTGCCCTTTAATTGATCAGAGCAACAACAAAAAATTATAAATTGTAATTTTTAAAAAACAATTTTAACAGGTTTTTTAATATGTGCGTTTGAACCGCTGGAGTTACCAAAACCACAAGAATCAGGCCCTACCAAACATTTCAGAGTACCAAATGCACCACACTCACTATTAATAATCAAATTATAGAGCCTTCAGATATTGCTCAAGGGTGTAGCGCTTCGGCCACTTAGGAAAATTAACAGTTCTTTTCTAGAATGTTCTAGAACTCACGGAATGTATTAATACGCGCGCATTAGCGCGCAGACAAGCATTACTTATGGAGTCTTAAGTCAGCAGTAGTTATGAAGTTTTAGTTAGTTGTTACTCAGTTTTATTTTAGTGAATTATATGTAAACATCGTGTCAGCTTCTTTTTGTGTGCTTCACCAAGAATGCAAATAAAATATATAAAATGAAACGTGTCATGTTTGTGTTTCAAATGACTTTAAAAACCCCGTCGTCTTGATGCTTTCATAATAATAAACAGGCAAACGGGCTGTTCAAACTACTGGATATACCACTGAACGACCGAGACAATAAGGTGATGTATGACTTATTTATGAAACACATGTAAAATGTGGTTCTAACGGTGTGTAACAACACTAGAATTGGTGCATCTAAGCCGGGTAATGCTGTCGATTTGTGGAATCTACAAATGTGACATGTTTCAGAGACGGAGAAAAAGGAAATAGAAACTATTCATATACGCCTTCATAAGGCAATCATAAGCAATGTGACTGGTGTGGGTTTCAAGATGAAATGGTCATTTCTGTTGGAAGAAAGAGGATGCTGAAGTAAGACAAAAAGTTACATTATGTTTGAACTTAAAATGGACTGGACGCCGAAAACTGTAACACCGTTAGAACTTGATCGAGGCGAATTCGCGTTTCAAAAGTTCCAAGGCGACATACTGACATTCTACATTAGAGGGCTGCCACAGCGTGCCGGCGTCTTATTCAGAACTCGCGAAATGCTCTCCGTCGATCCTTCACATACGCTGTCCAAAAACACACCCGCTCACTAGGCGTTCCGGTCACCAACAAAACGCACGCGCAGCGCCACCTCGCTCGCCGCCTTGGCACTTTTTTCCCTCTGCCCTTAAAACCGCTCTTGTTTCAAAACCTTTCGACCACTTCTATCATCCTGATGGACCGTATTAATGGGTAATCTTACCCACACGTACGGCACACATCACAGTACCGGATCCTGTGACTACTACATTACAAATATTAACACATGCAGAGGTGACAGTAGAACTATTGAGTTGGTCATCATTCTAGTGCGAGCGTGGAGGGACTCCACTATTTATTAAAAAAAATCCTTGCTCGCCAGAGAGCCTCCTCTTTCTCCCCTCTTTCGCCTACTATCGATTGCATCAAAGAGTTTCGATCAAGGGACAGCCGTCAGTCCATGGCAAAGGAGCACTCGAACTATGTAACATGGTTCAATTGCGACTCGCTTGCTCACCACCAGTGGTGGCCGTTTCAGTGTTACATTTTAATGTGAGACGCTTACAAGAAACAATTTTTTTTATGTCAGTGGCCGACATTTATGAACGACAGAAATATATCTGGCATAACGCATGCTGCAATTTATTAATAATCGTTTCCAAATGGGCTACATTCCTAGTCGAAATGAAATTCGTTGGCCATTTAAAAGGCTGAAAATAAAATACATCTTGCACATCATAACTTATACTGAAATCTGTACTGAAAATTTGCTGTCCTATTTTTATCGGCATATTAGTCCGTCATATTCACAGAATATATGACATCAACTGCGAATGGTCAAAGCTGAAAATGTGTACCCAGCCGGGATTCGAAACCGGGTCTCCTGCTTTCTAGGCAGTTGCGCTGGTCGCTACACCCCTGGGGACACAGTGATCACCGCTCCTGCAAGGTCTACCTAAGCACGCCTACCGTCAGATACAAATTCCCAGCCTTACCCTGCCCACAGTGCTCTTAGTTTTCAAACTAATTCCCGTAAGAGTAAGGGCTTCAAACTTGCCCACCCCTCCCCACTAACGAAGGGATCATTGCCCGTCACCAGCATATTATATATAGGCATGTGGCGTCTGTTTCGAAAGAACAGACGTCACTTAAGATCCTACAGTTGTTATTCTTTCATATTCACGGAATACATGACATCAACTGCGAATGGGCAAAGATGAAAATGTGTACACAGCCGGGATTCGAACCCGGGTCTCCTGCTTTCTAGGCAGTTGCTCTAACCACTACACCACAGGGACACAGTGATCACCACACCTGCAAGGTCTATCTAAGCACGCCTCCTGTCAGATACAAATTCCCAGCCCTTACTCTTACGGGAATTAGTTTCAAAACTATGAGTTTGAGTGCTGTGGGCAGGGTAAGGCTGGGAATTTGTATCTGACGGAAGGCGTGCTTAGGTAGACCTGGCAGGTGCGGTGATCACTGTGTCCCTAATAGTGCGCCTCGGTTGCACAGTGGTAGAGTGCCAGACTACGAATCGAAAGGTCACGGGTTCGATCCCCGCCAGGTCCTAGGATTTGCCGGGCGCCGTGGCTCAGCGCGCCCGGTCAGAGGGTTAAACGTCCTCTGTAATAAAAAAGCTGAGCCAACCATTCAACGAACGAACTGATCGAACGACCGCGAACCATAGATCTACCAGAGGAAGAATAAAAAGATATATGGTCCAGTGGTCAGCGCAACTGCCTAGAAACCAGGAGACCCGGGTTGGAATCGTGGCTGGGTACACATTTTAAGCTTTGCTCATTCGCAGTTGATGTAATATATTCTGCGAATATGAAAGAATAACAACTGCAGGATCCAAAGTGATGTCTCTTCTTTCGAAATATAGGCCACATGTATATATATTAGTCCGTACCGCAGTGGAGTGGCCGAGCCTTCCAGCGCGCCTAGCTGCGGAGGGCGGCGAAGCTCGCTGTCGGAGGTTCGAGTCCTCCCTCGGGCATAGGTGTATTTGTTGTCTTTAGCATAAGTTCGATTAATTAGTTTGTAAGCTTAGGGACTGATGATCAGAACAGTTAAGTGCCATAAATTTACAAACATATTAGTCCATCACCCACTGATTAAAGCCTGCGATCTCCATAAAAAGATCTGTTTCACTGAAAGCATCGCCAATAACGACTATCTTTCCTGAATTGTAGAGTTGAAAATCAGTTTTCTGTTTTGACTGACGTTACGGGATTTATGACAATTAGCTTCAACAGTTTAGAGCACTTAAATGTCTTCCCTAGGTAGTTCATCATCATCATCATCATTAGAGACTGATTATGCCTTTCAGCGTTCAGTCTGAAGCATAGTACCTCTAATAAAATTCCTCCATGATCCCCTATTCATTGCTAACATTCATGCCTCGTCTGATGTTATGCCTTTTACTTCAAAATCATTCTGCACCGAATCTAAGTACTTTCTTCTTGGTCTACCTCGACTCCTCTTACCCTCCACTGCCGAGCTCATGAGTCTCTTAGGTAACCTTGCTTCTCCCATGGGTGTAACATGACCCCACCATCTCAGTCTATTCGCTCTAACCGTTTCATCTATGGTGTTCATTCCCAATTTTTCTTTGATTTCCTCATTATGGACACCTTCCTGTCATTGTTCCCATCTATTAGTACTTGCAATAATTCTTGCTACTTTCATATCTGTAACTTCTACCTTAAGAATAAGGTAACCTGTATCCACCCAATTTTCACTTCCATACAACAAAGTTGGTCGAAAGATAGAGCGGTGCACCATTAACTTAGTTTTGGTACTTACTTCCTTCTTGCAGAAGAGAGTAGATCTTAGCTGGGTAATTACTGCATTAGCTTTGCTGCACCTAGATTCCAGTTCTTTCACTATGTTGCCATCCTGTGAGAAAATACATCACAGGTACTTGAAACTGTCCACCTTTTCTAACTTTGTTCCTCCTATTTGGCACTCAATCTGTTTAAATCTCTTTCCCACAGACATTACTTTCGTTTTGTAGATGCTGATCTTCATATCATAATCCTTGCACCTCTGATCGAGCTCTGAAATATTAGTTTGGAGCCTTTCAATCGAATCGGCCATTACAACTAAGTCATCCGCATATGCGAGACTGCTTATTTTGTTTTCTCCTATTTTAATCCCGCCCTGCCAGTATACTGTTTTCAACATATGATCCATGAATAGTATGAACAACAGTGGTGACAGGTTACAGTCTTGTCTTACCCTTGAAACTACCCTGAACCATGAGCTTAATTTGCCATCTATTCTAACTGCTACCTGACAGTCTACGTAAAGCCCTTTAATTTCCTGCAGAAGTTTGCCTCCTATACCATAATCTTGTAGAACTGACAGTAGCTTCCTCCTAGGGACACGGTCATAAGCCATTTCTAGATCTATGAAACATAGTTACAATTCCCTGTTCCCCTCATAGCACTTTTCCATTACCTGCCGTAAGCTAAAGATCTGGTCCTGACAGCCTCTAAGAAGCCTAAACCCACACTGATTTTCATCTAACAATTAATACTCGCACTCTCCTTTCAACAATATCTGAGAATATTTTGCCTACAACGCTAATTAAAGAGATACCTCGATAGTTGTTACAATCTTTCCTGTTTCCATGTTTGAAAATTGGCGTGATTACCTCTTTCGTCCAGTCAGATGGAACCTGCCCCGATTCCCACGCCTTCTCAATTATCCTGTGTAACCATTTGAGACCAGATATTCCACTGTATTTGACGAGTTCCGGCTTAATTTCATCCACCCCAGCCGCTTTATTGCACAGTATTCTACTGACCATTTTCTCCACTTCCCCAACTGAGATCCTGTTTCCACCGTCGTTCCTATCTCATTCTACCTGAAAATCTGACACATCATTGAACGTTTCACCTACATTGAGCAATTCTTCAAAATATTCCTTCCATCTGCTCAAGGCATCCACATGATTGACTAGCAGCCTGGCGTTGAAATCACCCATGAGTAAAACACTATCCTAATCCTTCACTCTAACAACTACATCACTAAGTGCGTTGTAAAATTTGTCCATCTCATCTTGATCTGTCCCTTCAAAGGGTGAATATACTGCCACAATCCTAATTTTCTTGCTGGAGATGGCCAAATCTATCCACATCAGTCGTTCATTTACATACCTTATTGCAATTATGCTGGGTTCGATTGCTTTCCTGATGTAAAACCCAACACCCCCCCCCCCCCCCTGCGCTCTTCCTACTTTGACTCCTGACAGGTAGATCTTGTATTCTCCGACTTCGTCCTGTTTCTCACCCCTTACTTTAACGGCACTAATAGCTAAAACATCTACCCCATCTTACTTGAAGCCTCCGCCAGCTCTACCTTCTTCCCAGTGTAATCCCCATTGATATTAATAGTTCCCCATCTCATTCCAGATCGTTTGCCAAGTCGTATCGGAGGAGTCCCTGGTCTGTCAATTAGAGGTGGGACTCCATCACCTCCAAAGGTCCGAGAAATTTTGCTCTGATTGTTGCCAGCATGATATTGAAGAACCTGGGAAGCAGATTGATAGCCTTACTTGCCGTATGAGAGAGGAGCCACCATGAGGATATATGCCTCTAGCTAGGGGGGGGGGGGTGCAGGCAGTCTACAACCAACACCACCTACATCTACATCTACATCTACATACATACTCCGCAATTCACCGTAAGGTGCGTGGCGGAGGGTACACTGTACCTCTACTAGGCATTTCCTTTCCTATTCCACTCCCAAATTGAACGAGGAAAAAAAGAATGCCTATATGCCTCCGTACGAGCCCTAATTTCTCTTATCTTGTCTTTGTGATCTTTACGCGAAATGTAAGTAGGCGGCAGCAAGATCGTACTACACTCAGCTTCAAATTCCGGCCTTCTAAATTTACTTAACAGAAATTCACGAAAAGAACGTCGTCTTTCTTCCAGCAATCCCCAATTGAGTTGCCGGAGCATTTCCGTGACACTCGCGCATTGGTCGAACCTACCGCTAACAAATCTAGCTGCTCGCCTCTGAACCGCCTCTATGTCTTCCTTCAAACCGATCTGCTGCGGGTCCCAAATACTTGAGCAATACTCAAGACGTGGTCGTACAAGCGTTTTATACGCGGTCTCCTTTACAGTTGAAGTACATCTTCCCAAAATTCTCCCAATAAACCGAAGTCGGCTGTCTGCCTTACTCACAACTGTCCTTACATGCTCGTTCCATTTCATATCGCTCTGCAATGTTACGCCTAGATATTTGAACGACGCGACCGCATCAAGAAGCTCACTACTGATGCTGTATTCGAACATTATGGGATTGTTTTTCCTACTCATGCGCATCACCTTTCTACATTGAGAGCTAGCTGCCATTCTTCGCACCAACTAGAAATTTTGTCTAAGTCAACCTGTATGCTATTACAGTCAGTTACAGACGACACCCTCCCATACACCACAGCATCATCAGCAAACAGCCGCAAATTACAACTTACTCTGTCCATCAGATCATTTATATAGATAGAAAATAATAGCGGTCCTATCACACTCCCCTGGGGCACGCCTGACGATACACTCGTCTCTGATGAACACTCGCCGTCGAGAACAACGTACTGCGTTCTATTACTTAGGAAGTCTTCCAGCCAGTCACAAATCTGTGAACCTATTCCATAAGCTCGTATCTTCGTTAGCAGTCTGCAGTGTGGTACCGTGTCGAACGCCTTTTTGAAGTCGAGAAAAACACAATCCGCCTGTTTCCCTTCGTCCATGGCTCGCAAGATGTCATGTGAGAAAAGGGCAAGCTGAGTTTCACATGAACGATGTTTCCTAAACCCGTGCTGATTCATGGAAAGAAGCTTTTCCGTTTCAAGGAAATTTACTATATTCGAACTGAGAATATGCTCCAAAATTCTACATGAAACCGATGTCAACGATATTGGCCTGTAATTGTATGGGTCAGTTCTCTTTCCTTTCTTATACACGGGAGTCACCTGCGCTTTTTTCCAATCACTAGGAACTTTGCGCTGAATTAAAGATTCGCTATAAATGCAAGCTAAGTAGGGGGCCAATGCCGCAGAATAGTCTTTGTAAAACCGAACTGGTATTCCATCCGGACCAGCAGACTTTTTCGTATTTAGCTCTCTCAGCTGCTTCTCTACACCGGAAATACCTATTGCTATGTCCCCCATTTCGGAATTGGTACGTTGATCAAATGATGGTATATTTGTGCGGTCCTCCTGCGTGAAAGATTTCTTAAAGGTTAAATTTAGAACTTCAGCTTTCCGTTTGCTTTCTTCTATTACTGCCCCGGAATGATCAACTAGTGACTGGACAGTGGGCTTTGACCCGCTTATCGATTTTACATAGGACCAGAATTTTTTCGGGTTCTCGGAAAGATCTTTTGCTAAGGTATGGCTGTGATAATTATTGTATGCTTCACGCATCGATCTTTTTATAGACACACGAATCTCTACTAACTTTTGCCTGTCATTATTTGCGTGTTCCTTTTTGAATCGAGAGTGCAACAGCCTTTGCTTTCTCAGCAGCTTTCTAACATTATTATTATACCACGGTGGATCTTTTCCATCCTTAATCGTCTTTACTGGCACATATTTCTCTAACCCTTCATTAACAATGCATTTTAATTTAGTCCACAATTCCTCTACATCCATAGTCCCAGAATTAAACGATGCCCATTCATTTTCTAAGTGCGATCGTAACATTTGCTTGTCGGCTTTTCCCAACAAAAACACGCTCCTAGCCTTCTTGACTGGTTTATGAACTTTGGTCACCATCGACGCTATGACGATATCGTGATCACTAATTCCTGTCTCTACACAGACATCGTTAATAAGGTCAGGCCTGTTTGTGGCTATAAGGTCTAGAATATTTCCATTGCGCGTGGGTTGCCGGTTTAACTGCTCAAGACAGTTTTCGGAGAATGTGTCCAAAAGTAGCTCGCAAGACTGCTTGTCTGTACCGCCTGAAATGTAACTAGCGAGGTCCCAATCTATACTCTTAAGGTTGATGTCACCTCCGACTAATATTGCATGGCCCGGATACCTATGCACTACCTGGTGTAGACTTTCCTTGAATGATTCTAAAACTGCTACAGCAGCACTGGGGGGCCGGTAAAAACACCCAACTATTAACTTTACTTCTTTTAGACCTGTTATGCGTGCCCAGATAACTGCACAGTTACTTTCAACCTCGATCTCAGTAGAAACAATATCTTTGTCCACAGCGATGAACACTCCTCCTCCAGTTGTATCAGATCTATCTTTCCGATATACATTCCACGATTCGCTAAATATTTCTGAACTTGCCACATCATCATTTAGCCAGCTTTCGGTGCCTAAAACTATCTGAGCGCAATAACTTCCATGCAGCGCTGCAAATTCGGGAACTTTGTTTCTAATACTTTGTAAGTTCGCGGCTAATATTTTTATGTTCGAATTTTTGTTCCGAACGTGGCCTGAATTCGCTGTTTGAATACTGACAGGCGAGTGCTCATCAGAGTTAGCGCCTAGCCTAAAAAACCCCCATGTGCACTCCACAAGTACTCTGCTACCCGAGTAGCCGCTTCCTTAGTGTAGTGCACCCCTGATCTATCTAGGGGCACCCTACAATTCCCCACCCGATAACGCAGATCCAGAAATCTGCAGCCATGACTGTCACAGAGTCGGCGAAGCCTCTGGTTCAGACCCTCCACTCGGCTCCAAACCAAAGGACCCCGATCAACCCTGGGAACAATGCTGCAAATCGACAGCTCTGCTTGCACCCCGCGTGCGAAGGCAGCAGCCTTCACCAATTCCGCCAGCCGCTCGTAGGACCCGAGAATGTCCTCAGAACCCAAGCGACAAGCGTCATTGGTGCCGACGTGAGCTACGACTTGCAGTCGACTGCACCCCGCACCCTCGATAGCCGCCGGCAAGGCCGCCTCCACATCTCGGATGAGGCCCCCCGGCAAACACACCGAGTGCACGTTGGAATTCCTTCCAGATCTGGACGCTATCTGCCTAAGGGGCTCCATCACGCGCCTGACATTGGAGCTCCCAATAACTAATAATCCCCTCCCCCCGTGCACCTGCTCGGACCCTGCTGAAGGAGTGGCCACACCTCCACTCACAGGACGAACGGGCGCGGACGGACGTCCAGCCTCCACATTGGCCTTCCGCCTCGAGCGACGCGAATGCCGTACAACCCGCCACTCCCCTTGCGGAGAAGGCGGCTCGACGACGTCCGGTACACCTGAAGGTGCCTCGGTAGCAGGGACAGAGAGCGTAGCGTGAGACACCTGAGGTGTCCCACTCGACGAACCAGACTCCCCACCATCGCTGCACCCCGAGACAGCAGCCTGAAGACGGCTGACCGTAGCCAACAGCACGCTCAGCTGTTCGCGAACCGCGGCCAACTCCTCCTGCGTCCGCACACAGCAGGCACACATCCTATCCATCCTATCGATACAATTAACAGCAATTAACAACTTTAAAGAAGCCTAGTACTCTAATGAAGGCGGCTGGCTGCTGACTTAACTGTGGTCAGTGGTAACTACACTGTCGAATCAACAAAACTGAGTCCGGCAGTTTACCGCTGTTAACGCTGCGGCACTCGTGGCAGCTGGCACTGGACTGACTGATAACGAGCTTAGTAACGGTCTCTGACTTGTTTTGAAATACACCGGTCAAAGACGAAGACTAAACACAACGGTATTTATCAAATACGATAGAATAAACAATTAAAACAGTAGTACAAACGAAATCTGCAAGTACGCGGGAATAAACCTCTTAAAACAGTACTACCGAAAATGAACTAGACTGGCAAATTAAATTTGACACAAATTAAATTCAGATACTTAGCGCTGTAACGATGTGGCACTGGTGACAGCAGGCACTGGACTGACTGATAACGAGCTTAGTAACGGTCTCTGACTTGTTTTGAAATACACCGGTCAAAGACGAAGACTAAACACAACGGTATTTATCAAATACGATAGAATAAACAATTAAAACAGTAGTACAAACGAAATCTGCAAGTACGCGGGAATAAACCTCTTAAAACAGTACTACCGAAAATGAACTAGACTGGCAAATTAAATTTGACACAAATTAAATTCAGATACTTAGCGCTGTAACGATGTGGCACTGGTGACAGCAGGCACTGGACTGACTGATAACGAGCTTAGTAACGGTCTCTGACTTGTTTTGAAATACACCGGTCAAAGACGAAGACTAAACACAACGGTATTTATCAAATACGATAGAATAAACAATTAAAACAGTAGTACAAACGAAATCTGCAAGTACGCGGGAATAAACCTCTTAAAACAGTACTACCGAAAATGAACTAGACTGGCAAATTAAATTTGACACAAATTAAATTCAGATACTTAGCGCTGTAACGATGTGGCACTGGTGACAGCAGGCACTTTTTTTTTTTTTTTTTTTTTTTTTTTTTTTTTTTTTTTTTTTTTTTTTTAAACAGCAATATCCATTGCAAAACAGAAACGAAAGTATTCTTCTTTAAATGTAAGTAAAACTGTTGCTGTTTTAAATGGCTTAGTAGCAGTAATTACAGTCTCAAGACAAAAAAAAAAAAAAAAAAAAAGTTTATCCTATTCCAGCCTTTTCAAATGCTATATTTAGCATGTTGCTAAACTGTTTTTTCTCATCAATAGTGCGTATGATTCTCCATCTCGCAGTGTTCATGTACGATTGAAAACTTATGGGATTGTCTTCTGCAGGTCCGTGGAATATATAGTTTACATAATTACCGAGAAGCCACATAATTGTATTGTTCTTTGTTTTCGGGTAATATCTTGTTTCCGGCCACATCATAATTTCTGAAGTGTAACTAGTTTCGGAGGTTCTTGATAGTAATGCTATTCGTTTCCTCACCCACTTCCAGTTGTCGATATGTCCGCTACATGTGAATCTATGTATTATGGTGTCCAGTAGTCCACATTTTCTGCACTTGTCTGTATCACTTTTTCCGATGCGATGTAGCTTTTCGTTCGTTGCTATCGTCTGGTTGACGACTTTATACCAGGTGGACGCAACTTCTGACGTGTGGATTTTAAGGCTGATGTTTTTCCACACTGTTAACCAGTTTCTATGTGGAAACTTTAGCATAATACTGTTTGGCATATCTTTCTGTTGCCATATCTGTAGGATTTGGGTTGTAGTTAAAGTCGTAGATGGTACACGACTTTCTTTTAAGTAACTATACTCCAGGTAAAACAGACTGATATGTTTCAGACGGAAGTTATGATTGCTGATATCTATCGGCGGATTCATGCTCTTTGGCTGCAGTATTTTAAAGAGTTTTTCTGTAATATTACTGTGGTTGCCATGTATTAATCTTTCTGTTCGTCTAAGGTATAAAGCAGTTGCCTTCCTATGAATATCAGTGAGTGCGAGTCCTCCAGTCAATCTTGGTTTTGTTAATGTTCCGGGTGTGAGCTTAAAAATGTTTCCTCTCCACACATACCTGGCTGCTAACTGCATTACTTTATTTGCCTGTACTTTTGGAATCGGGAAAATCTGAGCCACATAGTAGGCCTTGGACAATAGATAGGTGTTGACTATCCTCACGGCTCCAATAAGGTTTAGTGATCGCCAAGTTGCTTCTAAAGTAGTTCCTTGCATTTTGTTAACTGTCGATCTCCAGTTCAGGGCCGCCATTTTTAATGGACATTTATCAACGATGATCCCTAAGGTTTTGTGTTGTTCGACGGTTTGTGCCCATGGCACGGCTACGTCGTCGAACCCTCTGATATTTACTAATTTACACTTTCCCGTGTTAATTTTTGCACCTGAAACTGCACAGTAGGTGTCAAAGTCCTCTTTTAGGCTTGTGACCTCATCTACTGTTCTTAGTAGCACTCCCACGTCATCAGCATACGCCCCTGTAGTGAATTTAACACCCGAAAGTTGTAACCCAGAGAGTTTCGTGGTAACCCTTTTGAGTATTGGCTCCAAGGAGAGCACATACAGCAGCATAGAGAGAGGACTGCCCTGTGGGACCCCCCTTTCAATGTTTATAGCCCCAGTTAATTGTCCATTGACAGCTATTTTAGTCGTTATCCCTGTAATCAAATTTCGTACCACTTTTAAAACTCTTTCTTCCAGGCCTACTTCCTTCATTACTTTTTCCAGGTATTGGTGATTTACTCGATCAAACGCTTTATTAAAATCTATAAAAAATAGTGCACACTTTATATTTGTAACGGAGGCTATGGATATGACATCTCTGTAAGCAGAAATTGTGTTCATGACAGTTCGTGCAGGGAAACAGGATTGGTGTTTTCCAATAATTTTACTTATGGGATGACTCATTCTACTGGCAACTGCCCGGGCGATGGTTTTATAATCAAAATTCAGCAAAGTAATAGGCCTGAAGTTGTCGATGCATTTTCGTCCCTTGTTTTTTGGAACTAAAACAATTTTCCCTTCCTTAAACTCTTTAGGAACTACGACACCTTTTAATATTTCATTTAGAATATCCGTAAAAGTTGGTCCTATAAGGTGCCAAAATTTACAATAAAATTCTTTCGGCAACCCATCAGGTCCAGGGGATTTGTTGGGCGGCGACCTTGAAATGAGATCTAAAACTTCACGTTCTGTAAAAGCAGTTAATATGTCACTGTTATCATCAGAGTTAATTTCCGGAGTAAGTACTTGAAAAAATTCACCTACTGCACCCTCATCAACATTTTCCAGAGAATACAATTCTCTATAATGTTGATGTATTTCCTGTACTATGTCGTTTTGATTTACGAGCAGTCTACCATTTGACGTCAATAGCTCATCAATGAACGTCCGTCTTCGGTTCGTATTATGTTTAATTAAATGGTACAGAGACGTTACCTCTTCAACTACCAGAGAGCGTGATTTGGACTTTATTTTCAGACCCTCTAACTGTTTGCGCTTGATACTAAGTAATTTTGCTTTGATACACTTTATTTGTTGATAGTGCGATCCATTGTTGTCAGATTTATCATAGAGCTCTCTTAATATAGAGTAATAAAATTCTGTGGTGTTTTTTATTTCCCTAGCTTTTTGTCTGCCGTAGTTTATCACACACTGACGAAGTTTTCGTTTTGCGTGATTTGTCCACCAGTCTACTTTGGATTGATAGCGGCTGAGGGATCTGAGGCAAACGTTCCATGTGTGCCTGACGTCGTCTTCTAATTCTCTGTCTTGCAACAGCGAGATATTAAGCATCCAGTGTGATCTATATAATTTGGTGGGCTGTTTATCGAGCTCAAGTGTTACAGCAAGCGCACAATGGTCAGAGAATACTGCAGGGATTACTTCCGCGGCGCGAAGCCTGTCACTAATGTTATCCGTCACATATAGTCGGTCAAGGCGGCTGCATGAGTGGGCGGTGAAGTAGGTGAATCTCACCAGTGTGGGATATTTCACTTCCCACGCGTCCTGCAGCTTTATATGTTTCACAAGTTCGTGCAGCTCTTTACAGTAATTGAAATGAGGACGCTGATCTTTCGCATGTAAAACGCAATTAAAGTCTCCACCTAATAATATGTATTGCGGGTTTTTCCTTAGAAGGTAGATAATCTCCTCCTTGAAATATCTGGAACGTTCAGTTTTATTAGAATTCCCCGACGGAGCGTATAAATTTACCACGGTGACAGTATACAATTTAAAACTTATACCTCGACCGGATTCCAATTTTTCAATCTCTTGAAATGGAATACCGTCTTTAATTAAAACTGCAGTACCGGTACTGTTCTCCAGGGCTATGTTTTCTATGGTGTTGAAGCCCGATATACGGAGGTTCGTTGTTAACACCTCCTGTAGCAGCAAAATATCGGCTTCAGATTCGTACACGAACTGTTTGAAGGCCGCGAGTTTCAGGTCAGAGGTGATTCTACTGATGTTCAGGGTTACAACTTTATATGCCTGCATCTATCTAGTCCAGAAAAGCACTACTTTTTAACTTTCCCCCCTCCTGCGTCCGCGTCCCAATCCTTTGATGCCTTGCCACTTGTTTTCTTAGTATCAGTCTTGTATTGAGAGTCAGAGTTTTTATTTTTCTTTCGCGCAGCGTTCATTTTCGGCTGTACTTTACTCCTACGCCTCCCACTGCTGGTGAAACCCACATCAGAAGGCGAGGTGGGCGGCTCGCTGCAGACGTCCAGCTCCATATCAGAGTGCGACAGTTGGCGGGCCACCGCGGCGGCAGGCTGTGGCCCCGCCGACTCGCCACTTCCTGCTTCGCTTTCCATTACCGCGTCCCTGTTTATGCTTACGTCCGCTCTGTTTTGGACGCTGCTCTGACTTGGCGCAGTTTGTGCATTGACAACAGTATCACAGTCCGGGTTGTCTACTATCACTGGTTCGGTTTGTTGCTCTCCACTAACAACAGTGTCGGGTTTGTCTGGTGTCCCTAGGTCTACGTGCTGTATTTCTTCTACTGATGTTTGCAGCACGGGTGATGGAATTTCTTCCCGTTGCTGCGGCTCGGATCCGATACTAGAACTGTTTGAAATCTCTGTGTCCGTACCGGGTGTAGGAACTTTAGTTTCTAACACGGTGTTAACCGTGCTTTTCCTGTTATCCTGCGACGAATATTCGAATTTGTCATCCACACTACTTTCGTCAGAGGTCCGTCTCCGTTTGTTAGTTATGGACTGGGTTACAACTGGGGTAATAACTTTAGTGGGCACCTGATCTACGTTTACTTTTGGTGTCAGTGGTGGAAAGTCTGCCGGGACGACAGGTGGTTGCTCAGAAAAACTGCTACTGGGTGTTGGGTCATCAACTTCCCGAGTGGGTGCAACTAATTCAGCTAACGTTAGTTTTTTGCGTTGCTGCAAGTTGTTTCTTAATATAACCGGTTTTTTCGGGCAATCCTGACGAATATGTCCGCTTTCGTTACAGATGTAACACGTTTCTTCCTGACCAGAATATGTCACATGAGCCCTGTACCCACAGACAGTGATATGAGAGGGAATATTAGTTCTAACGTGCATTTCTACTGATCTTACACCACTGAAACACTGAAGTTTATGTTGCTTTGACCAGCGCTCGTTTCTAATTTGTTTAATATCGCCATAACATGATAACACCTCCCTAAGATAACAATTTTCTACTTCTGGCGGCAAATTGAAAACGCGAACATTCTTATATTCAATACCGGCATTAGATATGGAAACTGTACTCACCGTTGAGTCTCGATGTCGAAATTGAGCAGATGTTCCGTGTTTTATCAGGATTTTGTCTAGTTGAACGGGTTCCAGTAACTTGACGTAAAAGCAGTATTCATCCAAATCGTAATAAGCGGTATGTATTTGTTCAGAAACGATTCCAAAAACGCTGTCGATCCAATCATGAACTTCTACCGAACTCGGTTGCTTATTCCTGGTTGCCTTATCAAACTCGAAACGCAGAGTGCACTTCCTGGGGACCTTCTTTTCCATATTTACGGTTTTAGCGGCCGAGACCGCTAACATTTACACAACACACGCACCAGAACACTAAGTGACGATACTGCACAACAAGTTAACACTTAACACGAAAGAAAGCTGTTCGCGACTAGTGAACGCTTTAAACTGTGAGCACACTCCCGGACGTCCTCACGCTACCGCGACTCAAGCGCCAACGGCACTGGACTGGACGTCACCTAGCAGACAAGGCCTCACAGCTGGCCGTACCTACGTCACACCGAGAGGCCGCGACCGCCAGCTGACTGGCTGGCCGCTGGTGGACGCCGAGCGCCTCGTAGCGGCCGCCCAGTCAGCGTTCGCGGCTTCTCGGTGTGACGTAGGTACGGCCAGCTGTGACGCCTTGTCTTCTAGGTGGTATTGCTACAACCCACTGTGACGTCACTGGCGAGCATGTTACGTGGTGCCAAGGTTAAGCGTTGACTTGCCGCTATTATAATCGACGCGACCTTTCCGACAGGGAGTAGCAGTAAAAATATAAAAATAAAAAGAAGAAAAGAACTGATTTCGTCACGGCTTGACAGCGTTTTTCGGCATTTGAAGGGGTAACAGGACGTTGTAGGACGAAAAGTAGTTGATTATAACATATTTCATGGTATAGGCTAGGCTTCCTAAACGAATAAATACATAGTTTTAGGAAACTTAGGATTTGTGCAACACTGCAACAGTACCACGTAACGCTACTGCTGTCAGACGGTAACAGATTTTACACTAGTGAGAAACTGTCAAGAAGTGCAAACTGGCTACACAGGAGTGGCTGGAAGCCAAATGCAAATCTGTAGAAGAATGTATAAGAAGGGGAAAAGTAGATACTGCCTACAGGAAAATAAAAGAGACATTAGGGGACAAGAAAAACAGCTCTACGAATATCAAGAACTCAGATGGAAAACCAATTCTCAGCAAAGAAGGGAAAGCTGAAAGGTGGAAAGAGTACATAGAGGAGCTCTACAAAGGAAATGCACTTAGAGACAATGTTGTAGGAAGGGAAGAAGTAGATGCAGATGAAATAGGAGTTACTATACTGAGAGATGAATTTGACAGAGCCCTGAAAGACCTAGGTCGGAAGAAGGCCCTGGGAGTAGATGACATTTCCTCAGAGCTACTAAAGTGTCTGGGAGAGTCAGCCATGACAAAACTGTTTCACCTGACGTGTAAGATGTATGAGACAGGCGAAATACCCTGAGACTTTAAGAAAAATGTAATAATCCCTATTCCAAAGAAATCAGGCGCAGACAGGTGTGAAAATTACAGAACGATCAGTTTGATAAGCCATGGTTGCAAAATTTTAACACGAATTATCTACAGGAGAATGGAAAAGCTGGTAGAAGCTGACCTCGGGGAAGATCAGATTGGATTCAGAAGGAATGTAGAAAGAAGGGAGGCAATACTCACTTTACGGCTTATCTTAGATTAAGGGAAGGAAAACCTACATTTTTAGCTTTTGTAGATTTGAAGAAAGCTTTTGAAAATGTTGATTGGAATATACTCTTTCAAATTCTGAAGTCAGCAGGGGTAAAATACATGGAAAGGAGCTAGTTATTTACAACTTGTACAAAAGCCAGACCTCAGTTAGTAGATTCGAAGGGTATGAAAGGAAAGCATTAGTTGGGAAGGGAGTAAGACAGGGTTGTAGCCTTTCTTCGATGTCATTCAATTTGTACATCGAGCAGGAGGTGAAGGAAAGCAAGGAAAAATTTGGAATAGGTATTAAAGTTCAGGGTGAAGAAATAAAAACATTGCGTTTTGATGATGACATTGTAATTCTGTCAGAGACAGCAAAGGACCTGGAAGTGCAGTTGAATGCAACGGACAGTGTGTTGAAGAGAGCATATAAAATGAACATTAACAAGGGCAAAACAAAAATAATGGAATGCGGTCTTAGAAAATCAGGCGATGCGAAGGAATTAGATTAGGTAACGAAACAATGGAGGTGGTAGATGAGTTTTTTACTTGGGGAGTAAAATATCATATGACGGTCTCAGTACAGAGGATATAAAATGCAGAATGACAATTGAAAGAAAAGCATTTTTGAAAAAGAGAAATTTGCTAACATCGAATATTACTTTAAGGGTAAAGAAGTCTGTTCTGAAGGCATTTATGTGGAGTGTTGCCTTGTACGGGACGATGCCGTGGACGATAAACAGTGGGGACAGGAAGAGAATAGAAGCTTTTGAAATGTGGTGCTACAGAAGAATGCTGAAGATTAGGTGGATAGATCGCGTAACTAATGAAGAGGTACTGAACAGAATTCCTGAGAAAAGTAATTTCTGCAATACCTTGACTAAAAGAAGGGATCAATTGGTAGGAGACATTCTTAGACATCGAGGAATCGTAAATTTAGCATTGGAGGGAAGTGTGTGGGGTAAAAATCGCAGAAGGAGACCAAGAGACGCATATAGTAAGCAGATTCAAATGGATGTGGGTTGCCGTTCTTATGAGGAGATGAGAAGGCTTGCTCAGGATAGAGTAGGGTGGAAAGCTGCATCAAACCAGTCTCCGGACTGAAAACCATAACAACAATGAGTGTCGCTACTGCTATGTTGGACTGCGGTGGCACGTTGAGGCACACGTCTCGTATGCACAGGTCATAACGTTTCTGAGCGCCGAGCAGGACGACGAACTGGCACACTGAACGTTCACTTCAGACGCACGGTCCGAGTGACGTAAGGCTAGTTTACACGACGACACTACGTTTCATGAAACTGCGCTACTGACCAGTGCGCATGCGCGGCAGGCGTTCGCGCAAATCGTTGACGAAACTAAACAGTTTCGGCACCTTCCAACTTTGGCGAAATTGAGTACGCGTGTTTTTAGGTTAGGTGAAAACCAATACAGAACAAAACACAACATAAAGGGGTAAAGGAAGAAATAATTCGGTTTTTGAACATATATGCGATGCATAGGTGTTTGTGCCGTTTTAACGATGAAAATTTCAGGAATAAGCAGCAGCGTATTAGTGTTCTTGTAGCAGTTATTCGTGAATTAAATATTGATGGGTTTACGATTAGTGAATTTCAGACTAAAGTACATTCAATTCCAAATAACTATAGCCTACAAACAAACTATGGCAATTGTGGATTTGGGAACTCGGTACAGGTACTGTAGAGACGAATATCTATTTGACAAGAAAAGTAATGCAATTTTTAATTTCAGTTCTGGTAACAATGCTTCACGCATAACGGTATCTTGTTTCTTTAGTGCATTACTAACTCTGTTTAAAAGGAACGTAATCTGCACTGGTGACATTCTGATTTGATTAAAATAACTTTTAGGGTATTCGATCACAATTTCTTTCAGCAAGGTCGCTAAGCAACCGAGTTGACGTCTTTTTTTAATCCAGTCAGAAACCCCATCACGTTTCGTATTCTTTTTATGTTTAGTATTGTACAGCGACTTCACTCAGACAAGCAATAGCTCCGCCACAACTCTTACAGCTACCAAAACTTTCATTCTACGGCGACTACGGCACTTACAAAACAACGAAACTGAAGTGTATAGTATTGACGCAGTGTCTACAGACATACACGAAACCAGTTGCGCGCAACTCATTTCATGAGAGTGTCGCAACCTAGTGTCGTCGTGTAGACTAGCCAAGGTGGTTGCTGAAGGGGCAGCGTGGCCCTCCAGTGTGGGAGCGCACTTACCGCACAAGTCCGACGCTTGTCGTCTGTGGGGTTGGGGGGAGGGGGCGAGGTGTCCACAGGCTGCTGCCCGTAAACTACCTCACTTCGGCCAACCGTCGCTGCGCTCCGCATCTGCTGCAGCACGCCGGCTGCTCCGGCGACAGCTTCATTTCCGGAAAGACAACGACGGTCGCTCGTCTTGTATCTAAAGAGTTGCTTCCACGGTCTAACAGACACAGTCACGACACTCACTGCTGTCAAAGTTGTTACCAACTGACATTTGCAACGACACTAGCGCTCCTAGTGGTGGGCAAGGAGCCGACAGAGTAATGATTGTTTATAAATACTTTTGTATGTAATTAACCAAACAGTTTCCGTAAATTTACGTTCCAAGCATTATTAAAATATCGAGTGACATAAACGGTCTTGAAAAAAAATAAATAAATAAAATAAAATAAAATAAAATAAAATAATAATAATAATAATTCTCTGATTCAGTGATATGAACAACAACTCATTCACGTGGAAATAACTACGAATATGTGTATATTTTGCAGCTACTGCAAACTATAAGAATATCATCAGACAAGAAACATTTAACTCCAGTTGTGGTCTTTTCTTATATGACAGGCACTTTACTTGACGTGGAAAAATTCGATATTCAGTCTAAAGATTGGAACATTTTTTTTTCACTTTAATCGACTTTGTTATACAGGCATAAACGTTTCAGCGTAGGCTAATTGGACGGTGTTATGTGTAACTAGACCAAGCGCCAGAATGCCATAAACAAGATAATGGCGTCCGAAGTTACCGTTCCCTCGAAATGTTTTTATTGTTGAAGTTTCCCAATTTGTTGTACAGACGAAGGGTTGTTATTGTTTCACTTATTAGTGGAAGATCACCGTAATTAAAAGCTAAACAACACGAAAAAGTAACACAAATGGTAGTTAGACTACCAATGCTTAATTGCTGACTGTGCAGTTCTGTTATGCATCAGTTGACTAAAGGACTTGAACTTCGTTTCGTCTCATTATCCGTAACTGTACTGTGCATTACGCCTATTATAAAAATAAAGTCTTAGGAAGCCATATGCCTTTCATATCCTGTAACAACTTAATGAGGTCACATTACTGAAAACAAAGCTTAAATAAAGAACAAATTACATTTTGTAAGCTAAGCATTGTGAATGACATGCAGAAGGTATCAATCCTAAAGTTCTTGTATCATTTTGTATCATTGACATTTTATTTATGAAATTGTATGAGTCACAAGCCAATTGTAACAATGCAAATAACATTACAGACACTTCAAGGGTCCTCTACGAATGTATATTACAGCACTACATACATTCTAAATTGAAGTAAGTGTAACCAAATGTACTTCACAATGGGCCTACTGTACAAACCTAGTAAAAGGAAACATAATGAAACTTCTACAAAACAAAATTAGAGGTAGTTGTCATTATTCGCATTCAATTTCGAAGTCAACGTGTCCATTGAAACCATCGATGTTGTCTTCCACACTGTGATCACTTCGAAACGACCGGTACATTTGTCTTGCATCTTTCTGAATCAGCGGCAGAAGATATTTCAAGTCTGCCAGTTTTCCTTTAGAAATCTGTTTTCCTCCTGGCCACAGGGGTATGAAGTGTTCACTTAGTTTCAACGGGTGAGAAGAAGGTCGCCGTCTTCTTTTCTTTTTCTAAATGTATATTTCAGCTGCTGTCTCCTGCTCAATGTCGCTTTTCATAAAAATACTTAGACGTTTGTCCTTTCTCATTCCAATTTCTCTAGTCTTCAGCCAATTTATTTTGTGGTATTCTGTGTCACATTTGCGGTTTGTAATTTGTTTTTCCAGCATTTTCGTTCCAACGAAATCTCTCTCTTTTCGGCTCTGTGAACGATCAAAGCATTCTTTTTACGAACACTTACAATATCATCGACGGTGTACAACCGTTGTTGTAGCTTCAATGCAACACTATGTCTCCAAAATAACTGTAATTGGGCAAAAAGCTGTGCCCTGGGAGAACATGGTGCAAAGTAATCTTTTCCGATGCAGGATGACTTTCCAAAACCGTTTTAAGTAACAACACTATTTTTTATGTTACGATTTTGGCTTCCAAACGAGTGTGACCAAAGAATAAGTTCTTTTGCCGCGACATTTCACTCGATATGTTTTTTGAGGCAGCTGCCAACCTCCTGAGCTCCACGGCCAGCTTCACCCTCAACCCAGACGCAGCAGTGGCCTTTGCCGTGTTTGCCACTGTGAATACCTAAATTATACACACACAGATGCCTTTTGTAATACACTATGTTGGTAGGAATCTTAGGCAGAGGCTACGTCTTCTGTAAATCAAAACACAAGGTCTACTATCGCAGAACTATAGTTTGGTTTGTCGCATATGGATTTGTGATACAAAATTGAAACTCAACGATAAGCGAAGTGGCACTTAGTATTTTTTAATATATCATGGCAACCATTGCTAAGACGAGAACGGTGATTTTTATCCACATTGATTATGATGTTTCTCAATAGAATTTGCTCAAATCAGAAGATATCAATAAATGGCGCTTGGTCTAGTGATGCATAACACCGTCCAATTATTTTTGCTTATAAAACGAAAGTCTTTAAAAATCTTGCCGTTTGTGGTTCAGATGTAGCAACAATTGTGGAGTTGGTTTCTGCTTTGTAGGGAAACTGTTTGCTTTCGATGTTTCAGTGTCACTGTTATGAGGATTTTCCTTCAGTTATAATTGTAGTGGCTGATCTAGTACATTAAGTAACGTACGTATTGAATTCACTATGTTGACTGGTATTGTAGTGAAGAAACCTTGAAGTTTATTAGTAGAAAACTAACGTCTTTGATTAGAAAATTGGGACTTCTGTTTTTTATTAGACACTTTTGTTCTTCATAGAAAATGAAATTCTTGATTAAAAAGTCGTAGATTTTAACATAATATTGAATAAACCGCCCTGCAAAGTACCGTTTCATACATTCCAATGGTTCTTAGAAAACCTAATAAAGACAAATATGGAGTTATTTTCTAATTATTACAGATTTTTCTGGCACTACATGCCTTCCCAGTTGTAAAAAGTATGATAAAGTCGATTTAAGTGATATTATTCACACTCATCCGATATCGTATTCAGAAACTTACTTTGCCAGCCGCTTGGAGCGCTGCTGTCGTGGCGTATAACAAAAATCAGTGGGAGTGTCATGACTATATTTTAGAATCTGGTTGCTACCGTCCACCGGGCCCTAGATGTCTTCTAAAATTCCAGAGCATCGCACGAAACAGTCTGCAATTCCCAAATTAGCAAGGTGTGAAACTTGCAAAATGCACTGCAGCCTATTGAAATTGAAACGCCACGAAACCGGCATGGAACGTACTTAAAATTGGGGGGGGGGGGGGGGGGGTAGCAAGACGGGTGGAAGTGGGTCTACCATACCCCGGGCGACACACGTAAAGGGCGCCAGTCTCCAAGTCAGATAACACTGCCCGGGAAAATTATTTTACTAGACTTAAAGCCTAGTCTGACCCTTTACCTCCGAAAACTAAACTCTTTTGTGAATTCGAAATTTTCAAACATATCGACCGTTTCAGGGCGTTGAAATAAATTCAAAGACAAATTTGAAAACTTGTGCGGGACGGGGATTCGAACTCAGGTTATCAGAGCTCGCACACGATCAGCAACTGAGGCATGACAGCAGACACAATTTCAGCGTTTTTGTAGTGCAGTCGACAAGTGCACACGGATGGATTGTATAGCGACTGCAATGGTTTGTTCGCTTATCGTTCGACAAAGGAAAAAACAACGGAAAAGAAAATATCACAATGACGTGTTTAAGGCCCATTTTAGATGTGTAGTTTTATAAGTTTTTGCAAACATTTTGGACCAAAATAATAATCTAAATAATAAAAAATTAATTAATAACAGTGTCTGAAACCCTTGTAGGAAAAAAATTAAGTACTGTCGAGTTCCGAACCACTGACCTTCAGCGTCACAGTCCAACACATTGCCAACTACGTTACAGCTAACAGTTAGCTATTGCGTCCTTTAATCTCATACTATTGATGGCCGTTGTTAACTGATGCTAATATGGCATTTGTAGACACTAGATTATCATTTATCGTACGAAGAACGACGTCTTTTTGTTAATTCTTCAGTGAGCCATTGCTTTGAAATGACAATGTGAAAGTTACAATAAGAAAATCATCAATTACGCAACGCAAGATGGCGTATGTCAGAGACAGTTCTGGGCGAGGAATGTCTCGTGACATCTGTGAACGGCTAGTTTTCGTTAATTTAATGGAGGGTGTCAAAACTCTGTTATTTTTGCAAATATCTCTGAAATGATTCGAGATATGAATAAATAAATTAAAAAAAGTAAGGGAACAAAGTTGTAGAGAATTTTCTCCTCTACAAATTCGTTTAATCAATTTTCGCGTCAGATGAACTGTTTATTTGCAATTAAAATTACATTACAAACGACTTTTTTTGGTATTACTAACGTATTTCTTGTCCGAAATATTTCAAAAAGCGAGGTTCTGGTCTCTGTTAGCCAACAATTATGTCTGTAAAATTTAGTGCCGATCGGTTGAACGGTCCGACCTAAACAGTGGGAACACGTTACAGCCAGACAGACATCGTCAAATCGCCGTTATTTTTGCAAATATCTCTGCAACGATGCAAGATATGAAAAAAACACAATAGAGCGAAGTTGTAGAGAATTTACCCCTCTACCAATTAGCTTCTCCACCAATTAAAATTAGGTTATTCAATTTTCGTGTCAAATGAACGGTTCGTTTGCAATTACAAATATTTTACAAACGGATTTTTTTGGTATTACTACCGTAGTTTTGTCCGAAAAATTTGAAAAGGGAGGTTCTGGTCTCTGGCTGCCTACAATTATGTGTGCAAAATTTGGTGCTGACCGGTTGAACGGTTCATCTTAAAAACAGGGAACACGTTACGGACAGACAGACAGACATCCATCCCAAAATCGCCGTTATTTTTGCAAATATCTCTGAAATGATACGAGATATGAAAGAAACATAACAGAGCAAAGGTGTAGAGAATTTTCTCCTCTACAAAATCGGTTATTCAAGTTTCGTGTCAGATGAATAGTTAAGCCGTTATTTTCATTTAAATTTCGAGCTGTCAAAAGACGATCGCAAAGGCCCACTTTTAGTGTTACTACCGTAACTTAAAGTGGGCCAAAATGTCTAAATGTTTGTAGAGGTTATGGGACTTAACCACGGGGTCATCAGTCCCTAAACTTACAAACTACTTATGAACTACTTACGAACTAGGACGGCACAAATATCCATGCCCGAGGGGGGATTCGAACCTCCGACCGTAGTGGCCGTGCAGACCGTGAGTGGAGCGCCTCAGTCCCCCCCTTTTTTTTTTTTTTTTTTTTTTTTTTTTTTTTTTTTTTTTTGCCATTTGTGCTCACCTGTTTCTGTGTGGTCCCTCCGTATGGAGTAAGAAAAACGACGGCTTCTAGACATAAAATTTTCCCTTTCTGTGAACGAACAATGAAAATATAAACGAAGATAAATATGAGGATGTGATGAGATCTTCTTCGATCTATCCACTGGGAACCACGTTAACAGTTTCTTGTAAAAAAAAAAAAAAAAAAAAAAAAAAAAAAAAAAAAAAAAAAAAAAAAAAACACGTAAAATTATTCTTGCAGGACGAACCTCAACAGTTGGGAAGAGTATCAACTGCGTGGCAGCATCGGAGTTCGTCTTCTCGTGGTTACTTTAGCATTTTAGCGTTTCCGTTTCGTTTTTTCCTAACGATTCGTTTCATATATTTTATTGTCTAAATCTTCGTCTTCTCGTAACTCCGTTGCACCATTCGTCGAAAACTCCACATCGCCGTGAGTGTCTCTGCGGATCTCGTTTTCTCTTTCTGTTAATCTTTCTTCTTAAGTACACTTTGTGGATATCGTATCTTCTTCCTTATGATGAGTAAGTTCTTCTTGTTGGCGAATGTCCTGGGATCGATAGTGATAGAATACCTCCGAAAATATCTATTATATTTCTGTTGACAAAGTTTCTCGTGAAGGATTAAAGAGAAACTTAACGTTTCTTTTTAGCAGTCCGTGTATCGGATGAATGTCTTCGGAAACTGAACCCGTTCCTAGGGTGACGTATCACTTGAAGGTAATTTTGAAAATTTTTCTTGTATTGGGAGCCAAATCAGTTTTTAGTCCGCCAGTGTTGAGTAGATAAATACACACGGAAGTCTTGGACATCGGGAGTCTTGGTGGAGAGCGTATAGTTTATAAAATGACCCATCAGCCATACGTAGCTGTTGTGTTTGACTGCCGGGAAAAGTCGAAATTCTGGACGTAGATGGTCTGTGATTTGAATGGTCTGGGGTGCTGTTCTGTTGAGGATAGCTTGTTTTTTACGCGTCCAGTTCCAGACTTGCACTTGATCCTTGCAGACAAAGATGTGTGCAATCGTTGCCACAACATGGCAGAATTCACAGTACGGAGTCTGTGCAAGGCTGATTCTGTGCAGCCTTTCTTGGGTGGGTACAGTTTCAGTGACTACGTCATACCATTTTGATCGAACATTTGTAGGTAATGTCCTGTTGTGAATATTAGTCCAAACCATCTTCCAATTGGAAGTCGGGTATTTTTTCTCTATGGGAGAAGATGATGACTTCAGTAATAGGCGGCGGTACAACTGTCCAGTCGTCTTCTTAAAAAATTCGCTGTCAATGTAGCTGCATTCCAAATAATAAAGAGCTATGTGCTGAAGGTGTGGACTGATGTGGGCAATATCTATCGGAGAGACATGTTGTGGGGGCGTGATAGCTGATAAAGCCGTTTCGTGATTGTGTCCTCAGTGGCCAATAGTATTTTACATGTTCGTTTCAGGTATATGGCCAAAGCATGCATTCCTGGGTTGTTCAAGCCAAGGCCTCCCATGTCGCAAGGCAGAGCTGTTATTTGGAAAGAAACTTTAAAAATATTTAGCTTCCAAACGAACCAGGCGGCCGCTGATAAAAGTGATCTAGGCACAGTTGTTGGCATTGGCAGAACGGCGGCGACGTATTGCAGTTTGGACAGGACGTAAGAGTTCACGAAAAAGGCTCTCTGTAGACGATCCAGGTTTCTCGTTTCCTGTTCGCGCAAGGTTGCTCTTACAGTCTGTATTTTGGGCTGCCAGTTTTTATTGTACATATCCTGAGGTCGCGCCGTAATGTACATACCAAGTTGTCTCCTTGTGCGTACACAAGGTAACCAACCGTCACCAGTAATAGTCTCAACTTGACCTATTGTTAACATTGCAGATTTATTGTTGTTTAGGAGTGCGCCACTATCTCTTTGGTAATCTTCTAGGATACGCCTCGCATTATCAATATCCGTAACATTATTTAAGAGTAGACTGACATCGTCGGCATAAGCTTGAACTACAGATTTTATTCCGAAAAACTGGAAGCCAGGCAGTCTGTGATGTATTTTACGCAACAGTGGTTCCATAAGCATGGCGTAGAGTGTCGTTGAGAGGGGGCAACCTTGTTTTATTCCTCTGGAGAGTGGCACATACTCTGTCAGCGTGCCATTTACCACGAACCTCGTGCGAGTTCCTCTGACGCAGTTGTTAACAAGACGCACAAAGGCGGGACTGAAACCCATCGTTGTCATTACTATGCTAAGATATGGGTACTCGACTCTATCGTAAGCCTTATCAAAATCCAGGAAGGCTATAGCCATTGCTGTGTTTGTCGTCCAGGTGAGTGTGACGAGATCTCTGTACAGCGTCAAAATGTTTGTTATGGAGCGGCCGCGAACAGCACTTGCTTGGTATGGTCCTAAGATGTCAGGTAAAAGCGGCCGTAACCGTGTATTGAGGGTACGTGTCAGAAGTTTAAAGTCTGCGTTTAGCAGCGTTATAGGCCGGAGACCCTTTATAGTTTTTGTCTGTGGCTTTTTAGGTATTAAGACAGTCACCCCTTCGGTAAAAGCAGTAGGGAGAGAAATCCCACGAAGTATCTCATTATATATCTCTGTGAGTCTGTCCCCAATTATGTGCTAGTACTTGATGTAAAATTCGACGGGCAACCCATCTGTGCCCGGAGCTTTATTTCGTGGCGCGGCCTTGAGTGAATCTCTAAGTTCCTCATTAGTAAAAGGAGCAAGTAAACCTTGATTGTCATCTGCCGTAAGTGTGTAGGGGGTTGCCTGTACATGAAACCATTCCTCCACCTTTTCGTGCGGTACACCTGCGCTGCTATAACGAGCTGAAAAATGATTGACAACATAGTTTTTGATATCTCTTTGTTGGGTATAAGAGGTGCCATCATCGTCTTGTAAGATTTTAATAAGTTTCCTGCGTGCCATACGTAACTGTCGCACTAAATGATATACAGACGTCGTTTGCTGCGGTAAGTTGGCGAAGTCGCGCGCACGAATCTGGTGTCCGGTGGCGGATTGTCCCATCAAGGTGGTTATTTTGGCCTGTATGCGCCGTATCTGGATCATGTTGGTCGGCAGCTGGTTATGATCCTTGTATAACTCTCGTAGAGCGAGGAAGTAAAACTCCTTGGTCTCTCTCACGTAGCGCGCTCTCACTCTGGCGTGTTGTTTGATACAATTAATGATTTTTTCCTTAGTATAAAGCGTCCACCATTCCACTCCAGTCCGGTATTTAGGTCTTTGTGAGGCGGCGGTTTGCCAAACTTTCAAGATCTCATGTTCTAAACTTTCATCCTGTAAGAGACTGCAGTTGAGTTGCCATCGACCAGTGCCTCTGTAAATTTTCTGTGGAGTATGATTAATGACCATATGGTATGCTATATGGTCAGCGAAGTTCACAGGCCAGTATTCGCAACTCCCAACAGTTGCTAAGAGATCTTGGTGTACATATATTCGGTCTAACCTACTAGCCGACGTCGAAGTAAAATGGGTGTAAGCGACGCCGCTCGGCTGGGAATGAATCCATGTGTCCACTAGCTGAAGTTCTGTTGTTAAGGTTTGCAGCTCCGCTCCTGAATGAAGTTAAAATTCGGCGTCAGATCCATGGATCTCAAAACACAATTGAAGTCTCCTCCCAAAACGATGCGTCGGCGCAAGTCGGTGATTAAATTTGCTATCTCTCCAGTATAAAACTCCTTCCGCGCTGCTCGCGCAGTAGAACCGGAAGGTGCGTATACATTAAGGAGGAGTAGATCATTAAAGTCGGCCGCAGTACCTCGTCCCGTTGGTAAGATGGAGAGGGGAACACAAGGGATACCCTCTTTGTAAAGAATCATGGTGCCAGCCTCGGTTCCTATGTTAACTATGGCATCGTAGCCAGGTACATCTGCGATTAGGGGTGTCATGGCTTCCTGTAAAAAGATAATGTCGGCATCCGCTGCCCTCAAATACTGTCTGAGGCTGTAGATTTTAACTTGCGAAGTGATCCTGTTAATATTCAATGTACAAATCTTATAAGCTTGCATCAAACATGAGGTAGTGTGTGAGAGTCTTCCATGAGGCAACTGGTTGGGGTGGCTAACCTAGCGTTAGTCTTTAACTCCAGGTGTTTGAGAAGTTAGTACGTTGGCTGGTCGAGATGCCAATAGCGGTCCTCTCGTTACCGTCGTTTCTTCGACCATCTCTTGGTCAACAGGTACATCTTCAGTGTCGTCCGCCCAGTTGGAAGATGAGGCGGCCATTGACGTGCCTGTTATGGCCTTATCGAGGTCAGATTGCTGCTCATGGCTGGCTTTATTTGATAAGTTGGTCGTCTTCGTCCGTTCGCAAGTCTCTTGTTCTTTCTTCTGAGAGCTGGCCGCAATGTTGTCCGTGGGCACTGAATTTTGTGCTAGAGGGCTACTGCCAACAGAACGTAGAGCTTCTTCATCTGGTGTACGAAGCATCTGTTTGGCTTTCTCGCGCAATGTAGGCGCAGATTTCTCTGCATCGGGATGGGCAATCCTCCGTTTCTTCCTGTTCGTCGGTGACGAACCTCTCTTTGGAGATAGCCTCGTTCTCGGGAGATAGAGAACCAATTTCTTCCGTACAATGTAGTTCATCTTCTTTATCACCCATTTTGTCTACGATAGTACTGTTGCTCCCTTGATGTGAGGCCTCGAGCACCTTAGCAGGCTGGCCGTTCCCTGTAGTAGTTTCTTCATTACTACTCGTCTCCATAAGCACATTATCATCGTTGGGAATGTTATCACTGTATACTTCCATTTCAGAATTTGAAGTCGTGGCGACGTTGGCACGGACGGCCGCTACATATGTAATTGGTAGTAAAGTCATTTTCGGGGGGCATTCTGGTTCACCTGTAGGTAACTGGGTTACTCTTCTTTGGATGCATTGGGCTCTGTGGAGTTGCATCCTGAACATGTCCTTGGTTGCCCGTCATACATTATAATCGCCCTGTACCCACATATCGTGAGGTACGATGGGATATGTCGACGCAATTCGATTTTGATTTGTCGAACCCCATTGAGCACTGGATACTTGTGAAAGGAAGCCCATTTTTCGGCTACGTTGTTGATAACAGTGCCATAACACTTCAGAGTGGCGTTGATTTGTTCTGCAGTTATTTCGAACGGCAGTTCGAAAATACGCACGGTCCTAACTGCAAAACCAGAGAGATAGTGACCTTGCCAACATTTCCGTCATTATGGAGAAACTTTAGGGAATCACCACATGATTCTATGATTTTGTCACACAGTTCAGGGGTACGTAACTTGATGTAAACCGTGGTACTGACAATCGAAAGGTGAATTCCAATTACGTCGGCAGGAGGTATTTTAACGTCTTCGTCTATAAATCGTTCCACTTCATATATTTTAGGTCGGGAAAAGTTACCATCGAATGAAAATCTCAATGTATCTATTCTCTCTGGTTGCTCCATATTAATGTCCATATTGGTGTCTGCACATTATAAACAACTAGAACGGGTTGCTACGAGCGCCGCAACAGCGTGTAACTCACCACAAGCCGCGCCGCCGGCCGCCGCTGACACGTAAACACGCCCCGGACGGTCCGACGGTCAGGCCGGGAATAATCCCCTCGGCCACCGCGGCTGGCAACGGAGAAGTAAGTATTGGATTCACCCTCTTATGCCTTAAAGACTAAATAAAGGGAATTTAAAATTTCAAGAGCTAAGATGTTAACCAGAGAAGTTCTTCAGTTATTTACACATGAGAGTAACGCAATTTGACGAGCTAATCACAACTCTGGGCGCTGCCAACACCTACCAAAATGCAAACATGGGACTGGCAATTACACATCAAAAGAGGCTCGGTGTTGCATTGAGCTAGTTTGTATGAAATTACGCCGATTTTATTTAGTTTGATATTATTTATTAGTCGAGAAAACTAGTTAATAACAGTAATCGCTACATTTTGTATAAAATATGTCCAAAGCAACTGATTGAAAACGGCAGAAAAGTAGTACAGACGTAAAGTTTAGACATTGTTGTGTGTAGTGACATCGTACGTGGTTTCTGATCCATCTGAAGTCACAGAAAAATTAGTCAGGTACGCCTTTACACTGTCGCAATCACAAGGAGAAGGGCGGTGCACGAGCTGTTCACAGCGGTAATTTCATTTTCAGATATAGCCTAGATGTTGCAGTAAACATTCGTGCAGGAGTTAAGAAGTTTCGACTTTACGCTTTATGCTACGCCGCATTATCACAGCTAAGATTAAAGCAAGTGTCACTATACGCTGTAAGAACCAGCGTCATGGGCTATGTACGCTTCTGATTTAGGATTTGCCTCAATGTTATCTTAGAGTCGAACCGTACATGTCTGCTTTCATTCCCCAACAAGTACTTTAGTTGCAGATATTACATGTGATCCTGTAGTTAAAAACACTCTACGCATAGGCTGAAGTTCGCGCAACAAATAAGGATTATTACATAAAATAAATGATTCATTAATAATAAGGATTCTATTCTAACGTTTTCAAACGATGGACGAATAATGAGAGATTTAGTTGAATAAGGTTTATTCAGTTAAATTGATTCCTTATTGGAAGTGGTCAGATGAATTATTAATCATAAATAGAGTAAAATGGTTACACAGTTGCATTGTATGCGATAAGAAATCAGTAGCACTTTCCCCCAACTAAGCAAGCATAACTATAAGAACACACAGAAACTCTGTAAATTTCGGGAGCACTCAATATGAAATTATGAATAGTTCAAAATAGTTTAAGTTTTCCTGACACCATTTCTACACTCATAAGTTCTTGTGCAAAAACATAAACACATATCAGCTGCACTGGCGTACACTTCTTCTCGTCAAACTTAAGAGTCCCGAAAAGCGACTGTTCGCTTCGCAAATGTGAACACACTGTCCGATCGAATCACTCTACCATCCAGGAGAGTCCTTCTTCTGCCAAGACTAGACACGGAGTTGCCGGCCGCGGTGGCCGAGGAGACTGAGGCGCTCCAGTCACGGTCTGCAAGGCCACTACGGTCGGGGGTTCGAATCCCCCCTCGGGCATGGATATTTGTGCCGTCCTAGTTCGTAAGTAGTTCATAAGTAGTTTGTAAGTTTAGGGACTGATGACCCCGTAGTTAAGTCCCGTAGACTATACAAACATTTGAACATTTTTTTTGAGACACGGAGTTCCGTTTTCCGCTCACAGTCTTCGCTCCTCTCCTCCCTCTCAAACACACACTCCCCACCAGCCCTGTCCCTAGGCCGCTTCCTCATTGGCCGATCAGCATCCCTTCCAAAATCGTATACATCTTAACACGAGATATTTATTTAAGTAAAATCTGACCATCTGGAACTACTTCCTTACTAATATAACATTACTTAAATATTAAAAAGGACCGTTAATTAGTATTACATAAAGTCTGAAATAAATAAATAAATAGACAAACCAGATTTCATGAGCCTGACCGCACATGCCACACAATATTTACATAAATCACAGGCAAATTATAAAATAAATCGCCACACTAAATTAAATATACAATAGGAAAATCATGCTACTTGCATTTTCAGTGTTACTGTGGAGAATATGATAACCTGTTTATATTTCCATTTACTATCTTATATGCCCGTTCTTTGCAACGGTTGTTAAAGAAGGGCATATGCGTATCATCGCTTTTTAGGGTTCCAGACCTCCGTCAGTAAAAATCCTTGTAGTATCGCTCTGTCAATAAATTCAGTTGTCCTAGCCAAGATGTCAAATGTAAATAAAAGTCATTACCCGAAACGATGTATCTTCACAAATATGTCAAATGTAAGTAAAAGTTCATAAGGTTTTTGATACAAAATGAAACATGCCAAAAGAAGCAAAGATATGTCGTTAAGTATTTAATACACAAATCCTAATCAGTAACACTATGTTCAATGTTTGTTGGTATTCGCAGAGATAAGATTGCTTAATTCTATCACTGACGTTCGCTTCCTTGCTGTACTACCCCATACTTATTTCATAGCAGCAGCGTCTATTAATTCTTTGGTGCACTACAGCGCCTCTATCGCTTGTTTGTTGTACTATGCCATGCATACTTCAAACATAGAATACATCTAAATATTTTCCCGTGATCTCACTTTTATGAAACGAAGTTGCTCCATGCAAATACGTGAAGTATTTTAGGAGATAAGGTTTTTCTAATAGATGAACAGAAAGTTACTGAAAACATTTAAGATTACGATGTATCTTTTTTACGTGATCTGATTTTGAGAATTAAAAACATTGCGTTTTGCCGACGACATAGTAATTCTGTCAGAGACAGCAAACGACTAGAAGAGCAGTTGAACGGAATGGACAGTGTGCTGAAAGGTGCATATAAGATGAACAAACTAGGGTAATGAAGTGCAGTCTAAGAAAATCAGGTGATGCTGAAGGAATTAGATTAGGTAACGAAACAATAAAGGAGGTAGATGAGTTTTGTTACTTGGTTAGTAAAATAACATGCGATGGTCGCAGTACAGAGGATATAAAATGCAGAATGGCAATGGGTAGAAAAGCGTCCTTGAAAAAGAGAAATTTGTTAACATCGAATATTGATTTAAGCCTAAGGAAGTCCTTTCTGAAGGCATTTGTGTGGAGAGTTGCCTTATATGGGAGTGAAACATGCACGATAAACAGTGCGGACAGGAAGAGGATTGAGGCTTTTGAAATGTGGTGCTACAGTACAATGTCGAAATTAGGTGGGAGGATCGCGTAACTAATGAGAAGGTACTGAACAGAATGGGGGACAAAAGGAATTTTTGGCATATCTTGACTAAAAGAAGGGATCGATTGGTAGAACACATTCTTAGACATCAAGGAACTGTGAATTTAACGTTGGAGGGAGCTGTGTGGGGTAAAAGCCGCAGAGGAAGACCAAGAGGTGGATACAGTAAGCAGATTCAGACATATGTAGGTAGCGACAGGCCTACATTTACAGACTTATTATTCGTACAGATGTGTTGTTATTGTTTACGACATCATATGTCCCGAACTATATTGTCGTAGGTAGTTTTTAACCCCACAGCGATTGTCGTCTTATAGTAAGCAGTATGTGTACCAAGATTAATTGAAATCTGTTCATTATTTTAGGAAGAGATGTGGAAAACGTCCCTTTATCTTTCTAAACAATACCATTACTTACAGTAATTACGTGACTCTACAGACATTACTTTCGTTAAGTCACAAGTTTGAATACCGAACGCCACCATATAACGCTACCTGCGTTTTACGTTAACTAACGGGATAGCAAAATAAAGTTGAATAATTTTTTACGTAACCGAAGTGAGATATTGGTGGGTTTCGTGAAAATAAAAATGCCGTATAAATATTGATCGAGGGGAAAATGAACCCTGAATGTGAAAAATGTAGCGGAAATGAAATAATAATAATATGTCTGGTAGAATTTGGTATAAATCGGGGGGGGGGGGGGGGGGGGGCTTGCAGGCAACGTTATAAAAAACTTAGGAAAATTCATCATGGCCGGGAATTTCATAACACTTGTAGGCTCTGGAATTGTTAAACTGTTTACAAGTAAGTAGATTTGATGCCGTGATAAGAATTGGTAGCGAACAGTACGTAATAATGTCGGGGACAGATTTTGTTATACGTGATAATATTTCAATGGGGGCCGAGCCGCTGAATTTAAATGGATCAAGGCATCGGACTTCGAAAGAAACGTGAAAAAACTTCAGGTTCTTTATGATGGGTCCCCGTGGAAAAGTAATTAAACATGAATTGATTTTAGACTGTAATGGAGGCCCGACATTGTTGTACACATTAACTGCCAATTTATTAAAGAAAGCAACTGAATTTAACAAAAATATTTAAACAATAGGGGGTAGTTATAAATGAGAAAATGCAAGGGTAAACTGAAATTAATGTTTTAATAATAATAATTGGTGGCCACACTTACTTAGTACGATGATGTTCTCTCGAAACAGAAGCTGAATCTCAATTCGATTTGGTCTCCTCCGCTCTGGCCAGCGATATGCATATGAGGGGTTTAAATAAATTATTCCACTGACCAGAGGAGACGAGCATTGGTTGCGAAAAAGACGTTATTTATTTATTTTGTATCGTTACAACCACTGAGACTATAACGCGTGTTATTTGGTACACATGTGTTCTGGGAACGTCTTATTACACGAAGAACCTCAATTTGTACATTGATCATTCCGTGTATGGACATTGCTTTTAGCATAAGTACAAGTGCCAGAGCTAATATAGAAAAAATGTTGTAGGGTTATCCGTGCAGTAACTCTTATTCTTATTTGGATTCTAGAAGGTATGTGGAGAACAATGAGTGGGTGGTGTTTTGAACGTTCTCTGCTTCCTCATGTTCCTAATCGCATAGAACTGGTTCATCATTTACACTTGTTTCACGTATTTTTAAGGCTGGTAGAAGAAATAAAAACTGATCGTAGAATTTGTAGAGAATTGTTTCGTGATCGTACTCCACATGTTAAAACACACTTCTTCCCATAGTTTGCTTTTCAAATTAGTGTCAGAATAATGTTTTATCGAATAACTAGCTGACCCGATAAACTTAATGTCACTTACCTCTTAATGTAAACCATATTAATTTAAATCATATGTATGTTAGACCCAGTAGCTTTATAAAGGCATCATCTAAGTATCGGCTCGATAGTGGGCGGAAAGAGTGGGCAAATCACGCACACATGTCCAGGATAATGTTCATGTCACATTCGTGGAAGTTCAGGGAAGGCTTAAACGGTGATAAAATATGGAAACATTGCGAGGAAAATGTAGATTTAAAACATGTAAAATAAAGACTTGGTTCTTGTGTTGATGCGCTTAGAAATATACCTTGAAAGACTAAAGTTCGCTTTACACGATCTGTACCCTTATATGATCTGTCAAAGATAAAAACGAATTGCTGTTCGTTAGTCTCGCTAAAACTCGAGAACGGCTGAAACGATTTGGCTATATATCATTACATAAACCACTGAATATATTGTGATGAAATCTGGTGTGGAGATAGCTTGAGCGCTGAAGTATCGGATAAGATACTTTAGAAAATGTGTAATTCAAGATATTTTTTGATTTGAAGTATATAAAGCGAAATATCGAACAATAATTACTCTGGAAAAGCTATTTACTCGTTGACTTCTTAACTATTCTCCAGAAGTTATAATTAACTTTTAAAAATGCATTGTCCCTTTTGTAAAACGTGGATAGAACGGTAGAACAACAGAAGTATGTATGTACTCTTTCTTTGAACGTCAAAAGTGCAAAAGTCTATCGCAATCGTACGAATGATATTGATAACCGAAAGAAAAGAGCTCTTTCAGTTTTCCACAAATTTTCCTATTTCCTGGCCAACTATTCCAAACTTTTTCTTCAATCAAACCATACTCTCGCTTTAAAGGTCGAATGTGCAAAGTTTTATCGCAATCAGATAAATGGTTTTGATATTTCATAGAAAAATCTCTTTCTATTTTTTCTGAATTTTCCACTTTCCCAGGAAGCTTTTCCAAATTTTTGTTTCATAAGAACGTCACTCTTACTTTGAACGTCAAATATGCGAAATTTTATCGAAATCAGACGAACGATATTGATATCCAATTGAAAAAGACTCTATCAGTTTCACTCGAATTTTCAAATTTTCCGGGTAACTTTGCGAAATTTTTAGTTCATAAGGACGTTCATCTTTCGTTGAAAGTCAAACGATCAAAATTATATCGCAATCGGATGAACGTTTCTCAACTTCTAGTGTGAAGTACATTTAGAAACACATTGAAAAAGGAACTTGGTTCTAATTTTGCGACTTTCCTTTTTAACTGACCCCCTCTCTCTTTTCTTTTTTTTTTTTTTTTTTTTTTATTTTTATTTTCTTTTTTTTTTTTTTTTTTTTTTAGTCAAAACTTTTCCAAGACGAACGCACTTTCAGTTTTTCTCAAATTTTCCAAATTTCCGGTAGATTTTCCAAAAAATTTATTTCATACAAACCTTGTCCTTACAACCATGCTCTTACAACCATGTAGCAATTGATTTTTATTCGTAAAAAAAATCGCTTTCGGTTTTTCCTAAATTTTCCTACTTTCCGGGCGATTTTTCCACATTTTCATTTGATGCGAACCCTCCTCTTGCTTTCAACATGAAATGTAAACAATTTTATCGCAGTTGAACGAACGGTATTGATAGCTCATTGGAAAAAGCTGTTTAAGTTTTACCCGATTTTCCTCTTTTCCGGACATCTTTTCCATATTTTATCACCGTTTAAACCTTCCCTGGACTTACACGAATATTTCAAGATTAAAATTAACAAAATCGGTTCAGCCGTTTTGGAGTTTTAGCGAGACTAACGAACAGCAAAAAAAAAAAAAAAAAAAAAAAAAATAAAAATAAAAATAAAAAAAAATATATATATATATATATATATATATATATATATATATATACCGGCCTGTTGTCTACTTAATTATGACGAATTCAGTATAGATGTCTTCATCCCTCACAGCAGCCATTTTACAGACTTCAAAGTTGCCAACTGCAGATAACAGAGAGACGGCAACTACACTGTCGTCCGTGTGCGCTCAGAAATAAACCGTGGGAGGGGAGACAGAATGGAGACAGTTGCGTCGCGGACAGAGCAACTGAAAAGTTGTGTAGCTGTCGCGGCGCTCCGTGGGCGCTCGTAACTATAATCGTACCGACTTTGTGAAAAAAAAAAAAAAAAAACAAGACAGCTGCGCGACAAAAAGCCTCCCGTGTCCGCCCTAAAGCAGTTAGGCTATGCAGGCAGGCTTCCCTTCCTGCCTAAATTCTCAGCTTGTAGCACGCTACGATCGTAGCATTTCCCGCCCACTCGTTCCTCTTGCACGCAGACTATCCTGGATTCCCTCAGAAGCGAAGATAGGTCGTGATCATTCATAATAAATTCTAGATATTTTAATGATATTATATTATTACTTGTATTATATTCTTATCACGCGTAAATTCTTTTTCTTCTGTCATGTATTACTCTTTTCCTCAGCCTGTGGCAGCTACATTTGGTTCTGCCACTGTTTTTGCAGCACTTCCAATACGTATTTTGCGGAATGTATCGCCAAGAATATGGTGGTAATCTTGACCCTTTCATTCGCAACAGATGCGAAATCCTTTTTGGTCCATACTCGTCAACCTTACTATTTATGTCAAATACTTTTAATTCCCTCCTAATATCTTTATATGTTTTGTAAGCTAACTTTGTGTGTCATGCTGAGTTCCTGAGAAATTTCGTTTCATTAGCCCGCAATCTTATTTTTAATCTTTCATTTTTTATTATCTAAGATTCTCTGGGAAGATCAGTTTGGATTTAGGAGAAATATAGGAACACGTGAGGTAATACATTGCGACTTATTTAGGAGATAGATTAACGAAAAGCAAGACCTTTTTTATCGAAATAATTCGCAGGTAAACTGCCGGTTTTCAGTGTCCCGTTGGACACTGAAACACGGCAATTTACCCGCGAATTATTTCGATATGAAGTACGCCGGGAGAATTTGAAGAATCACAAGACCTTTTTTGTTTTTGTGAGTTTGGAGAAAGCTTTTGACAATGTTGTACACTTTCATATTCTGAAGATAGAAGGGGTAAAATATAATAAACGAAAAGTAGTATAGAATTTGTGCATAAACGACAATTAGATACGAAGGGCTTCAAATAGACGCAGTTGGTGGGAAGGGAGTTCGACACGGTTGTAGCCTTTCCCCATTGAGAAAACTGTGAAGGAAAGCAAGAAAATATTCGGATAATAAGGAATTAAAGGTCTGGGAGAATAAATAAACATTTTCGGTGGGAATCCTGCATAGTAAAATGTAGACTTTCACGGCCAGAAATGTCATGTCCATTAAAATTATCTGGATGTTATGCCGTGGTAAGTTGAAAAATGCAACGGAAAGAATTGGGAGAATTTTGACGAAGCGGAATATTTCCGTAATTTACAAACTAACCCTTAAGACACAGGCACAACTTAAACCTGCCAAGGACGCTCGCAAACCATTAGAAAAAGCTGGGATCTACAGGATCCCGAGCATTTGCAGAGATTTTTACGTGAGTACCACCACAAGAACAGTCGCAAAACCTTTGTAAGAGCGCATGGACAGGTAGAAGAGGAGAAACGGAACGATCAGATGCTGCGCAGCATGCTTTCCAGCCAGGTAACCACCACATTCGCTTCGACGAGACGCAGGTACTAGCGGACAGTCGTGGTTGAGTAGCCGGTAATATTGTCGCGTTGCAATGGAAGCAGGCTTGACTTCGAAGGCAACTAAACACAGCACTTATACTGAAAGCACGTTTATTACGAACTCACAGCAGCACTGACTGCCTCTCAGGCAGAGTGCTCTGCTATTTATACACAGACAGAATTTGCCAGAAATTAGAAGAACAGTTAACATAAGAAACAAGTAGAATTTACAAGTGAACATAAGAAAGATGTAGAACCTTCTGGAATTGTAAATTACAAAGAAATAAATTTTTGCCGATGGGCGGGATGGAACCGGCGACCTTCTGCTCCGCAGTCCGTGACGCTATCCCTTGCGCCACGCCGGCAGTTGGTGTGCGCGGTCTCTCGCGGCAATATACTCACGCCCGAGATTAAAGTAAGAATGAACTAAGTAAAATAGAATAGATAAAAGTAAATTAAAACACGTAGTTACCTCCTTTAAGGGGTGTTGCAAGTGTTGGCATACGTGAGAATTACCAGTTTTATGTGGGACACATTGTACTGTATTTGAACCCAGCTCCACTTTCAAATAACTCAACACAGGTCTCAGAACTTCATTATATTTTTATTTTGTTAAGAAGCTGTCTGAAGGGCACTGCATTTCTACGAACATTTTACTGTATCATCTGTTGTCTCAGACACTACAGGTCAGGTTAGTAAAGTATGAGCAGCGTGTGCCACTTTGTTTCTTGTTGTGTTTTGTTTTTTGCTTCTTGGTCGGTTTTGTGTCCCAACTTCGTCGCCGCTTTTGTGTCCCAGCCTCGTCGTAGGTGTCGGTGGCCGAGTGGAATGAGCCCGACACAGGAACAAAAATAGCACGCTGGTGCAGGTACGGAGGGGAGCAGCCAGAAACTATAAACACTAGAGTAAATTAGAAAGAGATATATATTGCACAGAATGTAACAATACTTAACTTTTACATAGTACTGCAGAATGTTGATACATAGTTATTAGAGGCCTGCCTAGTGCCTGTACAATAGCAAAGTCTTCAATCGTGCCTATCTGATTACGAAGGTCCTAACTCGTTGCTATCTCAGTCCGAAGTGGCCGATGTCCTTCAGTGGTGGCCACGAGCGGCGTTGTCGCAGAGGGCGCTCGTGGCTGTCGTCGTGAGAACGCCGCGCCGTGCGTGCATGGCGGCGCGCGGCGAAAGTAAGTGGCGCGCACTTTGTACTTGTGCGACACCACAGTCGGCTTGTCCCCAGCAACAAGGTATCCTCACCCACTGTCAGCTGAAGATCGAAGGTAACATGGTGCTGACCAAAACTCGTTCATTGCCGTCTATTTAGAGCTAGCTAACAATTCACTGATTTTTTTTATTTTATTTCTGTTGTTATCACACTATAGTGACTAATCGGCTTTTAATCACACATAAAACAGGTGGTCGAACTACAAAGAAACGTTCAAAGGGTATGCATTTGTCGAGTCGTTTGCTTCACGTGTCTGCTTGGTTTGTTGTCAAATTACAGCAAATGAACCGCCGAGTTAAGATCACTTTTCGAAACTGTAAGATATATTATGATTATTAAAACATTTATTTGTGTTGTAGACTACCACTGTGAAACTGTTTTCGCGAATTTCATGGTAACTATGTCGCTCAAATGTGTTAACCTCCTCATTATAAAATGCGACTACATACTTTCAGCCCCTGCGGTTTGAGGCACCTATGTATGTGATGAACAAGCTCGGTTGTCTATACATAGACCTTTAACTGTGATAAAGCTTCAAATAATGCTCACCAAAAACAAATATTTCATCTATGAACTACAGAATGTTTCAGGAAAAATAGCAAATATTTTAGAAGATGGTAGTAAAGACGATTTGCAGTTTAAATTTCATATAACGTGTGTCCAGTTTTATTGGATTCAGAGAAACAGCTCTTGGTATGTACAACAAATTTAAAGCACATGCAAATTTGGATTTTTTGACTGATTCTTTCGTCAGTTCTTGGTAGATCACCATATTGATTTATATTTAAACAACCGGTTTTCGACGTACTTTGAAGTCTGAATATGTACTAGTAAGCCGAAAACCGGGTAACTAAGTGGAAATGAACGTGCAGAACATATACAAAATTTTACTTTTAAGTCAGTGTGTTGTACTAACAAGAACCGACGGATAAATCAGTGAAAATGTCTTCATTTACATTTCCTCTAAGTTTGTTTGGTTTTAATATTAACGGCTATATCTCTGTATTCAATAAAAATTGTAAACATGTTATATGTAATTTTTAATGCAATTTGTCTCTAGTATCACTTCCTAAAAAACTTACGACTGAGTCTAAAAATTACGTTTCTCTGAACAGGAGACAAGTGTACATTCTCAAACAAATTCGCGACTTGGCTTCGTTTGTCTGCTGGGTTCCCCATTCGGTCCTCTGCGCATGCGCCAAGCACTTCCATACGCGTGAGAATAGGATCCATCTTATTCCGTCTACTAGCGATCGTATGCGTGCATCTTGCACTAGTGGACGCGTCTACACTTTACCCTGCCGGCGTGACCGGTGCATCATGGATAATCTCGTAAGCTCTCATTTCCCGTGTAGAAAGGCCTTTAGTGGCAGTCAGTAGCGACCCATTGTGTGTGTTGGACCTGCAGTCCTATAAACCCCACAGAAGATGTCCGCAGGCGGCACAAACGTTGGGTTTTGACAACAAATTCAACTGACTGCGGCATAACAACCCGGATAATTGTAACGGACATGGAAATCCTGCAGTCTTCGCAGCTAATTTTTTTTCTAATTGAAGATATAACGGTGTGACACTGCAATAAAAATGTAACAGTAAAAGTGGTATAATTTCCCATTGTTTCCGTACTTGAAGGTGGCTGAAAAGCAATGCGCTGAAAACCTTATTTTTTTGAAAAAAGGAACAGTATTTAACAATGGTTATTTTTCCGAGGTGGGAAACTTTTTTGACATTGTAAGTTGCTTAGTCAAGGAGAGTATGCTGAATGGCTGTCGATACGGGATTCGTGAAAGTATTTGAATTGGGAAAATGGCCTCACAGAAATTGTTAAGAAAAACCATGAAACTGTGTCCTCCTAGCAAGGGAACATCTGCTCCTCACTCTTTGTTCAGCTGCGGTTTGTTCTGACGAGGGGCGTGAGCTGCCTGAATCGGTTATTGTTTAGCGGATAGTGGGCACAAATTAATCGGCGCTCCTGTGGGGAGGCAGGCAATAAATCACAAAGGCCTGAGCGCAGTGCGTGACGAGTACGTCTTGCGTGACACGCACGCCCGCCCCCAACAGCTGCGTCTGAGGGGGGGGGGGGGGGGGGACACGGTCGTGGGGCGCGATCCCATCAAAATCTGGACCGCAGCCGCCGCGTGCGCAGGCAGGCTACCGAAGTACCGCCGTTACGTACACTTGCTCTGTCACTAATGGTTTCCGTCTGACGCTGTCGCAAACACTCGTTCCGTCATCCGTTTAAGCCCTTTCTATACAAGACGTGCAAAAGCACAAGGAAGTCGTTGTCAGCTGCAGCCCACCTTGCGATAGACCGTCGAACTACAAAGAAACGTTCAAATGGTACGCATTTTTTGAGTCGTCTGCTTCACGTGTCTACTTCGTTTGTTGTCAACTTACAGCGAATGAATCGCCGCGTTAACATCACTTTTTGAAACTGTATAATACAGGGAGTTACAAAAAGGCACGTCCAAACTTTCAGGAAACATTCCTCACACACAAAGAAAGAAAATATGTGGACATGTGTCCGGAAACGCTTAATTTACATGTTAGAGCTCAGTTTATTACTTCTCTCCAAATCACATTAATCATGGAATGGAAATACACAGCAACAGAACGTACCAGCGTGACTTCAAACACTTTGTTACAGGAAATGTTCAAAATGTCCTCCGTTAGCGAGGATACATGCATCCACCCACCGTCGCATGGAATCCCTGATGCGCTGATGCAGCCATGGAGAATGGCGTATTGTATCACGGCCGTCCACAATACGAGCACAAAGAGTCTCTACATTTGGTACCGCGGTTGAGTAGACAAGAGCTTTCAAATCCCCCATAAATGAAAGTCAAGAGGTTGAGGTCAGGAGAGCGTGGAGGCCATGGAATTGGTCCGCCTCTACCAATCCATCGGTCACCGAAATCGTTGTTGAGAAGCGTAGGAACACGTCGACTGAAATGTGCAGGAGCTCCATCGTGCATGAACCACATGTTGTGTCGTACTTGTAAACTCACTTGGTCTAGAAGCACAGGTAGACTATCCCGTATGAAATCATGATAACGTGCTCCAGTGGCCGGCCGCGGTGGCCGAGGTGACTGAGGCGCTCCAGTCACGGTCAGCACGGCCACTACGGTCGGGGGTTCGAATCCCCCCTCGGGCATGGATATTTGTGCCGTCCTAGTTCGTAAGTAGTTCATAAGTAGTTTGTAAGTTTAGGGACTGATGACCCCGTAGTTAAGTCCCATAAGCTTAACAGACATTTGAACATTTGCTCCAGTGAGCGTAGGTAGAAGAATATGACGCCCAATCAAGACATACCGACATTTCCTCCCCAAACATTCACAGAAAATTTGTGTTGATGACATGAATCGAGAAAGTACAGTACATACTAACGAAACAATTGGGTATTTTGACAATTGTCTACACGAATTATTTCAATTTACATTTAAAAAGAAATAATAAAATGAGCTCTAACATGGAAATTAAGCGTTTCCGGACAGATGTCCACATAACAAAATTTCTTTCTTTGTGTTTGAGGAATGTTTCCTGGAAGTTTGGCCGTACCTTTTTGTAACACTCTGTATATTGTGATGGTTAAAAAAAATTGTGTTTTAGACTGCCACTGTGAAACTGTATTTAATTGTTTTCGTGCAGTTCATGCCTATCTACGTAGCTCACATGTGTTAAGGTCCTCATTATAAAATGCGATTACATAATTCCAGCCCCTACGATTTGAGGCGCCTATGTATATGATGAACAAGCTCAGGTGTCTATACATAGACCTTTCACTTTGATTAAGCTTCAAGTAATGCTCACCAAAAACAAATATTTCGTCTGTTAACTACTGCATGTTTCAGGACAAATAGCAAATATTTTAGAAGATGGTAATAAAGGCGATTTGCAGTTAAAATTTCATATAACGTGTGTCCAATTTTTATTGGGTACAGAGATACAACTCTTGGTATGTACAACAAACTGATGTAGATATTTTGACTGATTCTTTCGTCGGTTCTTGGTAGATCACCATATTGACTTTCATTTAAATAACCGGTTTTCGACATAGTTTAAAGTCTGAATATGTCCTAGTAAGCCGAGAACCGGGTAACTAAGTGGAAATGAACGTGCAGAAGATACACAAAATTCTACTTTCAAGTAAGTGTGATGTTGTACTACCAAGAACCGACGGATAAATCAGTGAAAATTTCTTAATTTACATTTGCTCTACGTTTGTTTGGATTTCATATTAACAGCTATATCTCTGTATTCAATAAAAATTGTACACAGGTTATGTTAATTTTTAATGCAATTCCTCTATAGTATCCTATATAAAATACTTACGACTGAGTCGAAAAACTACGTTCCTCTGAGCAGGTGACAAGTACATATTCTCAAACAAATTCCCGACTTGGCTTCGTTTGTCAGCTGGGTTCCCCATTCGGTCGTCTGCGCATGCGCGAATCACTTCCATATGCGTGAGAATAGGATCCATCCTATTCCGTCTACTAGTGATCGTAGCGTGCATCTTGTGCAAGTGGACGCGTCTACACTGTGGACGGCGTAACCAGTGCATTATGGTAATCTCGTAAGCTCTCACTTCCCGTGTAGAAAGGGCTTAAGCCTTTTCTATACGATACGTGCGACACGCACAAGAAGGTCGTTTCAGCTGCAGCGCTCCTTGCGATAGACTATCGAACTACAAAGCAGCGTTTACACGTTACGCATTTGTCGAGTCTTCTGATTCACGTGTTTACTTTGTTTTTCTGTCAACTAAAGAGCAAATGAATCGCCAAGTTAAGATCACTTTTCGAGACTGTCAGATATATTGTGATTATTGTAATGATTAAAACATTTATTTGTGATTTAGACAACTACTGTGAACATGTATGTAATTGTTTTTGTGCAGTTTATGCGAAACTACGTCGCTCATAAGTGTAAACATTCTCATTTATAAAATGCTATTAAAGATTTGCAGGCCGCGCGGTTTGAGGCACCAATGTACGAGGCGCGTTTTTTAAGTAAGTTCCGTTTAAACAGGTTTACAACGAAAGGTTATTTCAAAAAAGTAAATTTATTTTCAGAAAATACATACTTTATTTTTCGATATTGTTGCCAAGTTTGTTCAAACGCTTTTCATGCCTCTCAACCAATTTTAAAATACCGTCGTCATACAATCTTGCCGCCTGTTCCGATAACCAAGAGTTCACTGTCGTTTTGGCCCTTGTATTTACTTTGCTCTTGAGAGAGCCTACATATGAGTCGAACAACTACGTTCCTCTGAGAAGGACACAAGTAAACATTTCTCAAACAAATTCGCGACTTGGCTCCGTTCGTCATCTGGATTCCCCTCTCGGTCGTCTGCGCATGCGCGAAGTACGCGCGAGAATAGGATTCATCCTATTCCGTCCACAAACGATCGTATGTGTGTATCTTGTGCAAGTGGCCACGGGTCTACACGGTACGCGGAAGGCGTAGCCGGTGCATCATAGGTCATCTTGTGAGCTCTCACGTCCCGAGTAGAAAGGGCTTTACATAATCATGTCTCTCGTACGGGGATTCTCTTTTTGGCCCATTTCAGATTGCTGGAGTAACACTATAAGAGGGCTTTTGCGATCGTATTCTTATCTTGTACGAGTAATACTGTATGCAGATGAGTTATCGAGACAAAAATCGTGGCCTCATCTTCAAAGCTTCACCTTGCAATACCTCCCTCCTACTTTCCAAATCGTCTTAAAAATTTCAATTAAAATAACAGCTTATATGTTCATCTGAGACGAAAATGGAATAAACGAATTTGTAGAGGGGAAAATTCTCTACCACTTTGATCTCCCATGTTTTCTCCGTACCTCGCACCGTTTCCATTTCCAAAAATAATGGCGATTTGACACTGTCACTTTATTTTACATAAACCATTACAGACAAAGAAAATAAACGTCAAAGAGAGGACAAACTACGATGTCTCGCATCGTTTCAAAAGTAATTGCAAAAATAACCGCGATTTGATACTGTCACTGTGTAACGTGTTCCCACTTTTTAGGGCCCGCCAGTCAACCGATCGGCACCTTGTAGCATTACATTTAATATTACAACCTAATTTTACAGGCGTAATTGTTGGCCGCCAGCGACCATAATCTCCATTTTTTCAAATGTTTCGGACAAAAATAGCTTAGTTACACTTAGACCGTTCGTGATGGCCTTTTGACGGCACGAAAATTAATTGGAAGTAACACCTTAACTGTTCATCTGAGTCAAAAACTGGTTAAACGTAGGCCTTTTTATAGGGGAGAAGATTCTCTACAACTTTGCTCCCTTATGTTTTTTCATAACTCGCGTCGTTTCAGAGATATTTGCAAAAATAACGACAATTTGACATTGTCACTCGATTTTACGTAAACCAGTACAAGCAAAGATAATAAACTTTAAAACGGATACAAACTATCACGGCAAGACAGGTGATAGTATTTTAACGGAAAATATAATTAAATATGAAAAAGATATTAAGAGAAATTTGTTAAAAAAAGGGAGAATATTTGTCAAAGTTAAACTCTGAAATATCAAATAATTTTGGCTATATATTAAAACAGGGTCACAGACAATATTACGAATTTTGTTCACAGATATTATCACAGTAGAGCCGTAATCGCATACGAGTTCTTATTTCGACACGCAGAAATTGCCTCCGACCAATGAGAACTCGCTAGCTGTCACCCAATGAGATGCTGCGTACTTCTTAAATGGTGATTCGGGCGCTACACGCCCTCATGTACTAGGGAAAAACATTCTTGTTTAACCTATACCTAACCTTCTCAAGGCTACGCTACAGATCACTTTTTAAAGTGAAAATTAGGTTAGGTATAGGTTAAGCAAGAAGTTTTCTTTTAGTGCGTGAGGGCGCGTAGTGCCCGAATCTCCGGTTAAGAAACACGCAGCATCTCATTGGCTGACAGCTAGCGAGTTCTCATTGGTCGGAGACAATTTCTGCGTGTCGAAATAAGGACTCGTTAATCGCGTCGCTACAAAGACCAGAAATGATTTACAACCCGATTTGTTCACAAGAAATTCATTATAATTAAAATGGTATGCTCGGCGCAGAATTTCACGATTGTTCCTTTAATTTTTTAGCGGATTTCGAAAATTTTATGATATTCAAATCTATAAGCGATTTTTATTTGCTGGAGGCGACGTAAATATAATATTGTAATATTGCCGCGAGACACCACGGTAACCGACTGCCGGCGTGACCCAAGACAAATCCAAAGGCCGCAGGTTCGATCCCCGCCAGGTCCTAGGATTTGGGAGACCCGGGTTCGATTCCCGGTCCGGCTAATATATATATATATGATAGCGTCACCGATTGCCGTGCTGAAGGTCGCCGGTTCAATCCCGCCCACCGGCAAAAATTTCTTTCTTTATAATTAACATTTCCAGAATGTTCTACCTGTTTCTTATGTTCACTTGTAATTTCTACTCGTTTCTTATGTTAGCTATTCTTCTAATTTCTGGTACATTCTGTCTGTGTATAAATAGCAGAGAACTCTGTCCGAGAGGCAGTGAGTGCTGCGTGTACGTTTCAGTTAGCAATAAACCTGCTTTCAGTATAAGTGCTGTGTTCAGTCTACAACCCTGCCTTCCAAGTCAAGTCTGCTTCCATTTCAACGCGACAATATTATATCCTCTTATAAACTTCGTTTTCGGCTTATTTAATTTAATTTTGTATTATTTCCGAAATAATTGCAAATATATATATATAGGAAAACCCAAAGTGGTCGGTAAATCTTGTCAGTGCGATTTTTCTGTTACATTCAGGCTGCGATCTTGCGCGGCCTCCCGCCTTGGAGGTTCGAATCCTCCCTCGGGCATGGATGTTTGCTTCGTCTTTAGTATAAGGTAGTTGATAAGTAGTTTGTAAGTTTAGGGACTGATGACCCCGCAGTTAAATCCCATAAGCTTTACAAACATTTGAACGTTTTCAGGCTGCAATCTTTTACAAACACACTCCACAGTGTGTGACAATCCTTGTCCGTCAGTGAACAACTTCTGTCTCGTTTTCCTTTAACTGTTGTTGTTTATGTACGTTTTCACTCTAGAAATACATCACGAACAATCGACGAAGGCAGCATTAGAATGGTTGGAAGGTTCCTGGTAGGTGACATCCAATGACCAGTCAACGGTGAAAGCCAGTGAGTCCTCCGAATTATACTGCTCTTGCTATTTCTCTATAGACAACAAAATATTCCCTGTCTCTTATACTGTCGAGTTCACCTTTCGTGACGTCAAACAGACATTAACCACTAGATTTTAGTGTCCAAATAATTCTAATCAGACAGTTCAATTTCGAGCCCAAGCATCCTGCGTGACTTTTTAATAACTGAACAACCAATAACCTATGATATTTTACACACCAAATTTGTAAATGGCTACTTCAGACGTGTGTGATGGAAACATTGTGTGAAGATTGGGGTTTAACGTACCTTGGTAATTACAGACGGAGCGCATGCTCGAACTGTTTGATTAAGGATGCGAAGGAAATCGGCAGTGCCATTTCAAAGGAACCATCCGGCATTTGCCTGGAGTGATTTAGGATAATCACGGTAAACCTACATCTATATGGTACACTGTTACCTCACGATTATTTAAAGACAAATTTGTGTATAAAAGGGAGTACAATGAATATTTCTTTTGTTAAAGAAAAAGTGATATTTTAAATGAACGACGCAAAATAATTAAAATCGTAGGAATGAAAGAACAAATTTATTTATTTTTGACATGCAGTTGTTATACGCCAGAGATTGTAACGAACTAGAGCGGTAGCTCTCTCATGTTTTAGATTTCATAGAGATCAGAGGTGTTCTTCAGTCGGTCCAGATTTTACGTTAGGTTGTTAAGAGACGTCTGTTTTAAAATACAATGCAAGTTAAGGGGATCTAGACGAGAACGGGCTGCATTTTCACACCTTGCTTTAGGTGTACATTACTCTTGATCTACAATGCGTAGAAAATTGCAATTTTGTACCAACACTGAATGACATGAACTCAAAGTGTGGTGTGATAGGAAATTTATTGACATATCTTTTATAGTTTACGCATTACAACATTTCGCATTATAGATGTTTTTAAAATACACATTCGTATTCTGGAGCCATTTTCTGGTGCATAGTCAATTTAATAGACATTTAGACTGTGACAGGCTGCTGTCAACATTCGTAGGAACATATTATGCCTCTTGTTTTGTACTTTGGAGTAAAAAAAAGTAAAGCAGTCAACAATTCGAAGATTGGTTTGAACACCACAGTGCTTTACTAGGCATGATCCTGTTTGGAGGTGGTATGCACTTGCCTTCCTCCGACCTTCGAACTGACTTACCCAGCCAGTTATACGGGGACCTAAAGTTTAACGTGGGTTACGAACCACGGTGCTACTCGGTATTTTTCACTTGAGCAATACTGCCAGACGTGAAAGAAGTGGAAAGGGACAGATAAAAACCCTAGGACGTGGCGGGGATAGAACCCGTGACCTTGGGATTTCTACTCTCCCACTCTACCACTGTACAACCGAGGCATTTTGGAGTATACCCGCCGGCCGCGGTGGCCGAGGGGACTGAGGCGCTCCAGTCACAGTCTGCACGGCAACTACGGTCGGGGTTCGAATCCCCCCTAGGGCATGGATATTTGTGCCGTCCTTAGTCTCAGTTAGTTCATAAGTAGTTTGTAAGTTTAGGGACTGATGACCCATAGACTACACAAACATAGACTATACAAACATTTGAACATTTTGAGTATACCTGAGGAAGTAGAAAACCCCTTATTACTATTTTGTCTCAGAATTACCGTTAAAATTATATACAGAATGACAAACATAGATCATTTCTGCAATGTATTAAGCATAATACAATGATATTGTCCCATTATGAAGACATATGTACCTAACTTCTTGAAAATGTAATTTCGAGAAAATGCGAAAAGCATGTTCACATTGTTTTTGACTTACCGTATGCCTCTTGCAGAACATTCCAATGGTATAATGTTGCTGGCCAGCTGCTTATTTATCCTCTACAGACTCTGTACTCTTTAGTGGTGACTTCTGCAGCCCTTTCAGCTTGAACTAGTCGCTGGCGATCTACAGCAGCTAGAGCAGCTCATATTATTTCCTGGTTGGATGTCTAATTTGTCCATTACTTTTGTCCGGCTAATTACACCATCATTGAAACAGATAACAATATCCTTCACGAAACTTCCTGGCAGATTAAAATTGTGTGCCGGAACCGGGACTCGAATCTGGGACCTTTGCCTTTCGCGTACAAGCGCTCTACCGCTGAGCTATCCCGAAACGACTCACAATGCCGCCTCACAACTTTACTTCCGGCAGTACCACGCCTCCTACTATCCAAACATCACAGAAGCTCTCCTGCGAACCATGCAAGACTAGCACTCCTGGAAGAAAGGATATGGTGGAGACATGGCTTAGCCACAGCCTAAGGGATGTTTCCAGAATGAAACTTTCACTCTGCAGCGGAGTGTGCGCTGATATGAAACTTCCTGGCAGATTAAAATTGTGTGCCGGAACCGCGACTCGAACCTGGTACTTTTGCCTTTCGCGGGTAAGTGCACTACCGACTATGCTATCCCGACACGACTCACGATGCCGCCTCACAACTTCACTTCCGCCAGTACCTCGCCTCCTACTTTCCAAACTTCACAGAAGGTCTCCTGCAAACCATGCAAGACTAGCACTCCTGGAAGAAAGTCGGTAGTGCGCTTGCTCGCGAAAGACAAAGGTCCCAGGTTCGAGTCCCGGTTCCCGCACACAATTTTAATCTGCCAGAAAGTTTCATATCAGCGCACACTCCGCTGAAGAGTGAAAGTTTCATTCTGGAAACATCCTTCACATCTATTTGAGCACTGTCTATCCACCAAACACTGTTTTATTTACTCGTTTCCACACGCAGCTGTTGAAACTCTCATTAGGATTTTGCGTACGGCTATGTAGACATTTGATAAGTAATTTTTTTATCTACAAGGTGCCTGTATATTCACTTCATTGTTTCCATGCCGCGGTGGAGTAGCCGGGCGGTCTAAAGCGCCTCGCAGCGGAGCGCGCGGTTGTTCGCCGTGGAGGTTCGAGTCCTCCCTGGGGCATGGGTGTGTGTGTTTGTCCTTAGGTTAGTTTACTTAGGTTTAAGTAGTTTGTAAGCTACGGACTGATGACCACGCAGTTTGGTCCGATAGATTTACAGACATTTGAACATTTTATTGTTTCCATGATCGTGGCAGGCATGGTCATATTCCTTGCCTGAAACATCAACGTGGCCAGTGTGCAGACATTTGTTCAAAGAGCGTTTAAAACTATAATAACTATTTAAAAGTATATGAACCATACAATTTTGGAAACGGGAGAAATTTGTCTTTCAGATGGAGGCAATTTTTTTCAATTTTTGTGTCATTTTCACGTTATTTTCATATTACGTTCTTGAATTGAAGCATCTAGTGAATAATAATTATCAGTTAAAAGTGAAACAATATTGATTCTAAAAAACTTCCATTTTGCTAAATCCTTATAATAATGTGTGATGATTTTTTTATTTTGTATTTTTTGTATTTTACAGAGATCGCAGCGGACAGTATTCCTCCATTTATGCAGGGAAACAAATTGTTGGAGACGAAACACAAACGCAATTTAATGTCGCTGAGCTCAATTTACTCGGCAGTCACGACCCTAAGATCGCTGCCGATTCATTAAAAAAATCAGTTGTACCAATTTTTTTTTTGAACTAGCCGTGGATATTTTATAAATGTTCAGTAGCTTTGTCTCCAACAGTTACATTGCCGAGCCGATGCCAACCAACAGTACTGAAACAGCTACAACAGATTCATTTGGTGGTTAGTTGCTTGCTGTTTTGAGTGGTGCCATTTACGACTTTTAATTTTCAGATTATTTAATTTTTAGAGATAAATTTCTCATGGCACAACACTGAACGTTAAATACAAAGCAGCCACAAAATTGGAGTATGTCTTTTAACATTTTTCCGTATCTGTGCCCATTAATCATTTGCAATGAATATCGTGTTTAAAAGCGATCTCATAAATTGTGTTGTAATGACTGTTAATTCTTGTGGAGTAATGTTTAGAGGCACATTTCCCATTAAATTATTCTGTGATTTATTTCAGATTTTATTTTCTTTCACCGCTATCACATTTTTAATTATTACAAAAAGTGATTGTGGAAAAAGAGAGACATTTCAGTGGCCGGTGTTGGATTTGAACAGTCCAATGTGCAAACAACTGCACCACCTCTCTCGGTTATAGAGAGATTTAAGGAAAACATTTTCGCTCTGAATATAAAATTTTTAATCGTGTTAATGATTCACAGCTGCGGCCAGATAAAAAGGCAGGCAATTAATTTAAACTTTGAAGTTAAGTAATAATGAAACAGTCGGACGCTGCGAAAATGAAATATTCCAACACGCTGGTACAAACCTCGTTAGAGTTGTCTGATAATAGCGAAGTTTTATTCATTAAACAAAAATTGTTGTCCCTGAAATGGTAAATCGACACTGAATGAAAAAATAATGGCACCATTTATTGATTAAACTATCTCGAAACCGATTGCTCATTTGAAAACGTGGCTAGCTCATATGATAACGTTATGGAAAGAAAGTTAAAGTCGGTCACAGTTCTTGGGATCGCTTTTGTTGCTTGGCTGCAATAGCAATGAAATCGAACAATCCGCCTTCTCTTCAGCTAACACGACGAAAGAGGGAAGATGAACTTTCAGAACCTTATATTAAGTTAATTTAACCTGAAAAGGAATGACCAGTTAAGTAAACGAAAGCACGCTTTGGAAATTAACTAAACTTTATTAAAAATAAACGAAAAAATTATAAAATAATAGACTTACATCTGCCATCCGTATCGTAACACCGCTCGCAACAGGTAATGAGTTTGTAGCTCGGTTGACATAAGACGATGCTTATTACAATCATTCATCTCGACATGAGACTCTCAGTACTAGAAATTTCCAATAGGTTTGACGGATTCCATAAAGATAAAATTACAAATATATTTCTCTTATAATTTTATATACATTAAGGAGAAATTAAAATTAATATAGCTGTTTCAGTCAATACTCACCAAATGATGTGCCGTATTCTGTGTCTTTAAAATACAGCTACGAATTTAACACTTCGACACACAAATCTGGTCATTAGATTGGCCTCACACGGGGCATAAAGTAAGGTCAGTACTTTCTCAAATGGGGCATTTTTTCGTTTAAGTTTGTTATATATAGTTATACAACATGTTTCGGGATAACGTGTGATTTACCTAAACTCAACAACGTAACCAATGTCTTCTGTCATTTCACTTATTCGTCAGGTAGATAGGAACACACCAGAGTACCAGTCTGTCTACAGAATTAGATCATTTGATGGAATGTGAAGGCAACTGATGTAAATAATACGTAAAAGGGCAGATATGGGATTGATTCTTTAACAGCTAGAGTATTACAGGGTCGATTTGCAACAACCAAAACATATACGCTATTAACTTCTTTAGAATGTGCTAAAATGAGAAATATCTTTTATTACGCGCAACTCAATGTTTGTTAGAGATTGGGCGTGTGTAGAATACTAGATCGACAACTGTCGGAATAACTTGAGGAGAGTTTCTATTGATTAGTTTGATGTTTGATTAGTTTGATGTTCAAATGTTTGTTAAGCTTATGGGACTTAACTGCGGGGTCATTAGTCCCTGAACTTACAAACTACTTATAAACTATCTTATACGAAAGACAGCACAAACATCCGTGCTCGGGGGGGGGGATTCGAACCCCCGACGGCGAACGGCCTTGTGTATCAGAGCATAGCGCCTCAAAGCGCTCGACCTCTCCGCCGCGGCGCAGCAAACTCAAATAATGTAAAAGAGTGTTAATTTCAAGATAAGTTTTCTGTTACGACATGTAGTGGGGCTCAAACACTAGGTGGAAGTAGCCGATAAGAAGATCGAGTAAAATTGTATGCCGGACCAGAACTTGAAATGGGTGCTTTGCTCCTTCGCGGGTAAGTACTCTCCCGACCGAACTAACTAAGCAACTGTCTCCGCAGCTTCTCTTCTGTCAGTTCCTACCTGATGCCTTCCAAACTTGTCAGAAGTTCTTCTGTATACCTTACTTTATTAGCACACCTGGAATATCTTACGAAAAAATGACTCAACACAGTCTCCTGGGCTTTTTCCATCGAATTTTCACACTGTAGCGAACTGTTTGCCGATTTGAAACTCCTGGCAGATTGCTCGAATCTTGCCAAAGCGATTACTCCACGATATCCAAAATTCTGTGCATTTTAAGAAGTTTTCTTAAGTATGTAACTTCTTGACAGATTAAAACTTTGTGCCAAACAGGGATCTGAACTACAGTCATCTTGTGCAGGTAATATTGTATGCAGATGAGTTATCGAGACACAGATCGTGACCTACCTTCAAAGCTTCACCTTGCCATTACCTCTCTCCTACTTTCCAATTCGTCTTGAAATGTTTAAAGTTTCGTAAACCTACTGGACCAAACTGCTATGGTCATCAGTCCCTAGACTTACAAACTACTTACAGTAACTTACAGTAAGGACAACACACACCAATGCCCAAGAGAGGACTAGAATGTCCGGCGGCAACGGCCGCCCAGTGCATACGCGGTCTTTGCGCGCCTGAAAAAGTCACTGCATAAATGCAATGTACTGTTCTGCTTATTAATTAGCACCTTGATGATCAAATACTATAAATAATTCAGATACAATGTAATGTTAATACACTGTGTGATGCCTTTTGAGTGGAGAAAAGTAGGCACAGCTACTATAGAGTATGGTCTGGGGGAACTAAACTAAACTAATTCCAGCTTAATGTTGAGAGGAATGTTCAAATGTTTGTAAATCTATCGGACCAAACTGCGTGGTCATCAGTCCGTAGCTTACAAACTACTTAAAACTAGGTAAACTAACTTAAGGACAAACACACACACCCATGTCCCAGGGAGGACTCGAACCTCCACGGCGAGCAACCGCGCGATGCGCAGCGAGACGCTTTAGACCGCTCAGTTACTCCACCGCGGCAATGTTGAGAAGATGCATAGAAGCCAATGCTCACTCCATAGATATTTCTACTCTATATACAATTTAGTGGTTATACCCATCAAAGGATGCACTTCTTTTCTTTCCACGATATTGCAAAGCATATGGGATACAGCTAGGAGGAAACAAATTTTGTGTGTGTCCTACCTGGGATAAACTTTACTTGCAGCGGTTTAGTTTGCTATCGTTAGCAACGAACTGTTCCCTTTAACAGGATGATTAATTTATTGACCAGTACAGCATAAATTATTTATTTCATCGTGAACATAAAGAATTATTCCCCTTATTCTACGTGACTAATTAAAAAAAAAAAAGCATACAACGGCTGCTGCCAACATTAGCGCACAACGCCGCTGCCGTAAGTAAAATTGTACCCCTTCTTGTAGTGTATTACACCACAGTTATGAGAATAAAAAAACGCAGCAACTCCATAATTAGTTATTTGGTGTACTATGTAACTAACGTTGCCTCACTTTGTCCTTTCCTGTACTATGTCGTTTTTGAGGCATTCCTAATCAGAATGCATTCAATATGTAATGAGGATGTACCGAAATCAGAAAGAGAACTACATAAATTCTTATGTAAATTAGAACATCGATAGACGGGAAGAAATGAAGGAATGTTTAAAATTCAAATGATACCCGCGGAAAGAAACACTTTTTTTCTTTCCATGACATTGCAAGGCATGCGGGATGCAGATAGTAAAAAAAAATATTTGCTTTGTGAAGTACCTGGGTTAAATTTTACTTGCAGAGGCAGCGGTTTAGTGTGTTAAAGTTGGAAACGAAATATTCGCTTTAGGGGGATTATTAATTTATTGATAGAAACAACATTAGTTACGTATTTCATTATTAAACTAAGAATTATTCCCCTCTTTGTACGTGACTGATGTTTCAAGAAGGATTCAACGGCCGTTACCAACATCAATACACTACACCGCTGCCGTAAGGAAAATCATAGCCCTTGTTTCATTGTATTGCACTTTAGTTATGAGAATAAACAACGCAGCATAGCCATCTTTTAATTATTTGGTATACTATGTCAGTAACAGTGCCTCTATCGGATCTTTGCTATACTACGCTGTAATTCAAGCATCACTTACACCAGAAACTACAGATTACGATATTTTTTCTTACCCTGATCCAATTTTGATGAAATGAATCTTATTTGTTGCGCCAAGTTACTTTCAGTTGACCTATGAAACCCCATGAAAGTTCGTGTAGTACTCTTGTAGATTTGTTGTACTACACTACACTTATAAGCATAGTATATACAAAAACTTCAAATTAGATATCTTTTCTTCCTCTGATCCGATTTCGATGAAACTAAGCTTATGTTACTTTCCAAACTATTCTCAATTTACCTGTGGAAACCCATGAAAGTTCGTGTAGTACTTTTGGAGACTACCCTCAACAAATAGACATAAATGATGGCTTTTAAGCAAATGATTAAATTATGATATTTTTATTTTCTGTGATCCAATTTTAATTATTGAAGCCTTTATGTAATCGCACGAAGTTCTATAGTTACGTGTGAAAACCCCATGCAAATTCATCAAGTAGTTTTGGAGATAAACATGTTCCAAGAGACATACATGACCCTCGTTGATTAAAAAATTGAAATTATGGTATTCTTTTTTTCCGTGATCCGACTTTTATGAAACAAAGTCTATATATTGCCCAGTTACGCTGAAGTTACCTGTGTAAACCCCATGTAAATTCGTGAAGTAGTTTTGGAAATAAGAGGTTTTTAATAGTTGAAAAAACAGACACGACGGTTACTGAAAACACTTAAAATTACGATATCTTTTTTCCGTGATCCGATTTTAATAAAATTATGCCTATATGCTGAAGGAATTAGATTGGATAACGAAGCAATAAAGGATGTAGATGAATTTTGTTACTTGGGCAGTAAAATAACAAATGATGGTCGCAGTACAGAGGATGTAAAATGCAGAATGGCAATGGGTAGAAAAGCGTTCTTGAAAAAGAGAAATTTGTTAACATCGAATATTGATTTAAGCCTAAGGAAGTCCTTTCTGAAGGCATTTGTATGGAGTGTGGCCTTGTATGGGAGTGAGACATGGACGATAAACAGCGCGGACAGGAAGAGGATTGAGGCTTTTGAAATATGGTGCTACAGAAGAATGCTGAAGATTAGGTGGGTGGATCGCGTAACTAATGAGGAGGTAATGAATAGAATTGGGGAGAAAAGAAATTTCTGGCATACCTTGACTAAAAGAAGGGATAGATTGGTAGGGCACATTCTTAGACATCAAGGAATGGTGAATTTAGCGTTGGAGGGAAGTGTGTGGGGTAAAAACCGCAGAGGAAGACCAAGAGATGGATACATTAAGCAGATTCAGACAGACGTAGGTTGCCGTTCTTATGTGGAGATGAAGAGGCTTGCTCAGGATAGGTTATCGTGGAGAGCTGCATCAAACCAGTCTCCGGACTGAAGACCACAACAACAAACAATGCTGACCCAAACTTTTCCTATGTTTCCTGTAAAAACCGCATGATGATTCGTCCAGTAGTTTTGAAGATTGAAGGAAACAGCGACAGGTCTGCATTTACAGATTTATTGTTAGTATAGATTTAAGGCCATCACAGCACAAGTATAGACCCGATCTTTCTCCCTGCCCCCCTCCATTCGTACATCCCGTCCGCCCCCGCTCCCCTCCGTTTCCCCGGAGTCCCGCGCTTTTCTCTCTCTCTCTCTCCCTCCCCCGCCTCCCTCACCACTCCACTTCCACCAGATCAGCTTGCGTCAGTGGTAGAGAAGTTCCTGCAAGTGTTGTGTTTTCGTTTCCTAGTGAAGTGCTTCTATGTTCTCCTTTTTTAACTTGTTGCGCCAGCCGATCTTGGCAGACCGATCGCCGGCGCCAGTGTTATTTTATCGTGTGCTGTCAGTGCTGCGTTCTTCGTCCATGAACTGGTTTCAGTGTTACATCGTGGCCCCTTTTACTCTCTTCAAGTGATTTTTTAAAGTTCTTCTTCTGTTGAATGTTTTATCCTCGGTGGCAACTGTGGTTTATCGCTTAAAAAGCAAACAGCCACCAGTTGAAGTGCTGCAGATCTTTTAACAACCGGCTTCAAGCAATTATTCCCCTTCTTCTTGTACCTGTACAGGAAATACTTATAGAATATTATACAAGTACAAATATTACAGAAATATTCGATGTATAATCCCAGAATTGAGGGGGGAAGAGGTATAGTGTATATAAAGATTTTTGAATTTCGAAATTTGAAATATTAATACACTATACTGCTGTATTCTATTAAAGTAAGGATCTATAAAAGGAATTAAGTACATAGAAACAAAAAAATGTTTAGTTTCGTACATTATCCCCCTTATGGTCACTCAGAGCATTGTGTAATAACACTAAACATCAAGCGCAGAGATTATGCTAGAACTCGTAAACTATGTTGTCAAAATGTGCATCTTTGGATAAACCATGTAGTGGGCCTAGTATGCAAAACCAAGATACTAACTGCTCAACTGAGTTGGCACCATGGAACGAAATATTTCAGTATTTACTTACTTTTATTTGTTATCCATCTTTAGGCATTAAAATGCAATCGTATTAACAACTTGCATAGATGTAATAATGTTTTTAGGGAGGTAGCTGACGGAAATATAGTGTCTGTCATAGCATACCAAACAGTAAAGTAGTTAATTAGGAGCAGCTTAAGAATATCTATAAACAGATTGCTGGAAGCAATAAGTTATAAAAATTGTGTGTGGGAATGGCAGGTCTTTGTCCATATCAGTAAAGTAGCTTTCTGTGAGTTTTGTTGTAGTAGAAGTCCAATTGGTAAAAAAGTAAATTGCAACACAATACCTATAGTATGGCTTAGTTCAATTTGAAACAATGTGGAAATAATCTAACTTTTTATAGTGGGGAGGGGGCAGACAAGCATATTATTACAGAACTACACGTAGAACACTAATATTAAAACCTAACGTTTGATTACTAATGAGATGAGGTAGAGTGTAGTTGTTGGTAGGAATAGCTGAAATGGTGAGAGTGATTAAAGTTAGTAGGGATGGTGCCATTGATGGAACAGTACGTTAGGAGAGACCTTAAAGGATGGAAAATAATATATGGTACTGACGGGGGGGGGGGGGGGCGGAAGAGTTGATTAGGTTTTATGACATGAGTGGGATAGAGAGAACAGAGGAGGGGGAGGGAAGAAAAGATATAAAATAAGGAAGTAGATTAAAATGAATCTCGCAGACTTCACAATCCATGGATAACAATTGGCGTAAGTTACGCTGTATTGGATAAGGTGGAAAGCAACGTAATAGAAATTATGGTAAGTGGATGGCGTTGCTGAGGCCTCAAAGGGTGGGGAAAAGTTTGGAAAAGGAATAAAGGAGAAGGGGGGGGATTATAAAGGTCCTGGAAGAAGTGTGATTCAAGGTAGTTGGAAAGAAACAGATATACATAGAGAAGAAATAAAGGAAGAAACTAAAAATCATGTATCTAGTTATCTGTATTTAAAAGTGAAATAAAGCATTACATATCAGGGACTCAGTGTGAGAGAAGGTGCACCGGAAGAGGCAAACAAGTAGGAAAACAGGGTTTATCTGCAGATGTAGTAACCAGCAGCTGTAAGTAAACTGGTACTTGAGAAGATTGGATAAATAATAAACAATTAATATGTATATATAATAAACATAAGAGAGTCGAGTGGCTAAGCTTTGAGGGCTATAAAGAGCATTAAGAGATAGCTACTTGAGATGTAATAGGCAAGCTACAGAGCTAAATTTTTACTACTTCATCATCCAAATAACAAATTAAACAAATTATTTTATTAGAACCTCAACTATTAAATGCCAGTTTATGTTCAAAAAATGTTTGTTAAGCTTATGGGACTTAACTACGGGGTCATCAGTCCCTAAACTTACAAATTACTTATGAACTACTTACGAACTAGGACGACACAAATATCCATGCCCGAGGTTGGGATTCGAACCCCCGACCGTAGTGGCCGTGCAGACCGTGACTGGAGCGCCTCAGTCCCCTCGGCCACCGCGCCGGCGCCGGTTTGTGATCTCAGAGTGTGTGTAATATAAGAAACATGATTTCTAGATAAAGTAAGGTTAAGAGAAGATACATACATTGCTAGGAAGGCAAACAAATAACATTTCATCATAAAATAGGAAAATAAACAAGAGCACATGGCCATGAAACTAAAACCTGCTAGTATGCACTTTAGGAAAAGTGGAATAGTATGCTTCGAGATATATTCTATTGTATATTTAAGTAGGAACTGGCCATGAAAACACAAATAACATAAATTGTTTCGACTATAAACTTGCCAGCATGGGCAGCATTGTAGATTAACTAAGCCTCTATGAAATATTTCCAAAAAAAAAAAAAAAAAAAGTTTGTAAAGCTTATGGGACTTAACTACGGGGTCATCAGTCCCTAAACTTACAAACTACTTATTAACTACTTACGAACTAGGACGGCACAAATATCCATGCCCGAGGGGGGATTCGAACCCCCGACCGTAGTGGCCGTGCAGACCGTGATTGGAGCGCCGCAGTCCCCTCGGCCACAGCGGCCGGCGCTTGGGGACTAGGTGTCGTGTTATCCTCATCGTCATTTCATCATCATCGACGAAACGCAAGTCACCGAAGTGGCGCCAGCTGAAAAGACTTGCATCAGGCAGGCGAACACGAACCCAATTGATGTCTAACGGTCCCAAATGACACACGGTCATCATCATCATCTTATAAGTTTGTGCGGAATCATGGCCAAGCCCATTTCAAAGACGCACATATACTAGGTGTCATAGAAGGGGCATTTTTTCTTTTTTAGTACTCCAATCCCAGGAAGAAAAAGAAAACTTGTCCTGGACCTTAACTGACGAAGGAAATACTTTTCGGTCTCTCAATAAATGGCTCTGTGTACACTTGTTACTATTTAGCCTCCATTATGTCGTGACTTTATTCAGACTAATACTTGCTTATTCATGGATTTGCGTGGAATGCTAGTATGAGACTTAAGCGTGCGAAGACCATTATCTCTTATTTTGAGGGTTGGGGCGATGTAAGCTACCTTCCTCTTTCTCTTTCCTCGGTAAGGCGTCAGGAATAATATTATATAACTCGTAAATTATCACTTATCCGTATTTTGCTACAATAGGAACAGACAATTCCTACGAGTGGGTGATATTTTTTAAATTTTCTTTTTAAAAGGTTGTGAAACTGTGAGCCCGAGAATGAGCTGCATTTGTAATTACCGTACTCTCTGCTACTTCTCCTCAGGCACCGCTCGAATGTCGAAATAAACGTATACAAAGGATAGGGGACACAAAATTTAAAGAGCTAGTAATGTGGCGCTACGCGGCGTTTATTATTTTTGTATGAAATGAATTTCAGAATATCAAAGGTTGTCTTCAAAAGAAACCAGGTTATTCCAGACGTGAAGCGAAAATGAAGTCTAATTAGCAGCCCGGTTGTTACAAAGTGAACGGCGGAGGTCTGACGTCAGTTGCTGCCGGCTTTCAGCCGTGCTGACACTGTGAACTTAAAATTGATTCGACGTATGAATGACACTTCAGCAGCAAACGCGTAGCAGTGGCTTTTGAAGAGGGATATAAAGAGATGCGGACGTCGGCTGGTTTTCGAAAAGGCCTTAGGACTGTATTTTACCAGGCAGTCATCTTTGGTCACATGACTTAAATATTAAATATCATCAGTAACAGGTAGCTACTACGGTACCCGCAGTTAACGTTCCAACAGACGCAAGAAATCTGACAGCTATATACAAGCTGCATCGGAGTGACCAAGCGCATAGAGGCGCTATGCTCCGGTGCGCGAAAAAAAAAAAAGTTCAAATGTTTGTAAATCTATCGGACCAAACTGCGTGGTCATCAGACCGTAGCTTACAAACTACTTAAACCTAGGTAAACTAACCTAAGGACAACACACACACCCATGCCCCAGGGAGGACTCGAACCTCCACGGCGAGCAACCGCGCGCTCCGCAGCCAGACGCATTAGACCGCTCGGCTACTCCACCGCGGCCCGGTGTGCGAGGCCGTTCCCCGTCGGGGGTTCGAATCCCCCCTCGGACATGGATGTTTGCGTCATCTTTAGTATAAGGTAGTTCATAAGTAGTTTGTAAGTTTAGGGACTGATGACCCCACAGTTAAGTGGCATATATACATTTGAGCTATATACATTTGAGCTACATACAAAATCCGGCGGACACGAATTAACCATTTCCTCGTTGTCTTGGAAATCGTGTCAGACGGATGAGTCCGAAGCGGAAGATAGTTTTGCTGTCGGTGAGAGACCGCGTTCAACTACTAGTAATCTACATGAAATTCACAAATTAATAATTAAGTGAAAAAATAAAACTTTTTGGAAGTTCAGAAGCACCTGTTTGATAAAATCTGAGTGCTGACTACGAATTTGGATCACACAGATCATCTGCTGCCCTTACAACAAATGAGAAGCATGAATAATATTTGATGTTTCTCATGAAAATAAACAATGTGATGAATATCTAACAGAAAAAAAGACATACTGATTGCTTCACAAATGCTGTAAAATTTAAACTTTATATTAATAATTATGACAGATATGTCATGTGCGGTCTCTGAAACTGGAGGAAGGCTATAGAGGTTTGGTAATGCGATGGGGAGGCTACTTTCCAGCTCAACCGTTTTCCATTTGCTACTTGTACATTTGATAGCCATTTAGGAAAGCCGGTAAGATTGGCATAAATGAAAGCAATGCGAAACGCAGTTACCGTGACGGGAGAATTGGAGAAAAAGTGGAAGAAGTACATTTGAATACAAGACCATTCCCCCCCCCCCCCCGCCCTTTTCTTTTTTTTTAAAAAAAATCTTCCTACAACACGTTAGGTAGTAAAGACAGAACCCATGCTGATGGCAGCCGTTACTGATTTCTTATTTTTGCTTTTGCCTTTGTGTTGTCTGTACGGTGTCGGAATGTTAGTTATCGGATGTCTGTTAATGTAAAAGGGCGGCCGGATGCCCTTACCGTTGCTCCCCATTCCGTCCCCCCACCTTCAACCCTCAAGAGGGAATTGTGTACCCAACCTCTGGGGATGTAGAGTCATCGTTGTGTAACTTGTTTCCTAAATGGTTGGTGAACTGTTTAACTCAGGCGGAACCTGGGTATCAGTTCGATAGTCACCTTGTCAGATGTGAGAAACCGCCTAAAAACACATGGGACACATATCCTTCATCGTTAATCGTCCGAGCGAATACGATATGGAGTCGGCGCACCTCTATTTTAGTCTATGTCTTTGCATCTATTAATACGAACTGTGTTCTCTCTGACAGGATATCTCCAAACTAATTACATATTCCATAGGCACTGTTTGATTAAAAGCCGTTTGGGAGGTAACTTGTCAAAATCTAGAAAAAGTAATCGAATTGATATTCTTTGCCAATAACACTCATCACTTGGTGTGAGTAAATAACAAGCTGTGTTCCGTAAGAACAATAATTTCTGAGTTCGTGTTGACTGTATGTCAGAAGATAGTTCTGTTGGAGATAGTTGATAAGGTTTATTATAACTTTGATGTTATCGTTTCTTCTATGCATCAAAATATCCAACAGTTAAAGTAAGTGAACATCGAAAACTGATGTGATACTAACTTCTGCCACGAGTACCGATCAGGTAAAATGCCATAGCAATCTCGATATGTTCTTGTTTAAACGATTCGTTTGCAGAACATACGAGGCATCTACAACGCCACAAGTACTAGGTTGTCATTAGCGGATTATCATTTTGGTATAAGAAAGCCTGTAAAAAACGATGGTTTTGTCGTCGTTATTTCGGTTACATTTCTGGAAGAGTAATGTTGTGAATATTTTCCGTCGTTATTTAATTTTTCAAATAAGTTACTAATTTTTAATGTCTTCATTTGGAATAGCTATAACTAGCGAAATAGGAAATGAACTAAGAGATGGATGAGGATTTGGATAAAGAGAGGTTAAAGGAAGAGATGGAAGACAGAAGGAAGCGAATGCGGAGATAAAGACGGGGGTATGGATAGAGAGAAGAGGAAGTTGAGGTACATAAGAGGAGGAGAAAGGGATGGCAAGGTGTGGGGTAGGGAGAAGGTGAACAGAATGACGAAAACCATTACTCTTCTCAATGGCAATTATACGTTGTGTACTCCATAGTCGGTAAGTCGTTTGGTATGTATGTTTGTTTATTGATAAAACGGTCGAACAAGAAGTTTTGTCGGAATGCTGACTTTACAATAAATGTTTTGAGAAACTATATTTTTTCTAACTATACTTTCATTCTCCATAGCCACAACAATGCAAAGCTGGGTATTCATTCGACTGCTGTGTAGTCTCTATGTGTGTGCGTTTGTCAGAAATCTTTTATTTCGTTTCACTTCCATTTCAAATCAGACTAAGCTACAGCGAAGTGTAGCCTGGATTAGGTAGTCAAATGTTAAAATGAGCAACCTGAAAGCACTCTTCCTGAGTAAACTTGTGGAGACAAAGACTTTAAACGTTTACAGTACACAGATGAAGCACCATACTCATAAAGTATAAAAATTGGTTGCTGCTTTTTATTTATAGCATGAGTATTGAGTTTTTGCTCTATAAAACAAAAAGTGGAAAACTTTTGAACTTCTAGGAGATTCTAAATTTGCTTATGTTATCAATACAGGTCCTTTTTATTTGATTAACTATAATTCTATTAAGAATAGATACAGGTAGTCTGATATCATTATGAGTTATAGTTTTTTAGGTAAACGTACCAGAATATCAAAAAATGTAGTTCCGAGAAAAATTGTATTGAAAAAACTTTTACATAAAAGGCTTGAATGTAAGTTACCGTACAGAAAACAAAACAATCCAGGATTAAACTGTGCCTCATCTTCTTCCTCGTCCCCCGTCGGAGGTTCGAGTCCTCCCTCATGCATGGAGGTGTGCGTGTTGTTCTTAGTTTATAAAACTAGGAACTGATAACCACATTAGTTAAGCCCATAGATTTACAAACATTTTATTTTCCTCCTCTTCATCATTGTTTCTTCTTTCTTTGCTGGTCTTATTAGTAGCATTTCCGTAGGCATTTCAGCATAACAGATATAGTTTACGTCGAAGCTTTTCAGTCCCTTTTCAGTATTGATATCATTCTCTGTTTCCAAAACATGTCTTCTTTGACGTACCAGCATTCTAAATTTACCTTAAGAGCTCTTGGATTCGCCAACAGGGTAGATATTTTCTGCAATTTAATGTGTGTGCTTAAAACAGGCAACTGAACTGGGGTTGTTGTATTTGCACCAGCTGTTTCGTCCCGTTGAACAAAGCTGAGCTTATAGTTTCTCTTTGTTGAACTTTTATGAAAGGATATAGCCTATTCTACATAGTTCCTAATTGCCTTACCATAACAACTGTAATCTTATTTCAACCTTTCGCTGGCCGCTTTCAACGCCTAACTTTTTTTCCTTACATATCTTCAGAATCCATCTGTGCATGTTGGTCACTCCAGTTGATTAATTTTGACTGTAGGCTCGTGAGATTTAACAATTGCCTCTTTACTGCCCCTATCAGCAAATGGGCATGGCATTTAGTTACAATGAATAATAAAAAATTAATAACTCATAATGTAATCGTCAACTATGAATGAAACAAATAATATTATGTAGCCAGATATCTGAAGCACTGAATAAGATTAGAATAAAATTTCCATTTTTTAGGTTGTTCCCGACCATGTCTGCTTAAGAATCCGAAATGCATGTCGTTTCTGTCAGCGCCTCACATCGTTGTGGGATATAGGCTAGATAATTGAAAAGTTCTGCTGTTCACAATCTCTTGGGTGCCAGGCACGTGCTTTATTCCAGTACAATTAGGGCCGAAAAGTTCATAATTATTCATTAAAACTCAAGTTTAAATTTTACAGCAAATATTATTAATGCTTCTCATTTGTTGTATGGGCAGCAGATAATCTGTGTGACCCAAAGTCGTAATCAGCGCTCAGATTTTATTCAAGCAGGGGCTTTTGAACTCCCAAAATATATTATTTTTCATTTAATTATTAATTTGCGAATTTCCGCTACCTTTTCCGGATCCCTTTGTATTCTGTCAATGACTCATTCAGTGCTCTCTTCTTGGAGAACTTCCGACGTTCTGCTATTATTTCCTCCACAACAATGCCAGGTTTTTCATTTTGAATTCATTATCCTGGAAATATTTGATAAGTTTGAGCGCTGTGAGAGAAATCCTTTGTCTGTGACGCCTAGTGGAAAACGCCTTTCAAAGACGGCACGGCGCGAAGGATTTGGTTGAGAGGGCATCTGACCTGTCAAAAGCGTTCACTGACTCGAGAATAAGTCGGCCTTCTTCCGCTCCCAGACTTCGAACACCCACGGAATATTCTTTCATTATGTAGAGTAGCACGTCTGGTGAGATCATCATTAAATATTGTAAGCCAGTCTAACAAGAGATACTTCCCATCACGAGAGTGCAATTATTTCTCTATGATCCGCAAATGCATAACAAATATTTTGTTTTTTAACTGTAAGGGCCTGCCTTGAGCAAAACATGGTGATTTTTGTTTTTTACCCAGACATGCAGTTGCAGCAGCATCAGTGGGCCGTTCCCCCTTTCTATTAAATAATATAAATATATTTTAGCCTGCAAATGCATGAATTATTTTTAAGTTCGTATTTATCAATTAGATCCGGAAAAATGAAATTTTACAAAAAGTGACTATATAAAAAAATTAGAAAGGTTCTAAGTGACAAAAATAAAGACACGGGAAAGGTCGATAAACATGTTTCATTTTAATACTTGGTTATTAGTAAGAAAAATAAATGTTGTGTCAGATATTCTTTATCTGAATGCGTTACGTTAGAAAATGAAAAAAAAAAATTGTCTGTAAAGTTATATTTAAAAATGGACCCGTATACCATATTAATGAACTTATACAAAAGTCTATGTCCAAACACATAAACTACTTTGTCTCTTTGTAGAGTAAGAGGCACAACTCAATTTAACTTTCATAAAATATTGCAGTCTACTTTATAATGTTGCAGTAATTGCTTATATTGATTTGATAAGTAAGGAATCATTTTCTTCAAGTCATTTTCCTTATCAATAGTGAGCCGCCTGTTGCAGTGCAATGGTTCCATAGTACACAGGTCTTCTGGTATCTTCCCTTTATCAGAGAAATAAGTTTTCACTAGTAGAAAAGCAGGATTCTTCTTCATTGCTTTAATAAAAAAAACTAGGATTTATTTGCTGTTCTTTATATGTACATTTACTGACTCGCCATTCTGTATTCACAAAGATGCAAAGCTGGTTCTTTCTGCTGCTGATACAAGTATAGTAATCAAGTGTAGTACATGAAACATAAATTTAGACACATATATTAGTGACACGCATTGGTATAATATTCACGTTCATACATTAACGTCGTATGTTATACTGTAGGGTTTGGACTCGAGCCCCACAGTGAGAATGTCATGTTGTAAGAATACTCTAAAAAAAAAAAAAAAAAAAAAAAAAAAATCTGCGTTTTGGGTTATGCCCGTTATCGTTATGAGTTGATAGTTTCGCACTTCTCGTACATGAAACAAATTTACACACCTATATTAGTGACTCGTATTGGTGTAATATTCATATTCATACATTAACATTATATGTTATACTGTAGGGTTTTGAGAGTTGCCAGGTTTGTAAGAGTTTTTTTAAATATTGTCTTTGTATTTTATATTATTTATTTAATTTGCCAGCTAGCTAAGTAAATGGGTGAAACATGAACCGTCTCAGGGACGTGATTATTCAGATTAAATTTTAGTTGAATGTCTTCAACCAGTGCGAGTATTCTTACAAAGTAGTCCCACATTAAATACTATAAAAATAATGTTCAAAGGCAAATTTTATTAATATTTCCTATTGAAGTCAATGTGAAACCTGACCTTTATATTAAAATTCTGAATATTGTTCTCAGTTACGTATATCACTGAAACTTCAACTGAATGTCCAACTTGAAGTAAAATCGCAAAGTCTGATTTCACTGAAGCTAATTGAAAACTGTCTTTTAACTTTTAAAGATATGGCTATTAGGAAATTATTTAATGAAATATTATTCACTTCTCACACAGAATAATAATAATAGTCACTTTGAAAAATTACGCACTTCGTAATTTATATATCTTTGTAACATACCACATTTTACCATACATTACCACAGAATGGCGTAATTTTTATATAAGTTCAGTTTGGTTTTGCAGAAATAGACTATTTTGCTGAAATCGACTATTATTATTTTTTATTATTAAGTCTTATTTTCCACCCATCCTTGCTTTATCAGTTAGGAATTCTATATTTGCCACGTAATGGCGGTGGTTGATGCTGTCGCGTAATTAAACACAATTTATTAACGTCATACTACATTCAACTGTAACATATGCACAGACTAATTAACAACAAAAGACTAATTACACATAACAAATGAACAGATACAAGTCAGAGATATGTATGCACAGAGTAATCGCAATTCGATAAATTATCACACTTCATCACTCCCCCCTTTAGTATCAAAGATATTTAGGGTTGAATTTGACATGTCGTCCGGAACGGGTCACAAGAGATCTTGAACTGGATGCAGCGGTGTCCTGTGCAGCGGCCCGTGACGTCCATTGTGGTTGATTGTTGGTAGGAAGCGGAGTAGGTGATATGTCCGTTGGGTCTGAAGGTACGGTTCTGTCATTGAAAGATGTGCTGAAGGCTGGTTTTAGCCTGTCAATGCTGACAGTGATTGGTGAACCCATTATATCTATTGTAAAGGTCTTTTCTTCTCTACTGAGTACACGATAGGATCCATCGTATGGTGGTTGAAGTGGTTTGCGCACTGCATCGTGTCGCACAAAAACAGAATCACATGTTCTTAGTTCGTTGAATACAAATGGACGGTGACTCACTCGTTACCTTGGGGCCACAGGTCGTAATTGCCGGATATGAGTGCGCAGTTTGGACGCAAAATCTGATGGTTCAATGTGATCATCTGACATGTTGCCAAAGAACTCACCAAGTAGACGAACCGATTGGCCATACACAAGTTCTGCAGATGAGGCTCCTACGTCTTCTTTAATAGCTGTGCGGAGGCGAAGCAGGACGATAGGCAGCGTTTCAGTCCATCTTTGTGCGTCGTGACATCGCAGGGATGCCTTTAACTGTCTGTGCATTCTTTCAATTAGGCCGTTTGACGCAGGGTGGTAAGGTGCTGCCCTTACGCCTTTTATACCTAACAGACAGGTGAGTGCCTTGAACAGATAAGACTCAAATTGTCTCCCTTGATCTGTAGTAACTCGCAGCGGTACACCAAAACGTGCAATCCATCCTCTGAAGAATGTGGTCGCAACAGTTTCAGCGGTAATTTCGGTGATAGGGAACACTTCCGGCCAACGAGTGTAACGGTCAATGGCAGTGAGACAATAGGTGTAACCTTCTGACGGTGGAAGTGGTCCTACAATGTCTAGATGCACATGTTCAAACCTTTGATTGGGAAGAGGGAATGTGCCAAGAGGAGATCGCACATGCCGACTGACTTTGTTGCGTTGACATGACAAACATTGACGCACAAACTCCTTGCATGTTTTGTCTATGTTAGGCCACACGAAAGCTCGTTTGACAATTCTTATTGTACCACGTACTCCAGGATGTGAAAGATTGTGGAGGGAGGCGATTGCCTACTGCCGGAAATCTACTGTGACAAACGGTCTTGGTTTTGAAGTAGAGACATCACAGTACAACATGACATTGGATGGCGGCACTTGCACCTGGCGGAGCTGCAAACTTGATGGTCGTGTTAACAAGTCCTGCAGTTCGTCGTCAACTTGTTGTGCCTGAGCTAGGGCCACAAAGTCAAGTGCATCAGCGATCACTTCAATCCTGGAGAGGGCATCTGCTGGCACATTTAAGTCTCCTTCAACGTGTACAATGGTGGTAGTAAATTGTCCAATATAGTCAAGGTGGCGTAGCTGACGTGGTGTGGCTTTATCTGGGCGTTGTTGAAAAGCATAAGTCAGCGGCTTATGGTCAGTCACTAGTGTGAAGTGTTGTCCTTCCAGCATATGACGAAACTTTCTGATAGCGGCATATGCTGCGTACAACTCTCGATCATATGTGGACCAGTTTCTCTGTGTTGGTGATAATTTCTTGCTGAAGAAAGCTAGGGGTTGCCAGTGATCCCCTACTTTCTGCTGAAGTGCTGCAGCGACTGCATTTGCAGATGCATCAACCATGAGAGCGAGAGGTGCCTGCGAAATTGGATGGGCCAGAAGGGCAGCTTCGGCAATAGCTGTCTTCAAATTGGCAAATGCTGCTTCTGTTTGACTGTTCCACAATAGTTTATCAGATGATTTTGGAGTGCCTCGTAACAATTCATTTAGAGGTGCAGCAAGGAGGGCATGATTACGCACAAAACGATGGTAGTAGTTCAGTACACCAAGAAATCTTCGAAGTTGTTTCACTGTTGTTGGCTGTGGATAATTGATAATTGCCCCAACTTTTTCTGGTGGTCGTCGTATTCCTTCAGCTTTTACCATATGGCCAAGAAACTGGAATTCTGTTGCACCAAAAACATACTTTGATGGGTTTATGAGTAAGCCATGGGTCTGTAGCCGGGTGAAAATTTGTCGTAAATGTTCCAGGTGTTCTGTTTCGGAGCTTGACATGATCAAAATATCGTCTATGTAGACATAACAGAAATCAAGATCACGTGTAACCTCGTCCATGAATCGTTGGAATGTCTGGGCAGCGTTACAAAGACCAAAAGGCATTCTGACAAACTCAAAGAAACCAAATGCCGTGCAAACGGCGGTTTTAGGGATGTCTTCTTGTGCTACAGGAGTTTGGTAGAATGCACGCACTAAATCCAAGGTAGTGAAGATGCATTTACCATGAACATTTGCTGCGAAGTCCTCAATATGCGGCACAGGGTAGCGGTCAGGCAGAGTCCTGGCATTGAGTCTCCTGTAATCTCCACACGGACGCCAGCCATTCTTCTTCTTCGGTACAACATGTAGAGGAGAAGCCCAACTGCTGCTAGATGGTCGACAGATTCCTTGTGCAACCATAGATGAGAACTCTTGTTTCGCTACTTTCAGCTTTTCAGGTGTAAGACGGCGCGGCCGAGCATGGAGTGGTGGTCCTGGCGTAGTTTGGAATGTAATGCAGGGTTGAATGTTGGATTGGGGCTAAATTGGGTGTCTGATAAGTTATCTCCGTGAGCTGCTTCAAAAGTTCTATAAATGGAGAATCACCTGCAATCACTCGAACCGTTGTGTCTTCCACGCAACGTATTTTTCCGTGACTTGTTAGTTTTGTAACAGAGTCAACAAGACGGCGCTGTCGGAGGTCCGGCAGGAGTCCATAATAAGACAGGAAATCTGCTCCGAGTATTGGTTGCGTTACATCTGCCACAACAAATCGCCACTCAAAGTTACGTCTTAGGCCTAGGTTCAATATTAACATGACATGTCCGTATGTTGGAATTGCAGTACCATTAGCGGCAAAATATTATAGTCGTCGCAGCTGCGGTGCGGCAGGCGATTTGATGGGTAGACAGACACGTCAGCGCCTGTGTCAACTAAATACTGCTGCTTGGTATTGCGCTCTGTCACGAATAAGCGACGGCTGCCACCTGGAAAGTCCGTGGCCGTCATCACTGACTCTCCTGTGCGTTTCCCTTCTCGCAGGGAGGGCTGCATTTTCGTGCTTCTGAGCCGAATCGCCTGTGGTACCAACACACCCTAGATGATGAAGGTGAGCGGCTGTGCCTACCTTGTGAGCGGCGGCGACGGGATCGACGGTTAGAACACTCAGCTCGTAAAATTGCAATTTGAGCGGTGAGTTCAGCAACTTTCGTTTGTAGGACAGCAAGTGTGTTATCCTCTTTAGACTGTGAGCTAACTGGGGCGACGCACGTCGCCGGATACAGTTCCATTATGCGATCTGCCGTCTGTGCGAGTGCATCAAGATCACCAGCACACACTGTTAATATCTTCTGTGTATCCAGTGGCAGGCGAGATAACCAGATGTTGCGAAGAATTTCGTCACTAATAGCATTTCCAGCTAATGTGCGTAGGCGGCGTAGTAGTTGTGATGGAGTGCGGTCGCCCAGCTTTTCCGTGGGCAATACTTTTCCAAGCGTTTCGCCTCAGATTGTGATAGGCGAGTAATCAAGGCATTCTTGATAGTCATATAACGGTCGGTGCTTGGTGGTAACGCTAATATGTCCTGTACTTCAGCAGCCATGTCCTCGTTGAGCGCGGCGACGACATAACTGTATTTTGTCTCGTCCGCGGTAAAATGCGTCAGCACGAACTGGCTTTCTAGCTGCGCGAACTAAAGGACGGGATTTTGCTGCCAAAAGATACGCGGGAGATACGCGACGCGGTTGACGCGAATGTTTTTACAGTTACACGGGAGCGGATCGGCGTAATACGTGACGCGGTTGCTTATTTTTGGCGAAACACGGCTCGTGATCACGTCGGCGTCACCAATTGTCGCGTAATTAAACACAATTTATTAACGACATACTACATTCAACTGTAACATATGCACAGACTAATTAACAACAAAAGACTAATTACACATAACAAATGAACAGACTCAAGTCAGAGATATGTAAGCACAGAGTATTCGCAATTCGATAAATTATCACACTTCAATGCAATCTGTGTCGTTTGCTTCTTGCTGAAACAAATGCTAATGGCGTCCTTTAGCATTTCATATAAATGATTAGGTTATTTCTAACTAATTAAAGTTCGTACACTTATTTCATTTAATACATATATTTTCAGACTTTAAAAATGTTCAAACACATTTACAGACCTCATTACAATGTTTCCTTCATTTTCATCAAAAAAATCTCGTCACGATATCTGAATCGGCCAGAGCAGACAAGGTACAACCAGCTACAACAAGATACAAGATTACTTTTTTTAACATTACATGCATTTATATATTTTAATTGTACAAAGATAATAACACACATTAAAATAATTATTCTTTGGTTCGAGTGCATACACAGACACCTTTTGTTACATGATGTGTCTATATGGTGGTACCACTAAACTTTACAATCGTCGACTTCGCTAAAATTGGAAGGACATTACAACACTCAAAAATAAGAATAACGATGAAATTGTAAACAATGTCTTCCAGATGTTCAAATGTCTGTAGAGCTTATGGGACTTAACTACGGGGTCATTAGTCCCTAAACTTACAAACTACTTATGAACTAGCTAATCCTAAGGACGGCACAAATATCCATGCCCGAGGGGGATTCAAGCCCCCGCCCCCGACCGCGGCCGACGATGTCTTCCAGGAAATTATTAAGTGATTCTCTATTAAATTTTGATAAAAATACTATATACAGATCCCTACAGTAAATGGCATAACACCAATAATAAATATAGTCTGCAGATATGGTAGGCCATTAAAAGATTTTAGATATGTGCATTGATGAGAAATTGAGTTGGAAGTAATACATTGATGATCTGCTGAAACGTTTGTGTTCAGAAACTCATACTGTTAGAGTTATTGCAAATTTTGTGGCGAACATTAAATTAACTTACTATGCTTATTTTCATTCACTGCTTTCATATGGCATAATATTTCTGGGCAATTCATCACTGAGCAAAAAAGTATTCATTGCATAAAAACCTGTAGTTAGAATAATTTCTGGAGTCCACCCAAGAGCATCCTGCACACACTTATTTAAGAATCTAGGAATTTTCACGGTATATATATAGGAATTTTCACGATATATGTATATAACTTTCATAACGGAATATATTCCCTTATGAAATTTGTTATTAATTACTCAACCCAGTCCAAAAGTAATAGAAGTAGGAGAAAGGAGGCTCTACACTGTTAAAGTTAAGTATACCTTTGGCACAGATGGGGTGACTTATGCTGCCACAAAGTCTTACAGCAAATGTTTGACATATAGCCAATAAGCATTTAAAAACGAACTGCAAGACTCCTGAATGACAACTTCTATTCAGTAGAATAATTTATACATAGAAATGAGTAATTAAAATGTTTGTCATGCAGTTATAACTTTCACTGACACCTTCCACATCGTTACGAAATCCCGTATTCATTATTTATGGAACGAGTGTCAACCTAATTTAATCTAATCTACCTGTAAATCCTTGAAATCATCACCCTGCATATTTACAACAGTACAAGGTTGTTTTGACCTGCTAGGTATTATTAATGTATCTAGATCTTGTGGCACAAACATCTTACTGACACGCTGTTGTTCTGGCACATCTTTCTGTCTGTCGTTTTTATAGGATTGCTCACTGTTTCTTAGTCTTTCCTTTCTCTTTCAAAACTCCCCTTTTCTCTTTTCTAGAACGTTAACATCACCACTGGAAGACACTTTTTGCTACACGCGGTAATCACGTTAATATCATATGGAGAGCACAAGTGGTACTTAGACGCCAATTACCTAACGGTACCTCTGGAGTTATAGGTTCTTCCATCTTCCGAGGACTGTGAAAACTACAAAAACAGTACTGAAGCCGTAAACCCTTTATAAACGCATTCCACTCGGCACACAGACTTCTTTATACAATCTAAGTCATATTTACTTATTTTGGCACTTAGACCCTCTCTAACTTATAGCATACGTGTAAGAACAAGCTGAAAGTTCATTTTTAATTGGTAAATATGAACTTAAAAATATCCTATCGAAGTTCAGACTAAAACATATTTCTATTGTCTAGTATAGAAAGGAATAAAAGGTCCACCGATGCTGCTGCAACTGCAGTGAAAGATGTTTGGGTAAAAAGAAAAATCACAGTTTTTCGGTCAACGTAGATCCTTGCAATTGAAATACTTGTTAAGCGAACGCGGATCACAGGAACTTCAACTTAAAGTTGATTGGAGTGAAGTTATTTAAAGACGATACTCAGTTAGACTTCCACGAGATGTCACTGAGTGCCTCTACAGAATATGCGTTTCGACGACTACTTCAAATTTAAGTTAGAATGTGGTGGAACATTTGTTAAGAAAATGAACACATATTCTGGGGGTGATTGGTACATACGCTATTCCAGTCATTGTGACTGCTATTTGCTACGGTATCCCAAAATTACTTGAGGCCTGAAAGAACTTAACATCGACACTCAGATTTAGACATGGTATGAGGAAACTTTTTCGAAGGCCAACTCCAGTACTTTCCGCTTGACATATTCAGATGTGTTGTTGTTGTGGTCTTCAGTCCGCAGACTGGTTTGATGCAGCTCTCCACGCTATCCTGTCCTTTGCAAGCCTCTTCATCTGACAATGAGACTAAGAACTGCAACCTACATCCTTTTGAATCTGCTTACTGTATTTGCTCCTCGGTTCCCTCTACGATTTCTACCCGGCACACTTCCTTCTAATGTTAAGTTGACGATTCCTTGACGTCTCAGAAAGTGGACCACCAATATATCCCTTCTCTCACGCAGGATATGCCAGAAACACTTTTTCTCTCCAATTCAGTTAAGCACCTCCTCATTAGTTATGTGATCTACCCATCAAATTTTCATCATTCGTCTGTAGCACCACGTTTCAAAAGCGACTATCACTTTTTTGTCTCCTTACTTATAGTCCACGTTTCACTCCCATACAATGCTGCACTCCAGACAAATGCTTTCAGAAAGAACTTCAAAACATTTAAATTAATATTATATGTTAACAAGTTACACGGCTTCAGAAATGCTTTTCTTGCCGTAGCCATTGTGCATTTTATATTTTCTTTGCTTCAGCCATCAGAAGTTAGTTTGCTACCGAAATAACAAAACTTATCTACTATATTTATTGCCTCTTCACCTATTCTAATTCCTTCAGCATCGCCTTATTTTCTGACGCTACACTGCATTGCCCTTGTCTTACTATTGTTAATGTTTATCTTATACCCTCCTTGCAAGACACTGTCCATACCATTAAATTGCTCTTCCAGGTCCTTTGCGGTCTCTGACACAATTACTATGTCATCGGCTAACCGTTTTTTTTTTCTCCCTGCACTTTAATGCCCTCTCCAAATATCTCCTTGCATTGCTTCACAGCTTGCTCTATTTACAAGATTGAACAACAATGGCGAAAGGCTACAACCGTGTCTTACTCCCTTCCCAACATCTGCCTTCCTTTCATGGCATCTGACTCTAATAACTGCTGTCTGGTTTTTGTATAAGTTGAATATAACTCATCGCTCCTTATATTTTACCCCTGCTACCTTCAGAATTCGAAGAGTGTATTCCAGTCGACATTGTCAAAAGCTTTCTCCAAATCTACAAATACTGAAAACGTGGGTTTGCTTTTCCTTAGCCTGTCTTCTAAGATAAGTCGTAATGTATTGCCATCCTACAGTTTTTCCTGAATTCAAACTGATCTTCCCCGAGGTCGGATTCGACACGTTTTTACATTCGTCTGTAAATAATTCGTGTTAGTATTTTGCAACCATGACTTACTAAACTGATAGTTATGTAATTCTCACACTTGTCTGCACTTGCTTTCTTTGGAATTGGAATTACTATATTCTTCTTGAAGGGGGCCTTGTTTCGACTCAAGTCCTTCAGCGTTCTGTCAAATTCTTCTCGCAGTATCATATCACCAACTTCATCTTCCTCCAGTTCGATTTCAACTTGTAGAATACTGCCTTCAATTTTATTTCCTTTGTTTAGGCCCTCTATATTTTCCTTCCACATTTCAGCTTTACCCTCTTCGCTTAGTACTGGTTTTCCGTCTGAGCTTTTGATAATCATACAGCTGCTTTTCTTATCTCTAAATATCTCTTATTTTCCTGTAGGCGGTTTCTACGAGTATCTTTCACCTGTTTCAACCAATTCTTTCCTAATTCTCCCTCTGAAACTCTCAACCACCTCTGATTCCTTCAATTTGTCCAGGTTCTATGTCCTTAGGTGTTTTTTTTTTTTTTTTTTTTTTGTTCATAACCACTACGTTTCTTAAGTTTTAATGAACAGTTTGTAACCAATATGTTATGACCAAAGTCTATATCTGCCGCTGGATATGTCTTACAGTTCAAAACCTGGCTTAAAATCTATTCCTTACCATTATAAAGGTAATCTGATATCTTCTAGTGTGTCCTTTCACCTATACAGTCTTCTTTCATGATGATCAAACCAAGTGTTGGTGATTATTGAATTGTGCTTCACACAAAATTCTACCAGACGATCTCCTCTTTCATTCCTTTTTCCCAGCTCATATTCACCTACTACATTTTCTTCTCTTCCTTTTCCTACTATGGAGTTCTAGTTCCCCATCAAAATCAAGTTTTCGTCTCCCTTAATTTTCTGAATAATTTCTTTTATCTCCTCATACATTTCTTCGATATCCTCCTCATCGGCAGAGCTAGTTGGCATATAAACGTGTACTACTGTGATCGGTGTTGATTTTGTGTCTATCTTTGCTATGATAATGCGTTCACTATGCTGTTTCATAATAAGTTACCCTCATTCCTATTTTCTTATTCATTATCAGACCTACTCCTGAGTTACCACCAACTGATTTTGTATTTATAATCCTGTACTCACCTGATCACAAATCCTGGTCTTCCTGCCACCGAACTTCACGAATCCCTACCATATTTAATTTTAACCTATCCATTTCTCTTTTCAAATTTTCTAACTTACCTACACGATTAAGGGTTAGAACATTCCACGCACCGATCTGTAGCATGCCGGTTTTGTTTTTCTTCATGATTACATACTTCTGAGTAGTCCCCCCGGCGATCCGAATGGGGGACTATTTTACCTCTGGAATATTTTGCCCAAGAAGACGTCATCATCATTTATTCATAGAGAAGAGATGCATGTCCTAGGGAAAAGTAAAGACTGTAGTTTCCCCCTTGTTTTCAGCCGTTCACTGTAACCGCATGTCAAAGCCACGTTAGCTGATGTTACAAGGCCAGCTCAGTCAATCATCCAGACTGTTGCCACTGTAACTACTGAAAAGGCTGCTGCCCCTCTTCAGGAACCACACGTTTGTCTGGCCTCTCCACAGATATCCCTCCGTTGTGGTTGCACCTACGGTACGGCTATCTGTATTGTTGAGGCACGCAAGCCACCCCACCTCGGCAATGTCTGTGTTTCATGAGGGTGGATTCTGATCTGTATAAATATGAATTATGCTTTTAGAATACTATATAATAAAAATGACTTGTGCTCCAAGTTGCAAAATAGTAGTTCAAATAGTAGTGTAACGTATACAATTGAATATAGCCTCGCTGTTATCTCATTCGGCATATCCAATGTGAACTCATCTGGCAATAATGTGGACCTTAAAATTTAGTTACAAAATAAAAGAATGCAACAATGTTAGGTTGGTCAAAGCCATCATGAAATTAAACACAAAACTGTACCGGTTAGAATAATTAATTTCAGCAGTTAATCAAATTTCCCACGGTGGAGTGGCCGAGCGTTCTAAGGCTCCTAGCTGCGGAGCACTCGATTGCTTGCAAAAATGTCCACATGTCTTATGGGATCAAACTACGTTGGTCATCAGTCCCTAGACTTGGAAACTACTTAAACTAAGTTAAACTAACTTAAGTATAATACATACATCCATGCCCGAGGGGGATTCGAACCCACGACGCGGGAGGCCGCGTGATCCGTAACGTGGCGCTCCAGACCGCTCGGGTACTGTCGCGCGGCCGGATGTTTGCCTTCTGAGTTTAGACACCTCCCTCGGGCATGGGTGTGTGTGATGTCCTTAGTACAAGTTAGTTTAAGTAGTTTGTAAGCCTGGAGATTGATAACCGCAGCAATTAAGTTCCTTGGATTTTACAAACGTTTGAACATTTTTAACACATCTTTTAAAAAACCAGAAAAGTGTTCACGGCTTTGCCTTTTAAATTTAAACCCACCAATTATCCACTACATGAAAAGTTATTTGCTTAAAATAAATTTTCAGAATATAACTGTTTATGAAAATCCTTCTGACTCATATAAACAGAAGCCGAAAGACGCATTCCATGGCACTCAAAAATTATGATTATAATGTTGAGAATCATGGAGAAGCCACAGTCAAGCTACAATTAAGTTACACAAGGAAATTTGTGCCACATTTCGACAGAACAATAATGATTATTAAAAACCAGTATAAAGTCCCGGACGAGGCCAGTCCCATGGTCTTCCCAGGCAACAATAAAAAAAGCAGTATTGCGTGGCTTGAATACACGTTATTCCCGTGCTTTCAACTCATGAATTTTTTTTTACCGTCAGACCAACACCCAAAAATTCGTCAAAATCCGTCAGAATTAGATATCTCCTATGTTACTACCAAAATAATAATAAAAATTATTTTAAAACTCTGCACTTGTTACTTATGTACGCGTCAAGAAAATATTAACAAATCCATTGAAATGAGATATTCCCCATTTTCTTGTAGAAATAAAAATGAAATTAAAATTTATTTTAAACATAATATTCGTAACTTTGGTTAAAAATCCGCCATATTCAGACCAATTATAAAATATTATGGCAACGTTTTACTGTATATGAATGTCGCTTCCGGGTCGTATTTGACGGATTTCATATTTAATCTTCCTTAATACTAATGTTTGGAGGGAAAACGAAACATCGCATTAAAGATATTTCCAAAACACGCATTTTAAAAAGGTATTTCGAGGTAAAGTTCCTAGAAGTGACATTTACATACAGTAAAATTTAACCCTTACCGGCTCGGCTGTCCCGGAAGATAATGTTGGCAACGGATAGTGTATTCAACAATTCATAAGAACGCGGAAATGTGTCTGCTTTGTGGTTTTGAAAATATGCAATGCTCACAGCCAACAATTTGGTGACAGATATGACTGTAGATTCATCTATAAGAAGATTAAATCGGCCATTACCAATGTCATTCTGAATTTCTGATTGAAAGTACTGATAGAGAATGTTCCTAATGAAAGCACTGCACTTTCTGCGTTGTCTCCGTAAAAAGAGATGCTTGGCTATCACTGAAGGAAAAATTTCTTCATTAGATCTGAAATATGATCAACGGATGTAATTGCACAGAGATTAACTACAAACAATGTAAGAGCAGCTTCAGACCGAAATAGCAATATTGTTTGTCGTGAAGATGAGATGCATCGTGAAGATGCTTGTACTTTTTGCATGAACAAGTAAATCTAACAAGGGCAAATTCAGGTTGCATTGGCAATACTTGCAATCTACTAGGTTCCTCAGGAGTCTCTAACTACTAACCCTTTTAATTTTTTGTCATTTAATCAGTATTTTCTGAAACTTCGTACATTCCTCATAAAACAGTTTTCTGGCATTTTCAAAAACTCATTAACTACCTCATAAGGCTAAGCACGACTTTGTTAGCGTGCCGCTGTTGCTACAAGAGGCACGTATCGTATCTTTGCGTCCAGAGAAGTTAGAGCCACATGTCACCCAGTGACCTCGTTAGAGAAAAAGTAGATACTGTACCACTATCTTACAGGCACACAAAGATTTTCAACCGTAAGAGCTTGTTGAAAGAAAAAAATTTTTTTTTTTTTCAAAATTAAATTAAAATAGCAATATCCGCACCAAAAAATTTCTAATAATATGCGTCAAAAAATCCGTCATCCGTCAAAGTTACATTTTATCCATCTTGCAACTTGAAATTCTGTCAAGTTTGACGGGAAATCCATCCAGTTTGCGATGTTACCTTTCCAATGCAATGCAACAATCGTAATAGTACTCTAGCTCCGTTAAAGGCTATTTTCCTATGTTAAAAATATGATTAAATTGTTCTTATTTTGAATGATTATAACATGCAAATAGTTTTTCAGTTATTATTATTACAAAATATCTGTTACTTTCCCGTAATTAAAGTTTAAAAAACCATTAAATTTCAAGCTTAGTTCTCGTGATCGAAAACGCTATGTTATTGGTTGAAGCTCTGCTGAGATAACATTACATTACGATAACGGAAAAGTGTATTACATGATGTTAGCGTACGTAACCAGATTTTCCCTTACTTTCTCTGTGTACAGTTCACTTTTTTTTTATCATGTAAAACGAAATGTTCAAATGTTTGTAAAGTTATGAGACTTTAACTGTAGTCGTCGTCGGCCCCGAAACCTACAAACTACTTAAACTAACTTGTCTCAAAACCAACATACCCATGCTCGAGGGAGGAATCTAATCTCCGACGTGGAATGGCCGCGCGCACGATTAGCAAGGCGCCTCAGCGCGCACGGCTATTCCGCTGCAGCCGTGTAAAACGCATTTACAATTTACGAATAAAAGTAGAAAAGAACATTGTGAAGGCAAACAGTGGAAACCTTCCAAAAGTTGATGCGTTTATGGTATCAGCTTTGTTCGAAAACAATCCAGACTTTTACCTGAGAACTGCATTGAAAGTAAAAAGATACATTCGTTTTAAAGCTAAATATTGCTAGAGATGTTTTATGCGATTTGAAAAAAGTACGTATTCATGTTAACTGACCATAAAGTCTTCAAATTGTGCCATAAAACATGGAATTAAGGCGAAATTTCACTTTTACATGCTCTGATATTGGTAGCAAGTTCTAAAACCAAAAATTTAGAATTGCATCGAAATGCCCAATGGTCTAAATTCTATAATATGGACAGGGCATCAAAGGCGGTGCTTCCGTACCGGTCATAGATTGGCAACGTACACGTCGCGTAGCGAAAGGAATGCCAGTTTCAATTTTATCTCCTCTCCCGGCGGTCTCGTGTAATATGTTAGCAACATCAACAACACGATAGAAAATTTTTGCCAAGATATTAATATTAGAAATCCGAACCAGAGAGAAAGTTTAGTGTTACGTTCAACCATGAAGTAAATAAAGAATGCTGTTCCTGCTCGTTCTTCATGTTGGCCTATTCTTGTTCGCTCGGTAAAAGTAATTGGCCACGTAAAACGAAGATTTCATGACAAAACATTTGCGTTGTCACGTGATCGGCTAATGCCAACGTCACATGATTGCCGGCATTTAGCAGCCTTTGCAAACATTACCACCGAAGTCACCGGGCGGTAAGTACAATTTAACCTAATGTCACGTACCTAATGAGAGGTCAGAAAATATTAAATGCGTTTATAGCTTTGAAATTATTATTATTATTATTATTTTTTTTTTTTTTTTGAGTTGATGTTTCTGATTATGGATCAAACTTTCTCCCAGGTATAAAACTATTTTCCTTAAATATTCAATACTTCTAATCATTTACGTTCAGAGTTCCAGAGGATTATACTTAATAGTCAACCAATAGAATAACAATTAGAATGGGAGCATTTACTTACATCGAAATGATTCCCAAAGAAATAAACGCAAGAAGTGACCATTATCTCATCTGCATCTCTACGAGCGAGTTTCAACCACATTTTACGGATGTTTTCATTTTTTGACGCAGCATAATGTCAGCTGTCGTCACAGGCATCCATGCTTCAAATAGAGCGTTTCGCGGGATTTCAAATTATTTGAATTTCATTTCCGTTTTTTCGTTTCTTTTAATTTTGAAATTTGTGAAGGGAAGAAGCATACTATGAACATAAAACGATTTAATTAATCATTTAAGACCATTTTCAGAAAACAGTCAAATTCCATATTCTTGACTATAAATACGTAACAGAAAGAAAGGTACGACGCGCTAAAAGGGAAAAAGAGGAAGTTAATTAATTGGAAGTGAGTACCTAAGTTTATATGTTTTTACCTTCTTTCTAGCTTCGGTCCTGTTACCGAGACACTTCGTGCCACTGTTCTTATCTAATATATAAAGCAGAGTGTCCGTATGGTTGTACGTGTTGCATACAAATCTGCAGTTTTGATCCAATATTTATGAAATTTTGTTCACGTAAGTTTTATTCCATGAGGACGGTCGCCGTAAGTCTAAGAATCACGTTCGATACATAGTTCACGAGATATGACGTCATAAACAATGCGATGCGCAAAAAACTGATGCATTTAACTACAATGCTGCTCATTTTCTCCTAAACCACTGGACCGATTTGAACCAAATTTGGTACATACTTTCCTTACCGTGGGGTAACAATTGCTGCAGGTAAAGAATCACATATAACGGATGGTTCAGAAGATATGACGTCATAAACAATAGGAATCGCAAAAAAACTGCCACATAATGCGGCGAGACTTTATAAATACGCTATATGAGGATGAGACTGCTTAGCGACTTGGAACAAACTTTAAACATAATTTCAAACCTTTATTAAACTTTTTCTCGCAGACAACCATAGTAAAATGATAAAAGGAAAAAAAAAGTTTCTCGCTTACTACTTTTCCGCTGTTTATGGAGTAAAACTACAGCATTCGTTATGACGTTGCAATTTATAATTTGTACACCACAAATTTTAGCCGCAAGAAATTTTACAGACAGTTTACACACATATAGTTGAATGTATTCTAGAAAGGTATCACAGTACGACACACAGTCCATGTTGTTGTTGCAAATGTTTGTTAAGCTTATGGGACTTAACTACGGGGTCAGTCCATGAAATATGAGCACATAAACAGTAACGTTCCGCTGTTCATGGACTAAAGTACGGCATTCAGTATGACGTTACAATTTTTAATTTCTACACCACAAATAGTAGCCACAGGAAATTTTTCAGGCAGTATACACACATACAGCTGAATGTACCTTCGAAATTGTATCACAGTACGACACGTAGTGTATGAGATATGAACAGATAAATAGTAACGTTTATGGAAAATCGCCCCATCACGCACCAAGTTTTAATCTATTACCTTTTTACTTCTCATTGTATTCGCAACAGATTTTACAGACATACTGCACTTATACAAATGAATATATACCTGTAAAACTATATAATTGTATGACATATAACTCAATAAATATGAGGTCGTACGCATTTTATATGTCATTTGTATTTTGATTACTATATTTCTTTTTTCTTTTTTTTTTTTTTTTTTTTTTTTTTGATACTGCACTTATAATTTTGTACATTATGCGAGACAGCCTTATTTCTTATTTATTCTGCAATAAATACACCATGTTATAGAAAAAAGGAGATGTACAAAAAGGGGAGGGATAGCAGAAGTACTAACTCAAGACAGGAATAAATAAGTAAATATCCGGGCAAAGCCAGGTTTTCAGCTAGTTTGTTATAGAAAAGAGCACCGCACGTGAGGAGCAGTATTGCTTTGTCCTTCGTCAGGGTGTGAAGAAGAGAATTTCTTTTCACTAGCCTGATACCTTCTTTTGCTGCTGTTGTCTCGTGCGCAAAAGCAGCACTCAGGCCATAGATCCGTTGTTTCTTGATGTGAGGCTGAAACAGTAGTGTAATGTGGCTAGGTTCTAGTACAATAACGTATGTCACACGAAATTTCGGGATGCCAGTGGCTTTTCTTCTTTTATTTATAATTCACTGTTCCTATTGCGCCTGGGTTGCACAGTGGTAGAGTGCCAGATTCCAAAGGTCGCGGTTTCGATCCCCGCCAGGTCCTAGGATTTTTATCTGCCACTTTCCACTTATTTAACCTCTAGCAGTATTACTATGTGAAAACATACCTAGTAGCACCGTGGTTCGGAGCCCAAGTTGAACTGTAGGTCCCCCTATAACTGGCTGGTTAAGTCAGTTCGAAGGTCGGAGGAAGGCAACGGCATACCACCTCCAAACAGGACTATGCCTAGTAAAGCACTGTGGGGTCCAAACCAATCTTCGGATTGTTGACTGCTTTACCTTTTTTTATACAGAAAGCCACAGCTGTATGATGGAAATTCATAAGTATTTAAAATTTTATATTAAATTATAAGCGATACACACAATCGATTGACACAGATGTTATCCGTCTGAGGCCCTTAATTCGACTGACTGTGGTAGAAGTAACACTTCACGCCAGTGGCTACATTTTTGTGCCAAAGGAACATTCTAGAGCAGGGTTTCCCAGATTTATCAAATGTTTGTATAGCTTATGGAACTTAAGTACGGGGTTATCAGTCCCTAAACCTACAAACTACTTATCAACTACCTAATACTAAGGACGGCACAAATATCCATGCCCGAGGAGGGATTCGAACCGCTGACCGTAGTGGCCGTGCAGACCGTGACTGACACGCCGCAGTCCCCTCGGCCATGGCGTCCGGCTCCAGACTTTTTGTGACTGCGTACCACTTACCATTTTTTGGATATTTCGGCGTACCCCTGTAGCTCATTTACCTTAAACGACCCCTGAGGTGATGCATAGGGTTGGGGAAGGGGCAGTGCAGAAGATAGAATAACAAATGACGACTGCCGCAGTGGTGGGGATATCACAACTTTTCTCAGTGCTGACAACATACAGTTGTTTTGTGTCGTGCCGATCAACTATTATGTATAGCAGAAATGTGACACGCACAAGTAATAAGATTTCATGGAAGCACTTTTTTACGAGTTCGTATCTATACATTTGCTACTTATTTGTAGCAAATAATATGGGGTAGAAGGAGCGTCCAGGCTGAAAAATCACTTCAAACTGAAAACACAATTACGTATAACTCATGCAATCAACCTTCACACCATAGTTACAGTGGTCAAGAATCAGTTTTTTTGCAATATTCGCTCTATGCTGGCGGAGGCAAATTTTTTCCGTATCACGATAATAATTAACGTAACGCCCAAGAATGCGAAACTAATAATAAACCATTCACTGCGTAATGATTACTTCAACGGCACACATATATACACCACCTAAGTTGGCAGCAGTTGCGAAGAGTCACGAAAAATGTCCCAATAACAACCAACAAGTCCTGATTGAAATATCACTACGTCAAAACAAGATGAATCACTCTCGGCAAAGGCAGGGACAACTAATGAGGCGCCGGCCACGGAGGCCGAGGAGACTGAGGCGCTTCAGTCATGGTCTGCACGGCCACTACGGTCGGGGGTTCGAATCCCCCCTCGGGCATGGATATTTGTGCCGTCCTAGTTCGTAAGTAGTTCATAAGTTGTTTGTAAGTTTAGGGACTGATGAACCCGTAGATAAGTCCCATAAGCTTTACAAACATATAAACTTTTTTTTTTTTTTTTTTTTTTTTTTTTTTTTTTTTTTTTTTTTTTTAAATCTAATGAGGCAGGTATGGGGAGGGGTGTTATAAACTGATGTTCTTGTGTCCTGCATGCTGTTCGAATAAACATTCTACGTAAAGTACAGTTTCTTTAACATTATACAGACGTTATCGATAATTTTATCAATCATCTTTCTCTGTCCCTTTAAAATAGAGTAACGTAACAGAATAATTATAAGTAATTGTTTTGTTTATTTGCCCGCGTTCCACCTGAAACGACTTTGCGTACCACAAGCGGTATGCGTACCACAGTTGTATCTAGAGTGTTACGTTTGTCATATTTTTCTTTAACGTTTAAATAACTTTTGTATATAACAGAAACATAGCTTAACACAAGGTAATTACATAATACAAACAGACATATTTATATAAATAGTTGTATATTAAATATTACGGTAATAAAAGTGCTGGAGGATTTCGGCGGACTGAGCCTATTTGTAAGAGCCATATTTTTGACGGATATATGGGTCGAGTTTTCCCACGGGATACTTGTTCCCCAGACTATAGCCTTTCTGTTTTACTCATACCACATATTACGTAATGCTCTTGCCAACATAGTAAAAGGTATCTGTTGCTTTCTGTAGCTACAACTTCATTCATCATAGGGCAGTCTGCAGAGGAAGCTGAAATCACTCTAGACAAAGTTAGCTTAACACAAAATTTATTAATATGAAAATTACTTAACTTTATTTTCTTCTTTGTGCTGCGATCCATGCCTAACTCTTTTGTACAATAGTAATTGCCTAGGTCGGTGCGACCTCCTGACTGAGACCGTCGGTGCTATCTAAGACAGAGTATGCTGTCTCACGTCCTATAGCTTGTTGACTGCTGCGTCGTCTTCCTGTCCCGTCGTTGATGTGTGTGCCCTCTCGTCCCGGTGTGGAAGCCGTCGAGAAGTGAAGTGGATAAGTGATCCTCTCCAGAAGTGAGCGGCGCTTTTCTATCCTCTTCATAGGTGGCGCTCTCGACTTGCTATCGCCCAACGAGCTAGAATTTCTTGGAGTGGCGATAGATCCGCTATATTTGAGGCAAATTGAACAGGCGTCCGCCATGTTATTTGGGGTATCGGCTGACAGCTGGTACGCCTCATCCACTTGAGAATTTTACCTATTTACAGTTACACGTTTTAAATATAGACTGACAATTGAATATGTATGTGTATCAAGTTCCGTCAGACTTTGTCGAAGATTCTCTAAAAAAGCTGTAATGAAATATCACGAACCTGTCAGTAATACAGTTCCAGTTCGAATAATATCAGTTAGCTGCCACTGTGAAGATATTTGTGTTGATTTTAATGCAAGTACATGGTCTAAATGCGCCACCTGTCAGTAATACAGTTCCAGTTCGAATAATATCAGTTAGCTGCCACTGTGAAGATATTTGTGTTGATTTTAATGCAAGTACATGGTCTAAATGCGCCACGAAACTTACAGTGAACAGTAATTGTTACGAGAAACAATCATGACCATGGATTTGCATCTGTTGTTAATGTGTAGAACAACAGCTTTCATACAGTCTAGTACACATTTATCTTTTGTTTACTAAACGCATTAAATCTGCAAAGTTGTATAAAATTATTGGTTGTGAACTTTGGTGGACGAAACTTGAGTACAAATACGAAAGTGACAACAGAATACTGCAATAAAAATGCGCCTGTGTCAGCTGCCACAAAAACATTCCACACCGAAACAACATATCATTAATAACGTTCGCTGTTGCCAAGATGAAATAAATACATATTTGTTGTTAAGAGCACAGACATATACAAGTGAAAAAATTCTGGCTGTTACTATTCCTTCCACACTTTGTTCTGGTTACATGTCAACCATGCTTGATCAGTTATTGTCAGCAACAAATAAAAATATTTTCAACAACCACAGGGGCTACAGAAGAAGAAATATCGGAAACTTCAACACTAGGTAGAAAACTGAACTTTTTTTTTTATGGTGTATACTTAAAGGGAATTGCAGGATAGGTCATCTGAAACTTCACTCTTGGGACAGCTCAAAGCCATTAGTCAGAAATTTTGTCTAAGTATAGACAGTCTGAGCTCAAACAAGGCAAAACATTTGGTGTTCTTGCGTAAAGTAATTGTCATTTTATCACTTTGCTTGATGCATTTACTTGTTGAATACACTTTAGACATGTTTCAGCAGCAAAAATTGTACAGACAATACACACTAAATACGATATATACAAAATACAACACTTCAAGCTCAACAACAACATACGATAGACTCCTGTCAAGTGTAGTGACCACCAAAAATATGGCAGCCGTGTTTACACAGGTTGCCGTAAAGAGTGCTGTAACTCGTGTGTCAGCAACTCTATGAAATTTAAGCTCGTTTCTATCGCCGTGAAGGGGGTGTTGCCTTTGTGTGATTGGCTAACGGCTCTCCACTGCCTCCTTGCTGTTTCGTTACCACTCCTGGATGAGTGGCGCCAACTTTACGCCACTACAGTACCTTACATAATAAAAACATGAAAGAGCAAATAAATGGCGACAGATCAGCCCGTCACAAAGGTTGAGAAAATAACTGAACTGAAATTATGCTTAAAATTGTTAGAATTGCTTTTGTTGTGAATCACTGGATGATAATGAGATGTTTAATCTGCGCTCCATGCTGACGCCTTTAATGCATCTTACTGTTTGTTAAGCCATGGGACCAAACTAATAGAACTAATTTATGCTAAGGACAACACATACACCCATCCCCGACATATGACCCGAACCTCTGCCGGGTAGCAAATGTGCACTTCGCAGCAAGGCGCCTTAGGTGCATAGATCCTGAGAAATCAGTACCAAGAACAACCACCTCTGTCCGTAATAACGGCCTTGATACGCCCGGCCATTGAGTCAAACAGAGCTTGGATACCGTGAACAGGTACAGATGCCGATGCAGATTCAACACGATACCACAGTTCATCAAGAGTAGTGACTGGCGTATTGTGACGAGCCAGTTGCTCGGCCACCATTGACCAGACGGTTTCAATTGGATGATGGTGACTGGTGGTATAGGGCGCTCAACATCGAGGTCATCAGCGTCTTATCAGTTGGTGAGAGATCTGGAGAATGTGCTGGGCAGGGCAGCAGTCGAACATTTTCCGTATCCAGAAAGGCCCGTATAGGACCTGCAACATGCGGTCGTGCATTATTCTGCTGAAATGTAAGGTTACTCAGGGATCGAATAAAGGGTAGAGCCACGGGTCGTGACACATCTGAAATATAACTACCACTGTTAAAAGTGCCGTCGATGCGAACAAGAGGTGATAGAGACGTGTGACCAATGGCACCCCATACCATCATGCTGGGTGATACGTCAGTATAGTAATGACGAATACATGTTTCGAATGCGTGTTCACCATGATGTCGCCAAACAGGGATGCGGCCATCATGATGCTGTAAACAGAACCTGGATTCATCCGAAGAAAAGACGTTTTGCCATTCGTGCACCAAGGTTCGTCGTTGCGCACACCGTCGCAGGCGCTCCTGTCTGTTCAAATGTTCAAATGTTTGTTAAGCTTATGGGACTTAACTACGGGGTCATCAGTCCCTAAACTTACAAACTACTTATCAACTACTTACGAACTAGGACGGCACAAATATCCATGCCCGAGGGGGGATTCGAACCCCCGACCGCAGCGGCCGTGCAGACCGTGACTGAAGCGCCTCAGTCTCCTCGGCCAACCTCGTGTGAATGCTCTGAAAAGCTAATGATTTGCATATCACAGCATATTGTTCTTGTCGGTTAAATTTCGCGTCTGTAGCACGTCATCTTCGTCGTGTAGCAATGTTAATGGCCAAGAATGTATGAATGGCATCAGTAGTAAATAATATTAATAAGGTAAAATGTTATGCCTGATGGGTTTTAGTGCACGTCAATGTACGTAACTACGCAACTTTGTACCGTACAGTGATGTACTTTTTATGGCGCATTCAGTGATTTATGTAGATTCTGTCTGTAAAATTTGCTGCGAATGTATTAAAACAGAAGTAATTACTATTGTTTCACTCCCACTGTGTGAAGTAGATCGTGAATTATCTCTAGGTCTGTTTTAAATGAAATTATTGATTTTGTGAGTTTCCGAGTGCATTGATTAGTACAGTGGACTCGAATTTGTGGGTACCGTGATTCAAATTGCCTCAGGTCTGATTTAGGTTCTACGTTTTTTCTCTAGTTTGCTCCAGGAAAATGTGACGATAGTTGGTTTCAAAGGGCAAGGCCAACAAAAAATACATGTGTGCCTTATGAACTTAAGGAATTTGTGGAACTTTACTACCGCAAATTTATTTATACTGAAACTGTGAGAACCTGTGTATTGGGCTATGTACGGTTCTGATTTAGATTTTTGGCTCGATGTTTGTTTTAGGTTCGAACCATACATGTCTTCTTTCATGCCCCAGCAACTACTTTAGTTGTAGATATTATCTTTTACCTGTGATCCTGAACTTAAAAACATACATAGGGTGTAGTTTGCAAAACAAATAAGAAATATTACATGAAATAACTGGTTCATTAATAAAAAGGGTTTTATTCTAACGTTTGAAAATGATGTACACAAAATCAAATGTTTTGTTAAATGAGGTTGATTGAATAAAATTGGTTCCTTATTGGAAGTTTTGTATCCCAGCCTTGTCGCCGGTTTTGTGTCTCGTTTCCATCGTAGGTGTCGGTGGCCGAGTAGAAAAGTACCGACACAGGAATAAAGGTAGCACGCTTGTGCAGGTACGGAGGGGAGCAGCCAGTGGGACAGCAGAAACTAGAAACAATAGAGCGAATTAGAACGAGATATATATTGCACACAATTTGTACAATACTTAACTTTTACATTTTCTCAGTACTGCAGAATGCTGATACTTAATTGATGCTAGAGTCCTGCCTAGTGCCTATCCGATAGCCAAGTCTTCACTGTTGCCTATCTGATTCCGAAGTGTTAACTGGTTCCTATCTCAGTCCCAAGTGAACGATGTCGTTCAGTGGTGGCCACGAGCGGCGTTGTAACAGAGGGCGCTCGTGGCTGACGTCGTAAGAACGCCGCGCCGTGCGTGCATGGCGGCGCGCGGCGAAAGTAGGTGGCGCGCACTTTGCACTTGTGCGACACCACAGGAAGTGGCCAAATAAAATGTTAATCATAAATAGAATAAATTGATTAAACAGTTGCATTGGCTGCGATAAGAAATTGTTAGCACTTTTCCCCCAACTGAGAAATCATAACTTTAAGAAACACACTGTATATTTCGCGAGCACTCAACATGAAATTATGAATAGTTCAAAATAAGTTTTCCTAACACCATTCCTACACTCGTAACTTCTTGTGTAAAAACATAAACACACAGGAGCTGCACTGGCGTACACTTCTTCTCGTCAAACTTAGAGTCCAAATGTTCAAATGGTTGTATAGATTATGGGACTTAACTTTGGGGTCATCAGACCGTAAATTTACAAACTACTTACGAACTAGCTAACACTAAGGACGGCACAAATATCCATACTCGAGGGGGGATTCGAACCCCCGACCGTAGTGGCCGTGCAGATCGTGATTGGCGTGCCGCAGTCCCCTCGGCCAACGCGGCCGGCAAAACTTAGAGTCCCGGAAAGCGATTGTTCGCTGCGCAAATGTTAACACTCTGTCCGATCGAATCATTCTACTATCCAGGAGAGTCCTTCTTCTGCCAAGACTAGAAACGGAGTTTCCCTTTCCGCTCACAGTCTTCGCTCCTCTCCTCCCTCTCAAACACACACTCCCCACCATCCCTGTCCCTAGGCCGCTTCCTCATTAGCCGATCAGCATCCCTTCCAAAATCGTATACATCTTAACATGAAATATTTCCTTAAGTAAAATCTGACCATCCGGATCTATTCCCTTACTAATATAACATTATTTAAATATTAAAAAGGACTGTTAATTAGTATTACATAAAGCCTGAAATAAATAAACCGCTCATGCCACACAACATTTACGTAAACCACAGGCAAATTATACAATAAATACACACACTGAATTAAATATACAATAAGTAAATCATGCTACTTGCATTTTCAGTATTACTGTGGAGAATATGGTGATCTGTTTATATTTCCATTCTCGATTTATATCAGTTGAAATCAGTCAATAAATAAATAAATATAAGTGTGACGCCTTCAAGATGATAGCTAGAGATAATAAGCTATCATCTAAACCAGAGTTTGTTGAAATTGCATGATGTATTCAAGTTGGTTATTTTAAGCTTGATTTTTCTATATTTTTATATAGTAGTCATAAGCATTTGTGATTTTTGAGATATTGAAATAATTTTAGAATCATGAAATGTGAGATGTCTTAAATGTTGACGGTAAATAATTTTATAGATTATTTTATTTTATTCTGAATTACTGGAGTGTAGAACTCACATACGTTCTGCAGACACTCTTACGAAACGCTCAGCTAACAGATCTCATTAGTTTTGGGTACAAAGAATGGGCCTTTCCCGATTTCCGCAGATTTGGGCAAACTTTAGACCGCTGCATTGTTTAATCCGATCGATACCTGGCCTGACTGGCAACTGCCACAACCTCTTGGCCTTTATATTTCTATACCATACCATTTCTTATACTAATTGCGCGACTCTATGGACATTACTTCCGTAAAGTCACGATGTGTTGCCCTTAGGTTTGTTTAACTTAGGTTAAGTAGTTTGTACGTCTAGGGACAGATGACCACAGTAGTTTGGTACAAGAGAATTACGAACAAACATTCATATAGGGCACTCGGATATTTACACACTCGGATAGGACATGTACAAGGTAAGAGAGCACGAAAAATTACAAATTTCCGTTCAAATGAATTATTATTTCAAACAAATGCACTGTTTGCTGATTGGTCCATCCGTATTACAAATCTAAAGGAGATAATCTTGTTAAGTAACCTGTAATTTGAACGAGAGGTTGCGTAAATGCGCAACTAGAGACATATACATTAACAGTCGTTGCTCTGTAGGTCTGGCACAATATTTTATTTTTGGCATCGTACAGCTATTAACTGTCTGCCCAAAATTTAATGACAAGATGTAACGGACATTACCTCAGTATCTGAGGCTATATTGCATACACTTGCTACAGATAAAAGCCTCCAGTGTGCCGCGAGATGCTACCTTACTCACGCCTCATCCCCCCTCCCCCCTCTCTCCTCCTCCTCACCCCCCCCCCCCCCACACACACACACTCCGACTTACAGCCGTTAATCCATGCTGTCTGTGTCGGTGCCTCTTATTTTGTGCACCAAAACTTGGCGCCTTCCACATCAGCAACGGGGAATTACAGAAACTTTTACATTTCACGTATCTTAATATTTACCCGCGTTTAACACAGATTATCTACAGGAGAATGGAAAAGCTGGTAGAAGCCGGCCTCGGGGAAGATCAGTTTGGATTCAGGAGAAACATAGGAACACGGGAGGCAATACTCACTTTACGACTTATCTTAGAAGATAGATTAAGGAAAGGCAAACCTACGTTTCTAGCTTTTGTAGATTTAGAGAAGGCTTTTGACAATGTTGATTGGAATAAACTCTTTCAAATTCTGAAGTCAGCAGGGGTAAAATACAGGGAAAGGAGAGTTATTTACAAGTTGTACAAAAGCCAGAACGCAGTTATTAGATTCGAAGGTCATGAAAGGGAAGCATTAGTTGGGAAGGGAGTAAGGCAGGGTTGTAGCCTTTCTCCGATGTTATTCAATTTGTACATCGAGCAGGCGGTGAAGGAAAGCAAGGAAAAATTTGGAATAGGGATTAAAGTTCAGGGGGAAGAAATAAAAACACTGCGTTTTGTTGAAGACATTTTAATTGTGTCAGAGACAGCAAAGGACCTGGAAGAGCAGTTGAATGGAATGGACTGTGTGTTGAAGAGAGCGTATAATATGAACATTGACAGGAGCAAAACAAAGATAATGGAATGCAGACTTAGAAAATCAGGCGATGCTGAAGGAATTAGATTAGGTAACAAAACAATAAAGGTGATGACTTTTGTTGCTTGGGTAGTAAAATAAGATACGATGGTCGCAGTACAGAGGATATAAAATGCAGAATGGCAATGGGAAGTAAAGAATTTTTGAAAAAGAGGTATTATTAACTTCGAATATTAATTTAAGTGTAAGGAAGTCTTTTCTGAAGGCATTTGTTTGGAGTGTTGCCTTGTACGGGAGTGAAACATGGACGATAAACAGTGCGGACAGGAAGAGAATAGAGGCTTTTGAAATGTGGTGATACAGAAGAATGCTGAAGATTAGGTGGGTAGATCGCGTAGCTAATGAGGTACTGAAAAGAAATGGCGAGAAAAGGAATTTTTGGCATACCCTGACTAATAGAAGGATTTGCTTGGTAGGACACATTCTTTGACACACGAGGAATCGTAAATTTAGCATTGAAGGGAAGTGTGTGGGGGTAATAACCGCAGAGGGAGACCAAGAGATGAATACAGTGAGCAGATTCAAATGGATGTGTGTTGCCGTTCTTATGACGAGATGAAATGGCTTGCTCAGGATAGAGTAGGGTGGAGAGCTGCATCTGTGGTGTCGCACAAGTACAAAGTGCGCGCCACCTACTTTCGCCGCGCGCCGCCATGCACGCACGACGTGGCCTTCTTACGACGTCAGCCACTAGCGCCCTCTGCTACAACTCCGCTCGTGGCCACCACTGAACGACATCGTTCACTTGGGACTGAGATAGGAACCAGTTAACACTTCAGAATCAGATAGGCACCAGTGAAGACTTGGCTATCGGACAGGCACTAGGCAGGCCTCTAGCTCAACTATGTATCAGCTATATAAAAGTTAAGTATTGTACAAATTCTGTGCAATATATATCTCGTTCTAATTTACTCTAGTGTTTCTAGTTTCTGCTGTCCCACTAGCTGCTCACCTCCGTACCTGCACAAGCGTGCTTCCTTATTCCTGTGTCGGTACTTTTCTACTCGGCCACCGACACCTACGATGGAAACGAGACACAAAACCGGCGACGAGGCTGGGACACAAAAGCATCAAACCAGTCTCCGGACTGAAGACCATAACAACAACGACCCTGCGTTTGGGCCAGATTAATTTTTTTTTACTTACACAACAGACATTACCACAAAAATGCTGTGCGGTTAAATAATCCAGCTAAGTTACAAAACTAATACTCACACTACAGTTCACAACAAGAATTTATCAGTAGCTCAAAGGTTTTACACATGGATTACAACGGAAAATGAGCATCAAATAATTCGAAAAACATTAGTAAATATATACATTAATGTTACAACCCGGCGCACTCCTTCTACTGATTAGAGTGCGGTGATCGAATTTTCTTTCTTTCTATTACGAGTTCTGTGAGGCTGAAAATGAACGCGTATAATTTTTGTCGATAAAGCGAAAAGTTTTTGAGATGCGAGACGACGTTAATGACGGGATTATTTAGTTGGCAGCAGTGGAGCTCGTCGCCGCCCTCGCTGTTGGGACTGCAGTAGCCGTTTTGCTTGCGTTTGCAGCGGCTCGTGCCTCCGGCGATGAAACGTAATGGAACTGCTGTTCTGCGCCCTCTGTGCTGCGGTGTTCGAAATAGAGCTCCACAGTGAGGTTTTATCAGCGATTCATTCCCTCTCTGCGTTTGACTTTTTCCACTTTTTTGCGGTGTACAGTGTGCTGTGAAAGGTTGTTCTTTTGCACCACGAAGGGCACAAGAATCGAATGTAACCCAAAGAACTAACCATAACATTTCTGAATGCTCTCAACCTCTGTAAATCAAGTAACGTTATTGTTAGCGTAAATTCGAAATAAAGACGCTACCTTACAACCGCTCCCTCACCAGGACCCACCACATGAAGATCGTCTGTTGAAAAGTCCTCTCCCGCCTTAACCTGCTCAAATTCCTGTCTGGCCGAACGCGGGGACTCAGACTCAGACCGTCCCTTAATGCGTCTTGTCCTCTGCAGCTTCTATCCTGCCTGAATATCAGCCTCCCCTGCCTATTACAAGTCCCTTCAAATCCTAGAGCGCCACACACTCCGCATCGCTTACCGCATCCGCCGCCCCTCCCCCATGCGGATCCTCTGATCTCATCCCTTTCCCACACCTCCAATTCCTCGAACATATCCGCATCCTATACGTCCTGCAAGATAGAATCCCGTCATCCTCTGGTCTCTCCTCTCCTCTTAATGCCGGGCCTTTGCTGTGCCTGTACCAATGCTTCCCTCCCTTCCTACACCTTCACACTCTCCACATCCTTTCTGAGGGTAATTTTCGCCACGTCCCTCTCCCAGGTGACGCCCTCCATCCTGATATCTATCCCTCCTACCAACCTTAGCTTTTCCCCTCCCCATGTATGACGCACACACTCCCTTCCATCCCTCCTTTTTCCCACGCTTCATCTCCCCCTCCTATCGTCTCCACTGGAGTTCTTATTACCCTCCCATTCCATGGTCTTCATTTTTCTCTTGGACTATCCCCCTTTCCTTCCTCTAACTTTCATCTCGCTATCTAAATTTTTTTCCACCATAAGCAACTTCTTTACACTACCAACCCCCACTGCTGTCCTCTCCACCACCAGCTGGAGCTCTACCTACTCCCACGCCTCCCAAAACATCCCTCTCTCCACCGCCACACCTTACCAGGCCCCGCCTCCTCCTCCCACAATAGACTACTTTCCCCTCCCCCCACCAATACCTGCCCATCACTCTCGCCCACATAGACTTACCGGGCCTCGGTGGCCAACATCCTGCAATCACCTCCACAGTCGTCGCTGCAACAGGGCACCGCCCCCTGCCATATCCCTATTGACCCCGTCCTTCTCCCCCTACCCCCTGCATCATCCACTGGTGCAAAAAAAAAAAAAAAAAAAAAAAAAAAAAAAAACACCAAGCACAGAAATGCGGAACCACCTCTGCCTCCAGCAAAAAGGCTCCTCCCCTTCTTCTCCTCCCGTACAACATCAATCTGCCAATGCTATGGACACTGCCCCCATTCTTCCAGCCCCATTTCCTCTCCAAACTTTGCCCTCTCTCAACGAGATCCCCATTTCATCAACAACAAGACTCCCTTAAGATTCGTAAATAGCTCCGCACTGCCCCCTTTGCCCAAATCATTCCTCGCAGGGAATCTGTCCTTATCAAATCTCCCAGCCCCTCCTTCCACACCGAAATCCTTCAGGGTCTCCCCAGAATCACTTTGGTTCCCATGCAATCCTAACTCCCTACTACATCTCCTCCCCTCCCTGCCAGCCGCCACTCCCCCACCTCCCACCCACCCTCACCACCGTGATCACAAAGTTAAGTCTGTTGATCATGGAAGACGAGGTCTCGGGGCAACTTAATGCCATCCCTGAAATTTCCATTCAGTCTGGCAAGCTGATCCATAAGCCACCAGCCCCACCTTCCTGATGCGAATTTTCACCGTATCCACATCTTCCATTTATAGCTTCCTCCTTGAGGGGCGTTAATCTAAGATCGCCTCCACAAGGTGGAATCCTCCCGCTCGCAACTCCAGTTCTACTGCTGTGACAGGTGTCTCGTTTACAACGAGCACCTGACACAGAACTGCCACAGTCCCGCCTGTCCCCACTGTAAATCCCCCCTCCTACATGCAACACCTGTGGCGACCCCCACCCCACATTTACAAATGCAAATCTATCCCCACCTCCGCCACTCCAGAACTCACTGTTACCCATCCATCCTGTTGATCCTCCCATGCACCCGAACAATCCCTTGTGCCCACCCCCACTCTGGAGGACGTCATCTGGTTTGTAACCACCGTCCTTCAGAATATCCATCCCTTCCAGCATCCCACACTCTCGCTGCCTGCTCTGTCTTGAAACTCACACCACCTTCTCCCGTGCCCACTTCACCTTCTCCTGGCTACTTACCCTTATCTAACCATACCTTAACCTTCTTTCCGTCTACCCCTTTCCGCCCCCTCTCCTCCCCTGAAGACATCAATGGTAAGACCCTCCTATACCTTCCTCTACCACAACATCTGATCCCTGTCCACCAACAAACACCTCTTTATGCATACCCTCTCCGATCACTGCATGGACGCTTTCCTCCTGAACGAAATCTTTCTCGAACACTGTCCTCCATCACACCGACAGTCCCCCTCCCTCGCCCAAGGCGGAGTGGCGATAGGCCATCTACGCCATCACCACATCCGGCTACAACCCCTACTTAACGATCCTAACGAACACCTGCTCCTAAGCCTATTTCTCCCATCCCTCACTGTCAGCCTTGCCACCATTTATAGTTGCAGCACTGCTCCCCATCCATATGACTTCCTCTCCCATATTGATTGCTCCTTCACTATGTGACTGCCGCAGCCTATCTTCCCGTCAGCCTACATGCCCCAAAAGCAGCACCACCCCCGATGTCGACCTGGCGTCTCCTAACGTCCTTCGGCGCCTTATGGCGGAAGTCCTAGACGTTATAGGCAGTGCCCATGTCCTAGTCCTAGCAAGGATGGAAAAGATCCACCGTGGTATAGTAACAATGTTAGAGAGCTACTGAGAAATCAAAAGGCTGTTGCACTCTCGGTTCAAAAAAGAACACGCAAATGATGACAGGCAAAAGTTAGTAGAGATTCGTGCGTCTATAAAAAGATCGATGCGCGAAGCATACAATAATTACTACAGCTATACCTTAGCAAAAGGTCATTCCAAAAACCCGTAAAATTCTGGTTTTATGTAAAATCGATAAGCGGATCAAAGCCCCTATCCAGTCACTCGTTGATCATTCTGGGGCAGTAATAGAAGAAAGCAAACGAAAAGCTGAAGTTCTAAATTTAACCTTTAAGAAATCTTTCACGCAGGAGGACCGCACAAATGTACCATCATTTGATCAATGTACTAACTTGGATGTGGAGGACACAGTAATAGATATTTCTGGTATAGAGAAGCAGCTGAGAGTGCTAAAAACAAAAAAGTCTGATGGCCGCAGTGGCCGAACGGTCTGCGGCGTGCCAGTCACTGCACGATCGTCTTTAGTATAAGGTAGTTCATAAGTAGTTTGTCAGTTTAGGGACTGATGACCCCACAGTTAAGTTGCTTAAGCTTGACAAACATTTGAACAAAGACGTCTCCTGGTCCAGATGGAATTCTAGTTCGGTTTTACAAAGAGTATTCAGTGGCATTGACCCCTATCTTAGCTTGCATTTATCGCGAATTTTTAATTCAGCGCAACGTTCCTAGTGATTGAAAAAAAATCGCAGGTGTCCGTTTATAAGAAAAGAAAGAAAACAGACCCACATAATTACAGACCAATATCGTTGACACCAGTTTCTGTAGAATATTGGAGCATATTTTCAATTCGAGTTTAGCTTCTTTCTATGAATCAGCATGGGTTTAGGAAACATCTTTCATGTGAAACTCAGGTTGCCTTTTCCTCACATGATATCTTGCGAACCTTGAATGAAGGGCAACAAGCAGATCGTGTTTTCCTCGATTTAAAAAAGGAGTTTGACGCGGTGCCACACTGAAGGCTGCTAACGAAGATACGAGCATATGGAATAGGTTCATAGGTTGGATGGAAGACTTCGTTGTTCTCGACGGCGAGTGTTCATCAGAGACGAGTGTATCGTCAGGAGTGCCCCAGGGGAGTGTGATTGGACCGCTGTTATTTTCTATCTATATAAATGATGTGATGGACAGAGTAACTTGTAATCTGTGGCTGTTTGCTGATGATGCTGTGGTGTATGGTCGGGTGTCGTCTTTAATTGACTGTAATAGCATACAGGATGACTTAGACAAAATTTCTAGTTGGTGCTCTAAATGTAGAAAAATGTAAGATGAAACGCATGAGTAGGAAAAACAATCCCAAAGTGTTCGAATACAGTATTAACAATGAGCTTCTTGATGCAGTCGCATCTTTCAAATATCTAGGCGTAACAATGCAGAACGATATGAAACGGAACGAACATGTAAGGACAGTTCTGAATAAAGCGGACAGACGACTTCGGTTTACTGGGAAAAATTTTGGGAAGATGTACTTCATCTGTAAAGGAGACCATGTATAAAACGCTTGTACGACCACGTCTTGAGTATTGCTCAAGTGTTTGGGACCCGCAGCAGATCAGTTTGAACGAACACATAGAAGCGGTTCAGAGCTAGATACGTTAGTGGTCAGTTCGAGCAATGCGCGAGTGTCACGGAAATTCTCTGGGAACTCGAATGGTGATCGCTGGAGGAAAGAAATTCTGTTAAGGAAATTTAGAGGGCCGGGATTTGAAGCTGAGTGTAGAACGATCTCACTGCCGCCTACTTATATTTCGCGCAATGATCACAAAGACAAGATAAGATAAATTAGGCTCGTAGGCATTCTTTTTTTCCTCTTTCTATTTGGGAGTGGAATAGAAAAGGAAATGTCTAGTAGCGCCACGCACCTTACGATGAATTGTGGAGTATGTATGTAGATGTACTCACCCTCGACCACTGCCCCTGCCCTGCCTGCAATCCCCCTCCTAAACTCGTTGAAGACTATTCGCGTGCCAACAGGGCTGCCTACCGTTGCTCCATAGATACCTTGGTTGCCAGCCACCCTCTCTCCGTCCACACACCTGCCGACATCGACCTTGCCACCTTGTTTCTTCACCAGACCGTAGCTGACGCGGTCCAAGCCCACATCCCCACGAAAACCATCTACTCCCAGACTTCCCCTGTCCCTCCCAGGCCTTCCTCCCCCTGCGTAAATCCTGCCAATTCTACCGTTCCTACTTCCGGACCCGTTACCGGTATACACTCGCACGCCACCAGCAACTCCGAGATATTAGAAACCTCTTGTCCGCAAAAAATCTCCGGGACTGTCGCCAGACATGCACCTGCCTTAATTCTGTACTCCTCCAAGTACTGGCGAGCTTTCCACCGCCTTACTGGCAGTCACTCCTCCCCCCAATACCCGCTTCTCTATGATGACCGACAATGCCGTAAAGCAGAAGATTTTGCCTTCTATGTGTCTTACGTCTTTTCGATTCCCGACAATCCTAACTTTGACTATTCTCTCTCTCCGGACGTCCATAAGCGCATCGACACCCCCTCTTTCCCACTCGCCTCCAACTTCCAGTACTTGGACTACATCCCCCCCCATCAGAATTGAACACACCTATCACTGCCAAGGACATTATAGACACTCTTTGCACCAAATGCAACACCGCCCTCGGTCACGACTGGCTGACCTACTGGCACCTTCAGGCCTGTCCCCCCTCTTTTCATGACGCTCTGGCCTCTCTCTACGTTATCCTTTACACTGGTTTCTACACCGGCCTGTGGAAAACTTATCACATTCTCATGTTCCTCCAAAACCGACAAACCCTCATTCCTATCGTCCCATCAGTCTCACCTATATGTTCAGCAAGGTCTTGGAAATCATTCTCTCCCGCCGTATTCACTCTTACCTCCGCAAACACTAGTTCCTTCCATTCTCTCAATGTGGCTTCCGTCCTTCCTTCTCTGCCGATGACCAGCTCCTGTGTCTTATTCACCTCTTCCTCAATATCGAGAAAGCCTATGACCGTGGATGGCATTTTGGTCTCCTTTTCAAGCTTCAGTTCTACGCCCTCCTATTAACTATGTCTGCCTCATTGCTTCCTTCCTCCCAAGTCACTATCTGCAGCTCAAACTCCCGTTTGTTCTACCCCGCCGCTGGGGTGCCTCAAGGCTCCGTCCTCTCTCCCCTCCATTACTATATCTGCACCTCTGATATGCCCCAACTCCAGCATCCCGTCCATCTCCTACAATATGCTGATGACACCGACTTCCTGGCCCTCGCCCCCTCCCTCGCTCGACCCAGTAGTTGCTACAGTCTCACCGCACCGAGTTCGCTGCATGGTACAACTGGTGGCTTCTTTGCATCAATCCCGATAAATCACAGGCAATCATATAGGTCGTACCACCCATTACTTCTGCCTCCATGACTTCTACCTTAACCTTCACCGTCGTCCTGTCTGCCACACTCCTAAACTCAAGTATCTTGGCCTCAACCTTGTCAGATCCCTCTTCTGGATCCCTCACCTGTGCACAGTTTGTCTAAAGGCCATGTCTCAAGCTCCTTAAACTCCTTGCTGGCCGGATGTGGAGCCTCAACCCATCCGCTCTCCCATATACCTATGCAGCTTCCATCCCACCTGGATTTCCGCTCCCCACTACCTACTATAGAACCCTTCAAATCCTCTAATGCCACGCCCTCTGCCTCGCCTACCACATCCACCTCCCGTCCTCCATGCGGATCCTATACATCATCCCGTTCCTGCATCTCCTCCAGTTTCTCGAACATCTGCGGCACCTGTACATTACCCGCAAAATAGAATGCTGCAGCCCTTTGGTTTACCCCATCCTTACCCATCCTGGGCTCTGCCACTCCTTCGCCACTGTATCCCTCCCACCCTTCATATCCACTCTCTACATCCTCTCCCAGCATAACTTTCGATACCTCCCCCTCCCGGATGACGCCCTTCGTCCATAAATCTATCCCTCATACCAGTCCTGATCCCTCCCGCCGCTCGGCTATCCTTCTCCCTCTCCTCTCCCTTGGAGTCGCTACCTCCCCAGTCTTAACTTCCTCCTCCTCCTCCTCCTCCTCCTCCTCCTCCTCCCGCGCTTTGGAATGCCCCCCTTCCTCTGCGGAGTCCTCCCGCCAGGCAGTGTTTGTAACTCAGAGCTCCGTCGCGGGGGATTGGCCGAGCACATTGAGGCGCTATGTTCCGATGCGCGAGACCGTTCCTCGTCGGGGGTTCGAATCCCCCCTCAGGCATGGATGTTTGTGCCGTCTTTTTAGTATAAGGTACTTCATAAGTAGTTCGTAAGTTTAGGGATTGATGATCCCGCAGTTAAGTCCGATAAGCTTTACAAACATTTGAGTATTTTTAGCTCAGTGCTCCGTCCAGTGTTATACATGTCATCATCGTCAGTGTGTGTTTTAATAGTGCAACCACCGCACTTCCGGACAAGCGTTGTATTCGGCAGTTTTAAGTGTTCATTGTGTCCAGTGCTCCGGTCTCAATGTGTGTTTTTAGCGTCACCTTGGCACAGGCTTTTCTTTTTCGAACTACGTTTGTTTTAACTGCTTTACAACGTGCAGTTACTTCGACATTGCTCCATGTATAATTTTAATGTTCTCCAATTTTAATGTCTTATTTACTGTTGTTAATAACTTCATGTTCATTTTCTGTAAAATCACTTGGCTGAAGAGCTGCCAGCCTACCTGTACGTACAGGTGTCAAATCACAATAAAGAAAGAAAAAAACCTGGCATGGCCTTTCAAAGGAACCATATGGGAATTCGCCCGTAAAGTTTTATAGAAAACCAAAATGTACATGGGCAGAAGCGGATCTGAACAGTCGTCGTTCCGAATGCCTGGCAAGTGTGCTAACCATTGCGAAACCTCACTTGGTGTAAGTGCTAGGATAGTGAAATGTAGGTTGACGAGTTGCATCCTCATCGCCTCAAGTATCAAACCGTTGTTTCAGGGAAGCTATCTGAAACAGTCGCGTGATACCCTACAATTCCAATGTGCTGAAAAAACAGAGTTTTATCGCCACTTGACGTCGTGAGGATTGATGCTTTTTGGTGGCGTTGCAAGACAATAAAAATATACATATGGGACAGAGACCATTGAGAAACTTGTTTCAACTAGAGTAACTGCTGCAATTTCGGAAATTCAGTTGGCTAAGAGCCAGTGCTATGTATCGTTGCCTGTAAGCATCTCCTAGATGAACGCCCATTACTTACATGACGATTTGTATTTTAATATGAACCCCATCCACCCTCAGAGAGATTTGGTGAGATGTAAAACATTCAATCCCCCCCCCCTCTCTTCTTCCTCAATTTATAATTTTTAAATAATTTAATTTATTTGATATGTTCTTGTTCATGCTTCATTCGACTAAAAATGCCTGTAATCTTAAACCTGAATGACTCATTCAACAAAAACAACTAAGCTATTTTTGTGTCCACTAAATTTATTTCAACTGAATACGTTTTATCGACTAGATAATTACTGTTCTGAAATTTGATATGTTTTGTCACAAAGACGGTAAAAGGGCAGGATACGAAGTATTGGGGACACTGCGGTCTCACCTGAAGACGGGAATAGCGCCCGTCAACTTTGACCCGTAACGTCATCGCAGCACGGTAGTTCATGAGGTGCCAGCGTGTTTGTAGAAGGCGTGAGTAATTATGTGGTGGCTGCGTTAAGGACGATAGTTTGTTTACAAACAGAACATATTAATATTTTATGTTTAAAAACTGATCTGTAGCGTCTCTCTGGTGGTAAGCTATAGGTTAGGTTAGAGAGTTTTGTTTTCACATGTGAGCGCCACAGGCTGAGACCTGTGATCAATGCTACATTCTGTTATCTGTAATGTACGAGGATAAATGCAGATTATTTTTTATCTACAAAAGTATTAAGATATTGCGTATACATGTTTTCCGACATGTTGCTGACGTCATGGGTCAAAGCTAACGGTTTGTATCTTACGAAATACTATCGACTTTTATGTCCACAATTGTCTGGACGTCCAACAATCTCAGCCGTACTAAACATCGGGGACTTTAAACCATTTTATACGGCAGCGGATGATGAATTAACAATAGAAAGTCCAGGTTGGAATTCTACAGTATAATGAGGTTAGTCTGAAACTCATCGCAAAGATGTTCGTGGTGACTCGACAGGCACATAAAAGATTCACACGCGCAACTTTTAGCTTTCCAAAACAGCCTTCGTCAGAAAAAAACACGCTTTCATTCATAAAATGATACAGGCATACTTCATAGACACACAACCGTCATCTTTGGATGCTGCAGAAGAAGAGTATTCGAGAAGGTTTTGACTGTATCCACTTATCTACCTTCGTGTGAAGTTGGATCACACTCTTACAAATACCGTATATAGTGACACGCTTCAAAACATCCCACAGAAACAGTTTCCTTGCAAGTAAAATAAAATTATTACGGTGCACACAAGAATAGTGCAATTTGCTGAGTAATTGTTTCAGCCCAATTCACACCTTGGGCAAAAGGAATCAATCGACTTGCATAATTTGCATCGGTGCCGGATTCGGTTCGTTATTCGAACTTTGCATGTATATGGTAACATAGCTACAGTAAGACAGTGTAATGAGCGCTAGTCCAAGGTAAACAACGAACCTTTCACCACATGAGTCTGGTTAATATTACAAAAAACAATCTTTATCGCAGAAATTAACAGTTTATATTTACCGCTTTCGACCTGATGTAGGTCATCTTCAGAATTACAAGTAGCCCCTGTGGCCAGTGCTGGACTTGGCTGGTCTGGGCTGTTCTGCTGCCAGCAGATAACAGTTACCTGCTGGCAGCAGAACAGCCCAAGACAGTTCAGCCCAGCTGAGTCCAGTACTGGCCACATGGACAACTTGTAATTCTGAAGATGACCTACATCAGGTCGAAACCGGATAACAGTTACCTGCTGGCAGCAGAATAGCCCAGGACAGCCCAGCCCAGCCGAGTCCAGTACTGGCCACATGGGCTACTTCTAATTCTGAAGATGACCTACATCAGGTCGAAACTGGATAACATTTACCTGCTGGCAGCAGAACAGCCCAGGACAGCCCAACTCAGCTGAGTCCAGTACTGGCCACATGAGCTATTTGTAATTCCAAAGATGACCTACATCAGGTCGAAACCGGATAACAGTTATCTGCTGGTAGCAGAACAACCCAGGACAGCCCAGCCCAGCCAAGTCCAGTACTGGCCACATGGGCTACTTGTAATTCCGAAGATGACCTACATCAGGTAGAAACCGGATAGCAGTTACCTGCTTGCAGCAGAACAGCCCAGGACAGCCCGGCCCAGCCGAGCCCAGTACTGGCCACATGGGCTACTTGTAATCCCGAAGATGACCTACATCAGGTCGAAACTGGATAACAGTTACCTGCTGGTAGCAGAACAGCCCAGGACAGCCCAGCCCAGCCAAGTCCAGTACTGGCCACATGGGCTACTTGTAATTCCGAAGATGACCTACATCAGGTCGAAACTGGATAACATTTACCTGCTGGCAGCAGAACAACCCAGGACAGCCCAACTCAGCTGAGTCCAGTACTGGCCACATGAGCTATTTGTAATTCCAAAGATGACCTACATCAGGTCGAAACCGGATAACAGTTATCTGCTGGTAGCAGAACAGCCCAGGACAGCCCAGCCCAGCCAAGCCCAGTACTGGCCACATGGGCTACTTGTAATTCCGAAGATGACCTACATCAGGTAGAAACCGGATAGCAGTTACCTGCTTGCAGCAGAACAGCCCAGGACAGCCCAGCCCAGCCGAGCCCAGTACTGGCCACATGGGCTACTTGTAATCCCGAAGATGACCTACATCAGGTCGAAACTGGATAACAGTTACCTGCTGGTAGCAGAACAGCCCAGGACAGCCCAGCCCAGCCGAGCCCAGTACTGGCCACATGGGCTACTTGTAATCCCGAAGATGACCTACATCAGGTCGAAACTGGATAACATTTACCTGCTGGCAGCAGAACAGCCCAGGACAGCCCAACTCAGCTGAGTCCAGTACTGGCCACATGAGCTATTTGTAATTCCAAAGATGACCTACATCAGGTAGAAACCGGATAACAGTTACCTGCTGGCAGCAGAATAGCCCAGGACAGCCCAGCCCAGCCGAGTCCAGTACTGGCCACATGGGCTACTTCTAATTCTGAAGATGACCTACATCAGGTCGAAACTGGATAACATTTACCTGCTGGTAGCAGAACAGCCCAGGACAGCCCAGCCCAGCCGAGTCCAGTACTGGCCACATGGGCTACTTCTAATTCTGAATATGACCTACATCAGGTCGAAACTGGATAACATTTACCTGCTGGCAGCAGAACAGCCCAGGACAGCCCAACTCAGCTGAGTCCAGTACTGGCCACATGAGCTATTTGTAATTCCAAAGATGACCTACATCAGGTCGAAACCGGATAACAGTTATCTGCTGGTAGCAGAACAGCCCAGGACAGCCCAGCCCAGCCAAGCCCAGTACTGGCCACATGGGCTACTTGTAATTCCGAAGATGACCTACATCAGGTAGAAACCGGATAGCAGTTACCTGCTTGCAGCAGAACAGCCCAGGACAGCCCAGCCCAGCCGAGCCCAGTACTGGCCACATGGGCTACTTGTAATCCCGAAGATGACCTACATCAGGTCGAAACTGGATAACATTTACCTGCTGGCAGCAGAACAGCCCAGGACAGCCCAACTCAGCTGAGTCCAGTACTGGCCACATGAGCTATTTGTAATTCCAAAGATGACCTACATCAGGTAGAAACCGGATAACAGTTACCTGCTGGCAGCAGAATAGCCCAGGACAGCCCAGCCCAGCCGAGTCCAGTACTGGCCACATGGGCTACTTCTAATTCTGAAGATGACCTACATCAGGTCGAAACTGGATAACATTTACCTGCTGGCAGCAGAACAGCCCAGGACAGCCCAACTCAGCTGAGTCCAGTACTGGCCACATGAGCTATTTGTAATTCCAAAGATGACCTACATCAGGTCGAAACCGGATAACAGTTATCTGCTGGTAGCAGAACAGCCCAGGACAGCCCAGCCCAGCCAAGTCCAGTACTGGCCACATGGGCTACTTGTAATTCCGAAGATGACCTACATCAGGTAGAAACCGGATAGCAGTTACCTGCTTGCAGCAGAACAGCCCAGGACAGCCCAGCCCAGCCGAGCCCAGTACTGGCCACATGGGCTACTTGTAATCCCGAAGATGACCTACATCAGGTCGAAACTGGATAACAGTTACCTGCTGGTAGCAGAACAGCCCAGGACAGCCCAGCCCAGCCAAGTCCAGTACTGGCCACATGGGCTACTTGTAATTCCGAAGATGACCTACACCAGGTCGAAACCGGATAACAGTTACCTGCTGGTAGCAGAACAGCCCAGGACAGCCCAGCCCAGCCAAGTCCAGTACTGGCCACATGGGCTACTTGTAATTCCGAAGATGACCTACATCAGGTCGAAACCGGATAGCAGTTACTTGCTGGTAGCAGAACAGCCCAGGACAGCCCAGCCCAGCCGAGCCCAGTACTGGCCACATGGGCTACTTGTAATCCCGAAGATGACCTACACCAGGTCGGAACCAGATAACAGTTACCTGCTGGCAGCAGAACAGCCCAGGACAGCCCAGCCCAGCCGAGTCCAGTACTGGCCACATGGGCTACTTGTAATTCCGAAGATGGCCTACATCAAGTCGAAACCAGTAAATCATCATCATCATTTGGTTGTCTGTCATACGGTAGGTTTAGACTGCTTAGCGCTCCATGCTTCTGTCTTTTGCGATCTTCTTTGGTACCCTCCGAGTGGCTTGCTGGCTTCCTCCAACATCTGCTACCTTCGTCTGCCCCTCCCTCTCTTTCCTGGAACGCAACCCTCAATTGCCATTACCAGAAGGCAATCTCGTCTTAAACTGTGGCCTAGCCAGTTTAGATTCCTGTTCTTTATCGTCAGCAACATCCTCAGCAACAACTGGTAAATAGAAACTGTTAATTTCTGCGATCAAGGCTGTTTCTTGTAATATTAATTATACCAAATAGATCGCTGTTTTTTCTCTTCTGACAATGTTGTCAAAGTTACATGAGCCTAGATCGAATAGCAGCATAGTACCAATACCCCCAACATCTTGATTCTGTATTCGGCCTTTAGAAAAATGTACATTGCTAGCGCGCTGTAATGAATACCAGTGCAGAGAAGGGAAATAAACTGCAGGCCAGCACATTGACCCGAACAGCCCACCAGCCAGCGAGAGCGTGCACAGTGTGGGCCGGGCGAGCTGGCCGGAGGGCCGGTGGGTCGATGACCTCGCGACCGCCGCCGCCCTCTCCGGGGCCGGAACCTGCCAGCCCTTCATTTCCAATAAATGTCCGGAGGGCCCGAGGGCCGAGCCGCAATCTACATTCGGTATTTGCGGCCACAGCGCAGAATTCTCCTCGCCCGCGGCTAACGCGTTCCCCATCTGGATTCCCTAGGCCGTTCAGTAAGCGTCCAATACTCCTATGTATTTCTAAGGGTTGCATGCCGTAGTTTTTATTCTCACTTTTCCGTCTTTGTAATTATTTCACTTTTCTGGTTTTTTGAGACTGGACTTCATCAGTCTCTGAAATCGCTCCCTATCGCTTGTAGCTACATTTATTTCTCTTACTTATGTAATTCTAAATATTTCTATGAGTTGCATGCCATAGTTTTTTATTTTTCCGACTTCGTAATTATTTCACTTTTCCGGGTTTTGAGACTGCACTTCTTCCGTCTCTGTGAACCCTCGCAATCGCATGTTGCTGCATTTCAGTAGCCTCCTTATGAAATTCTACACAGTTCTAGGGCTTGCATGCCGTAGTTAATTTTCTTTATTTTTCGGAAATCGAATTTATACATTTTTATCGGTTTTCGGAACCACGTGGGTTCGAACTCCGACTTCAGGGATTTGCAGCTAGTCACCTGAATTCACGCCACTTCTCATAAAACCAGTGCCTAGATAGTTTACTCTCAGAGTCCGCCGTGATTTAGTGTAATGAATCCGATTTTTAACCACTTCACCTTCACTGGAGTGCGATCAGGTAACGTAGCCGTGTGTCGCCGTTAGCGTGTTTGCTCGCGGTCTAATCTAAATGCAATTTAACTTTGCTATACTCTCGCACCATCTCAAATCAGGCATGATAGACCAGAGCCATCTCCGCAGTTTTATTTTATATTGTGTTGTGTGGTACCTCCGGGTATGCTGAATTTCGTCTACGATTGCGGCGCCTGCTTCTGCCTCGTTTCAGCATGCTGATTAGGCTGAGTTTCGCTGTTGCATTGCGTGTATGTGAGCGAGTGAGTGTTGTTTGTAAATCCTTCCCCCCCCCCCCAGTAGCGTTAAATTCTGTGTAATTTATGTTAAATTCAATGCTGGGCATCGTCAGTATTAGCACATGTAAATGGGATGCATTTTTATTGTATTAACAAAATTGGTTCCCCATTTTGCTTGCGTGCGACCTGAATAAACAAGTTGAGTATAATTTTGACTTACCTATAAATTGTAATTTTCGAGCACCTTCCCCCTTCCCTGAGAACAAGCTCAGATGCAATTTTTTAAGTTCCGTTGCGCAATAACTGGTTCTCTTAGCCGCCTCTCTAATTGTGGTGGCGTTTTTATTAATGCCTGTGTGTAATTTCGTGTGAGCTGCCCACTGTATCGTTAACTTCCTGTTATTAGAGTTATTTGAACAAAGTCAGTTCTCAGTTTGGGCCAGGGAACAAGGTTTTGCAGCAGGGAGTAGCCGGTAGTTCACACGGACCTTCTGCTAATTTTACTGCTAAAATTAAGCTTTTTTGTAACGGTAAACTCTTTTCTGGGTACCTCCTACCAGAATTAAGCTTTTATTACGTACAGTGGCGCACTTTTAAGGTACTATTGCCAAGTCGGGCATTGAAAATAAGCAAGTAGAGGCTTTATAAGTAGTTCAAATGTTTGAAAACCTGTTGGACCAAACTGGTACAGTTATCAGTCACTAGAATTACAAACTGCAAGTACCTGACTTACACTAAGGACAGTACACACACACACACCCACACACCCAATCACGAGGGAGGACTCGAACCTTCAGCGGGAACGGCCGCCCAGTCTGTACCATGACGCCTTAGACCATGCAGCCATTCTGCGCGGGCAAGTCGCATTTTATGAACGGCAGATGGTACTATTGACGTGTCCGGGCAGAGGAAAGAGGAACGTAGAGAAGATTGCAACTACAGACACTACAGACAACAACTGAACAGTGAAGGCAATGGAATACATAGTGTCAATCACCGTCACGAGGCACTTACCAGTTTTTCGGATTCTCCTGGCAGCAAAGACATGGGTCTGAACAACATATTTATTTCAGTCAGATTAGCTGCTATCAAATGTTTCTTAAGCGTAAGGGACCTAACTGCTGGGTCATCAGTCCCTAAACTTACAAACTACTTATAAATTAACTTATACTAAAGACAATACAAACGTCCATGCCCGAGGGAGGATTCGAACCCCCGACGGGGAACTGCCCGCGCGTCAAAGCATAGCGCCTCAATGCGCTCGGCCACTCCGCCGCGGCTAGCTACTATATTAAATCAAGTATTCACAGTTAGAAGTAATGGAAAAGACTACAACTCTAGAACATAAGCCACAGGATGCGTAGATAAGCAACAAAGAACCAAACCACTCTGCAGAGGAGTGTGTGCTGATATGAAACTTCCTGACTGATTCAAGTTCTGCCCCGGAATCGTGATTATAACCTGATACCTTTCATGGACAAGTGATTCTAACCTTTTATTTCTCGTCCATGTTGATATTTCGCCTGCTGAAGTTTGCTGCAAAAATGTCAATATTTATCATTTAAAGAAATTCAAGTATTTATGATTCGGTGGGTTCCTGAATGGATAAACTAGTTTATTTGAACTTAGGAAAACACAAGCATACACTGACGAAAGCTGATAACATGAAATAGGCTCAATTTCACACCACTCTGACAAAATGTTGACTGACTACTGGCTGCCTGTGCGCGCCAATTTGCGCGTATTTATACATTGCAGTGTTTTCTAGAATGATCTAGAATGCGTTACAAAATAACATCTTGAATCTGTTATCTGTTAAACATAAATGAATCCACCACAAACAAAAAATATATAAAATTATAACAATTATACTAAAAGTATTTTTGTAACAAACCAAAACAGAAATTAAGGGCATAAGTAAATTACGACTAGGCAGTGTTGATATTTGTTTACAATTTTTATCATGGGCAGTTTATATTACTAACCACAGTTTTGAGGAAATCGGTTCTTGGCAAACTTATTAGTAGGTTACAAAAGACATCAGAAAATATTAGTAATATAATCTGCTGTCAACAATAATGATTTCACAATATCACAACTTACTATAATAAATTAACTAAATTAGTTTATCAGAAGGTCCAAGTAATGAAATTGATTTAATCAACATGACCAGACAGTGGTGTTATAAAATGTTTATGTAAAATGCATAAGTATTCTAGAATATCAATGGATAAAGCTTCGATTACAGTTGGTATCACCAACTTCATAATAGTATTTAGGGGAACTAAAACAATTATACGCTCCACCGACTGAGCTATCCCGGCACACTTCTGTCAGGAAGTTTCAAATGAGCGCACACTCCGCTGCAGAGTGAAAATATCATTCTGGCAACATTCCGTACGCTGTGGCTAAGCCATGTCTCTGCCTTATCCTTTCTTCCAGGAGTGCTAATCCTGCAAGGTTTGCAGAAGACAATGTTCAAATGTTTGTATAGTCTATGGGACTTAACTACGGGGTCATCAGTCCCTAAACTTACAAACTACTTATGAACTACCTAATACTAAGGACGGCACAAATATCCATGCCCGAGGGGGGATTCGAACCCCCGACCGTAGTGGCCCTGCAGACCGTGACTAGAGCGCCTTAGTCCCCTCGGCCACCGCGGCCGGCTTGCAGAAGAACTGTGAAGTTTGGAAAATAGGAAGCGAGGTAAAGGCGGAAGTAAAGCTGTGACAACGGGACTTAGAAACGTGCCGCTATAGCTCAGTCGGTAACATGAACAGAGCAAGAAATTTACAGCTACTGTTTCTAATGGCTACCCAATCCAAATGTGCTTTTAATAATAATCACACAACGGGAGCCTGAAAATGGTGTATTGTAACACCAAAACCAGTAGCACAGAATTTAATAAAGCTTTTGAATACAGCTGCTGGTATTTTCATCCATCTACATAATCGAATCAGCTGCGTCCCAAATCCATCCACTTTGGAGAGAATTATACCCGTGTTTCTATCCGTTTGGTTGTCTGTCCGACTGCTAATGCTGTTTTGTTATTTAACTTGTTATTATTTTATTTTTATTTTTTGGGGTCCGTTAGAGGTGTCCAGCTGAAATTTAAGTCTCATAAAATCAGGCGATGGTGAAGGAATTAGATTAGGTAACGAAACAATAAAGGTGGTAGATGAGTTTTGTTACTTGGGCAGTAAAATAACATATGATGGCCGCAGTGCAGAGGTTATACAAGGCAGAATGGCCATGGGAAGAAAAGCGTTTTTGAAAAAGAGAAATTTGTTAACATCTAATATTAATTTAAGTGTTAGGAAGTCTACTGAAGGCATTTGTGTGGAGTGTTGTCTTGAACGGGAGTGAAACTTGGGCGATAAATAGTTAAGAATGTGGTGTTACAGAAGAATGCTGAAGGTTAGGTGGGTTGATCGAGTTACTGATGAAGAGGTACTGAGCAGTATTGAGGAGAAAAGGAGTTTTTGGCATATCTTGATTAAAAGAAGGGATCGACTGGTAGGACACATACATCAAGGAATCGTAAATTTATCATTGGAGGGAGAGAGAGCAAGAGACGAATGTGGTAAGCAGATTCAGATGGATGTAGGTTGCCATTCTTAGGAGGAGATGGAGAGGCTTGCTCAGGATAGAGCAGGGTGGAGAGCTGCATCAAACCAATCTCCGGACTGAAGACCACAACAACAACAACAACAACTAACAAAGGGAACACGAAGTAGAGTAATACAGATCAAACTCCCTCACGTAACTTTTGACACATCAGTCACTCATTATCTTCCTTTTGCTCAGTGTTTTTTGTTTACTGCCGCCATATTCACTTGCTTTACCAGGAGTACAAAATTCAGGGTGATACGTATCACAGAAACACCGACAGCACAGAACATTGCAGTACCACGTACATGTAATAAACGTTACCGCTTTGCAGGTACCAGTCGTTCACATTCAAAATTATTGTTCGGGTATCAATTGAGTGTTACGCAAACCAAGCATAAAATGTTCAAATGTTTGTAAATCTATTGGACCAAACTGCGTGGTCATCAGTCCGTAGTTTATAAACTACTTAAACTAAGATAAACTAGCCTAAGGACAAACACACACATCAATGCCCCAGGGAGGACTCGAACCTCCGACGGTGACAACCGCGCGCTTCGTTCGAGGCGCCTTAGAGCGCTCTGCTAATCTAGCGCGGCAAACCAAGCATATTTAATCATAGCAACGAAGACTGGTGCACTGAAATGATGCCACAGTAATGAATGTAATCGTATCGAGTTCTCTCGTGAAGCGATTTCGCAATTAGTTGTTAAAAGTTCAGAAGCATTTTGTAATCTTTTCAAGGTTCAAATGTATGTTAAGCTTAAGGGACTTAACTGCCGGGTCATCGGTCCCTAAACTTACAAACTACTTATGAACTACCTTATACTAAAGACGACACAAACGTCCATGCCCGAGGGGGGATTCGAACCCCTGACCGTAGCGGCCGTGCAGACTGTGACTGGCACTCCGCAGACCGCTCGGCCACTGCGGCCGGCTGGTAAACTTTTAATGAAGACTTTTACATGACGGTAAAAAATAGGCATTGCAATGTTGGCACAACGGGGTAGTGGAATAACTTTAGTAGTGGAAGCGCGCACTTTTGTTTGGTCAACGAAGAGACATCTAGCCAGTTTGCCCATGAATCGATAATGATAAGAAATATCCTTTGTCCCAAGTACAGAGAAATAATACGTTCCGAAAATGTTACGTGAATTGCTTATGCTAAAGATTTACTATAGTGTTAACATAAGAATGGCTGTGAACGTATATAGTCATGCTCAGTCAATCATTGGACAAGTGTGAAAAACAAATGTTCCAAACAGAACTTGAACTCGGGTACTCTGCAGGCAGCCAAGCGCCTCGTCGCCTGCACCACGCTGACTCAGGCCGCGACCTTGTCAGTGTTAATGTATACGAACTACGTGTGGGAATTTGATGTCGAATTTCGTGGAAACCAAGGCTCATTGAAGCAAATCGTTTTAGATTGGTGGTGCGGAGCAATTCTCTCACAACATAGTGCGACACATCAGAATCCATTTGTTAGTATGAAACATAAAATTTAGCTTGACACCTCTACGAAAATAAAAAATAAAAGAAAATAAAAAATAAGAAAGACCTTTAAGAGTCAGACAAACAAACAGACAAATGGACCTTGTGGTCTAGTGGTAAAGTGTAAGCTTGCAAACCAAGGAGTCATGGGATTGAATCAAGTTAGGAGCACGGATTTTTCAGAACTAGATGTGAGAAGTCGGTACTTGGTTGGGATTCCATGTTAAACGGAGGTCTCATTTCCCTCGACGGATAGCTGAGGTAGTTAGGGGCACACAAGGCTCCGAAGTAGCATCCAACAGAAATACTTGCGCCATGTCACTGAGGTAGTCGAATTATTATTTGTATACCGGGTGATCAAAAAGTCAGTATAAATTTGAAATCTTAATGAATCACGGAATAATGTAGATAGAGAGGTAAAAATTGACACACATGCTTGGAATGACATGGGTTAAACGCAAGATAAGGGAAGCCATCGAAATTTTAAAACAGCCTAATAACATGAACGTAGAAGATGGACTCAGGCTAGCCCCCTCTGTCTATTTCTCAGCGAAATAGGCCGCACTGACAACACAACACGCGAGCGGCACTAGTAAGCAATTGCCGCCGCGCGGCCCACGGCCAGCAGGAGAGAAACGGAAGCCCTCACCCTATTCGCCGATGAACACCAATCATGTCTCGCTATGCAAGAAGCAATAGACAACGGCTAACCCCACTCCCTCCACCTCATCATCCTATCATAATAAAGTTTCTATTCTCCGCCAAAATTCCACCAATAACATCGTTGATTTTAAAAATTATGACGTAATGTCTAATTGAAAGTAAATATGAAGTATAGTAACAACCAGTTCCCGTCAGTACACCCAAATGAAGGCCACTGTAAAGTTGACCGAAACGTCGGTTATTTAATTAATGGCCTTCTTACAGTTGCTCAGTGACCGCCGGCCAGTGCACACGCGACAGCAGCAGCTCTACATTGTAAGATAACCGGCTTCTTAATTGAAACGACATATTTTTATTTCGTGTGTGCTTTCTTTTACAGTTCTACATACTTTAGTGTGCTCGCGTATTAGAAAATAAATCGCGTTTAGTTGTCAGTTCAGTTGTTATTTTGATTTATTAGCTCGCATATATATTTTTCAGATTCGCCGGTAATAAACAGTTTAGTGTTAGGTTCATATTTCTCGAAGCTCACTGTTTATCAAACTTCTGTGTCCTCAGACTTACTTACTTGGGAGATACATAGGTTTTTAGAATGGTAGGAACTGTGACTGCTGCGAACGGATGGAGGCAGAGTTGGTGACTTCGCTCGCAGCTTCAGGCGGCGTTGGCTTCGCTGGCAACGTTTGAGACTGCGGTGGGTGGGCGCCGCTGTTGTGGGCCGCTCGCGGGGGTGCAGCAGACGCCCTGTGCGTCTGTTGTGCCCTCCGATCGGCTGCGAACGGATGGAGGCAGAGTTGGTGACTTCACTCGCAGCTTCAGGCGGCGTTGGCTTCGCTGGCGACGCTTGAGACTGCGGTGGGTGGGCGCCGCTGTGCGTCTGTTGTGCCCTCCGATCGGCCTGCAGCTGTGGCCAGCCCGCTCGCTGCCCGCGAGATGGTCGCCCACCTATCCGTATCCATGGTGGATTGGGAGGTCTCCTCAGCGCATGTCAGGAGGCGTAAGACTTCCCGGGGGACCGAAGTGGAGGCCTCCCCGGTTAGTCTTTCCAACAGATTCGAGGCGCTGTCTGTGGCAGTGGATGTTCCTGACGCAGATGGTGTCGCTTGTCCTGTACTCGCCCCTCTGCCTGCAAGATCCGGGCACTCACAGAGGGTGGGTTTGTTAGTAGTAGGAGCTCCAACGTTAGGCGTGTGATGGAACCCCTTAGGAAAATGGCTGCTAGGGAGGAGAAAAAGTCCAATGTTCACTCCGTGTGCATACCGGAAGGAGTCATTACAGATGTGGAACGGGTCCTTTCGGATGCCATGAAGAGCACAGTTTGCAGGTGGTGGCTCATATCGGGACCAATGATGTGTGTCGCTTTGGATCGGAAGAGATCCTCTCTGGTTTTGAGCGGCTATCAGAAGTGGTAAAGACTGCCAGTCTTGCTTGCAAGATGAAAGCGGAGCTCACCATCTGCATTTTGCTGTTTCTTCTCCGAACTTGTAATATGCACTGAGTCTTTATCAGTAAGCCTTGTACAACCTCCTTCAATAGCTTGCTTATGAAATTCTATGTATTTCTAAGAGTTGCATGCCGTAGTTTTTATTCTCACTTTTCCGTCTTTGTAATTATTTCACTTTTCTGGGTTTTGAGACTGGACTTCTTCCGTCTCTGCGAACCCTCCCAATCGCACGTCGACAGGACTGACTGTGGACCTTTGGTTCAGAGCCGAGTGGAGGGTCTGAATCAGAGGCTCAGACAGTTCTGCGACCGTGTGGGCTGCAGATTCCTCGACTTGCGCCAGAGGGTGGTGGGTTTTCGGGTTTCGCTAAATAGGTCAGGAGTCCACTATACTCAGGAAGCGGCTTCAGGGGTAGCGGGGGATGTGTGGCGTGGACTGGGCGGTTTTTTAGGTTAGAGGGTCTCGGGTATACACAAAATGGGTTTCAGTCCCAAAGGGGGCAGGTCAGACACAGGAAGAAAGCAGATCTAGAAACCATTGGTATAACAGTTGTAAATTGTCGTAGATGTATTGGGAAAGTTCCAGAGCTCCAAGCGCTGATAGAAAGTACTGAGGCACAAATCGTTATAGGTTCTGAAAGCTGGCTGACGCCTGAGATAAGTTCGTCCGAAACTTTTTCAAAGGGCCAAATGGTCTTCAGAAAGGACAGAATAAATAAAAAAGGGGGTGGCGTGTAAGTGTTTATTGCTGTTACAAACGGTTTATCCTGCAGCGAAATTGTGGCAGATACTTCCTGTGAGTTGGTATGGGTAGAGGTTATACCTGACAACCGGAATAAATTAATAATTTGATCTTTTTATCGGCCCCCTGACTCAGACGATGCAGTTGACGAAATGTTCAAAGAAAGCTTGAATCACATTTCAAATAGGTATCCGAAGCATACTGTTATAATCGGTGGCGACTTTAATTTACGCTCGATATGTTGGCATAATTACGTATTCAAAACCGGCGGCAAATATAAAACATCGTCCGAACTAGTTCTGAATGCTTTTTCTGAAAACTACTTCGAACAGTTAGTTCATGAACCCACTAAAATAGTAAGTGGTTGCGAAAATACCCTTGATCTCCTAGCAACAAATAATCCTGAGCTAGTAAAGATCATCAAAACAGTTACAGGGATTAGCGAACATCGATTTGTTGTAGCAAGACTGAATGTAGAAATTCCCAAATGCACCAAAAATAAACGAAGAATATATCTATTCAATAAAGCAGATACAAATTCTCGCTTCACGCTTTCCTGAGTGATGTCTCCAGTCTTTCAAAACTAAAAATGCGAGTGTAGATCAGTTGTGGCTTACTTTCAAAGACATAATATCAGTAGCAATCGAGAGATTTATACCAAATAAATTAATAAAAGAGGGGACTGACGCCGCCCCCCCCCCCCGTGGTACACAAAACAGGTCAGATCACTGTTGCAGAAACAAAGAAAAACGAATGCAAAATTTAAAAAGTCACAGAATCCACAAGACTGGCAATCTTTTCCTGAGACTCGCAACCTAGCGCGGACTTCAATGCGAGAAGCCTATAGTAGTTACCACAACGAAATCCTGTCTCGTAATCTTGCAGAAAATCCAAAGAAATTCTGGTCATAAGTGAAGTACACTAGCGGCAAAACACAAACAATACCTTCACTACACGATAGCAATGGTAATACTACCGATGACAGTGCTGCTAAGGCAGAATTACTAAATACAGCTTTCCTAGGTTCGTTCACCAAAGAAGACGAAGTGAATACTCCAGTATTCAATCCAAGAACAGCTGCCAGCATGCGAAACTTAGATGTTCCTGGAGTAGTAAAACAACTTACGTCACTAAACGAAAACAAATCTTCCGGGTCAGATTGTATACGAACTAGATTCCTCTCAGAGTATGCTGATGCAATAGCTCCGTACTTAGCTATCATTTACAACCGATCACTCAGCGAAAGATCTGTACCCAAAGACTGGAAAGTTGCCCAAATTACTCCAATATTCAAGAAAGGCAATAGGAGTGATCCCCAAAATTACAGGCCAATCTCGTTGACGTCGATTTGCAGTAGGATTTTGGAACATATACTTTGTTCGAATATTATGAACTACCCTGAAGAGAACGACCTATTAACCAGTAGTCAACACGGATTCAGAAACTATCACTCTTGCGAAACACAGCTTACCCTTTATTCACATGAAGTGTTAAGTGCCATCGACAAGGGATCTCAAATCGATTCCATATTTCTGGATTTCAGGAAGGCTTTTGACACTGTACCCCACAAGCGGCTTCTAATGAAATTGCGTGTTTATGGAATATCTCCCCAATTGTGCGATTGGATTCACGATTTCTTATCAGAAAGGTCACAGTTCGTTGTAATTGACGGTAAGTTATCGAGTAAAACAGAAGTGATATCTGGCGTTCCACAGGGAAGCGTTATAGGTCCCCTACTCTTCGTTGTGTTTATGAACGATTTAGGAGACAATCTGAATAGCTCCCTTAGACTGTTCGCGGATGATGCTGTCGTTTACCGGTTAGTGAAGTCAACAGAGGATCAAAAGCAACTGCAAAGCGATTTAGACAAAATTTCTACATGGTACGAAAATTGGCAATTGATACTAAATAAAGAAAAGTGTGAAGTAATACACATGACCACTAAAAGAAATCCCTTTGAACCTCAATTACGCGATACATCAGTAAAACCTTAAGGTCGTAAATTCTACGAAATACCTAGGAGTTAAAATTACGAATAATTTAGACTGGAGAGAACACGTAGAAAATATTGTGGGGAAGGCGAATCGAAGGTTACGTTACATTGGCAGAACGCTTCGAAGATGCACCAGCTCCACCAAAGAAATTGCCTACATTACACTTGTGAGTCCTCTCCTGGAGTACTGTTGCCCAGTGTGGGACCCTCACCAGGTGGGACTGACGGAAGACATTGAGAAGGTTCAGAGAAGGGCAGCGCTTTGTTTTATCACGTTACGGGGGGGGGGGGGGGGGACGTCACGGAAATGTTGTACGAATTGGGGTGGAAATCATTAAAAGAAAGACGTTATTCATTGCGGCGTGATCTATTTCCGATTTCAATCACCGACTTTTACTTCTGAATGTGAAAATATTTTGCTAGCACCCACCTACTTAGGGAGACATGACCATCCCAATAAAATAAGAGAAATAAGATCGAAAACGGAACGATTTAGGTGTTCTTTCTTCCCGCGCGCTATTAGAGAATGGAACGGTAGAGAAAAGTTATGAAAGTGGTTAATGAACCCTTTTCCGGGCACTTAAATGTGATTTGCAGAGTCTCTATGTAGATGTAGATATACATCATGACTGGTAAGATTTTCGTTAATGTTTTTTGTTCCATAACGTTTCTACCCTGCGTCAATAACATGTTATTCAAATTTGACGTCATTCCGGGCGATGGTTCTCTTTCTATAGCGTTTTGAAAGTGGATCTTAAGTTATTGATACCTTGTATATGAAATTATTTTGCTAGACACTTTTCAGTTTAATTTTGTCCCGTTTTAATTTAATGTTATCATCCAGCGTGACAATATTACGTTGTGAAAACTTTAATAACAGTTGTGGTATTTTATTGGAATTTGTGGCTATGCACATTAAAGGAACTTTGAGTGTTACCAGTTGGCTGTAGTTTTCTCTGATGTCGTGAGGCAGAAAATTTGTAGTTAACACTTCCTGTGTACTACTATTAAGTAATTTGCATTTAACGTCTGTATGAAGATTAGATGACGCCCCTAGATATTATATACGACGTGGTATAAGCTCAAGTTATTATATCACAAAGTCGTACTGAGTATATGGTAGGAAAAAATCGCACCGGCGTGTTTGTTAGATTTTGCTGTAGTTCTATGGTTTTATGCAAAGATTTCGGACAAAAATAACAAAAATGTAAATAATAAAGAATTTTGGGCGATACGATTACGACTCTACTATTCTGATAATATTTACGCACCCAACACGTAATATTCTTCCGAACTGTATTTCCACAAACAGCCAAAATTATTTGATATTTGAGTTTAGCTTTCAGAAACATACTCTTTTTTGAACCTATACCTCTTTAAACTATTATTTTAATATTTCTCCCATATTTTCATTATCTTTCTCCGTAAACTTTTACCACCTGTCTTGCTTTGGTAATTTGTTCAAGTTTATTTTCTTTGCCTGGACTGGTTACGAATGACTAGTAATATGGCATTTTTAGACCTTAGATTATAATTTATCGTACTAAGAATGACGTGTTTTTGTTAATTCTTCAGTGCACAATTGCTTCGAAATTATAATAAATTATAGTGAGAAAATCATGAAATACAGAAAACAAGATGACTTATGCCAGAGAGAGTTCTGGGCCAGGAATGTCACGTGACATTTCCGAACGCCAAGTTTACGCAAAATTAAGTGGTGGCGTCAAGCCGCCGTTATTTTTGCAAATATCTCTGTAACGGTGTAAGTTATGAAAAAACATAAAAGAGAAAAATTGCAGAGAATTTTCTCCTCTACAAATTCGTTTATTCAATTTTCGCGTCAGATAAACGGTTAAGTCGTTATTTTCTTTTAAACTTAGAGCCGTCAAAAGGCGATCGGAAAGGCCCACTTTTAGTGTTACTACCGTACCGTAAAGTGGGCGAATAAGAAATTAAGACTAAAAAGACTGATAAGATAAGAATGGAAGATTCTCATAGGGACATCTGCTATATACCTCGGAACAGCTGACTTGGAATTGGAAGCAACAGTAATGGAGAGAAAATGGAGAATTATATATGGCCAAAAAAAAATTATTAGACCTGGAGGGACTATGTTAATTTTGATACGACGATGTCAGATTCCACCTAGGGATACTAAATGTACTGATAATGGCTTCAACATCGTTCGCTGAGACATGGCTGCCAAAGCGCCTTCTGTGTGTACGCTGTAATGTGGAATGTACGAAGCCATCAGGTTGTGTGTGATACCAAAGCGTGGAGAAAAAAGGGCGCCATGCCACGGAGACGCACCCGTCCTTTCTACAGCCAATCCAGCGAGTTTCAAAGGGTCAAATGTTGGCATTCGTAGTGGCGTCAACTGTGTAACGAAGCGGGCTGCAGTCGTTACGTGAACATCGTCACACCTGTAGACGAGAAATCCGTTAAACTTTGTTTACAAGATAAATCAATCAAAAGTGAAGGCCGTAAACTCCACAAAATACCTAGAAATTACTATTACTTCAGACTTAAACTGGAAAGAGCACGTAGATAATGTCGTGGGAAAGGCGAACCAGAGACTGCGTTTTATTGGCAGAACCCTTAAAAGATGCAACAGAACTACAAAAGAAACTGCATTCACTACGCTCGTCCGTCCATTTTTGGAGTATTGCTGCCCAGTGTGGGGTCCTTATCAGGTGGATTTGACGGAGGACATCGAAAGAGTTCAAAGAAGGGCAGCTCGTGTCGTATTGTCACGATACAGGGAAGACAGCGTTACGAAAATGATACAGGATCTGGGATGGGAATCATTACAACAACGAGGCTTATCGCTGCGGCGTGGGCTGCTTACGAAACACCAATCGCCAACATTCTGCTCCGAATGCGAAAATATAATATTGTTCCCACTTACATAGGTAGAAATGATCATCAGAATAAAATACGAGAAATCAGACCTGGAATGGAGAGATTCAGATGTTCTTTCTTCCCGCGCGCTATTCGAGAATGAAATGGGAGATAAATAGTATAAAGGTGGTTCGATGAACGGTCTGCCATGCACTTAAATGTGATTTTCAGGGTATCCCATGTACATGTAGATGTAGATGTAGACGTCCACACAGCACAGACATCCAAGTTCAAGTGTTTGTTAAGCTTATGGGACTTAACTGTGGGGTCATCAGTCACTAAACTTACATACTACTTATGAACTAATACTAAAAACAGCACAAACATCCATGCCCGAGGAGGGATTCGAATCCCCGGCGGGGAACGGCCCCACGCATCGGAGCATCGCGCCTCAATGCACTCTGCCGCGGCACAGACGTCCACGAAGATCGTATTATTGCATGGGCAGAAGTGGCGGATCGTACAGATACCTCAACACAAGTAAAGACGGTTTGTGAGCCCAGAAGTGTCAACAAGAACTGTTGCAGCCGGCTACTAGCAGTGCAACTACGGGAACACGCCTGTGGCACGTCCTCTACTCAGGCCACAGCATCGATTCACAATTTTGGTGTCGTTAGAGGTTCACTCGAATCGGTAAGTCGTGGTCCTCATCTTGCCGAGAACCCGAAACAAATCTACTCATATATAAAATCGGTAAGCGGATCGAAGGTCTCTATCCTGTCACTCGTTGACCACTCTGAGGTGGTGATAGAAGACAGTAAAATGAAGTCCGAAGTTTTAAATTTAACATTTAAGAAATCATTCACTCAGGAGGGCCATGCCAACATACCTTAGTTTGATGGTCGCACTGACTCTCGGAGGACTTAGTAATAGGCATAGCTGGTGTAGAGAAGCAGCTGAGAGACCTGAAAACAAGCAAGTCGCCAGGTGCAGATGGGGTACCAATCCGGTTTTACAAAGAGTACTCGGCGGCATGGGCCCTTACATAGCTTACATTTATCGGGAATCATTGATCCAGCGCAAAGTACCAAGTGACTGAAAAAAGGCCTAGGCAACTCCCGTGTTTACGAAAGCAAAATTACAGACCTATATAATTAACATAACTTTGCTGTAAAATTCTTGAAGATATTCTCAGCCCTAATATAGCAAAATTTCCTTGAAGCGGAAAAGCTTCTGTCCATGCATTAGCATCGATCGTGCGAATTCCAGCTTGCCCTTTTCTCTCATGACATCTTGCGTGCTATGGATGAAGGGCAACAGGCAGATTGTATATTTCTCGATTTTGGAAAGGCGTTTGACACGGTACCGCACTGAAGACTGCTAACGAAGGTACGAGCTTATGGAATAGGTACCCAAATATGTGAGTGGCTCGAAGATTACATAAGTAATACAACCCAGTACGTTGTCCTAGGTGACGAGTTTTCATAAGAGACTAGGGTATCGACGGGATGCCCTAGGAAAGTGTGGTAGGAGCGGTATTATTTTTATATAAATTATCTGACGGACAGAGTGAGTTGCAATCTGCGGCTGTTTACTGATGATGCTGTGGTGTGCAAGACGGTGTCGTCATTGAATGACTGTAGTAGAATGCAGGATGACTTGGTCCAAATTTCTAGGTGGTGTGAGGAATGGCAACTAACGTTAAAACCAGAAAAATGTAAAACGATCCAGATGAGTGGAGGAAAGAATCCCGCAATGTTCGAATACAGCATTAGTAGTGTGCTGCTTGACACAGCCGCGTCAATTAAATATTTGGGCGTAACGCCGCACAGCGATATGAAATGGAACAAGCATATGACAGTCACGGGGAAGGAAAATGGTCGACTTTGCTTTATTGGAAGAATTTTGGGGAGGTTTGATTCGTCTGTAAAGGAGACGGCATATAAAACGCTTGTACGACCCCGTCTTGAGTATTCTTCAAGTGTTTGTGATCCCCACCAGATCGGTTTGAAGGAGGTCAAAGAGTTAGTTCACAGGCGGGCGGCGAGATTGGTAACTGGTAGATATGACCAATGCGCGAGTGTTACCAAAATGCTTCGGGAACTCAACTGGGAGGAATGGAGGGAGGAGACGTTCTTTTCGAGAATCACCGTTGAAGAAATTTAGAGGGTCGGAATTTGAGGCTGTCTGCAGAACGATTCTACTATCGCCAACCTACAAATTGCATAAAGACTACAAGGAAAAGATTAGAGAGGTTAGGGCTCGTACGGATGCATACAAGTATTCGTTTTTCACTCGTTCTTTATGGGAGTCGAACAGGAAAGCAAGTAACTAATATTGGTACTGAAGTATACTTGGCCACGCTCCTTTGGGTGGATTGAGGAGTGTGTATGTAGATGTAGATAAAATGCAAATTCTATCTGCAGGAAAGTATGGTAGTTTACGCGTGTAATATAGACTTGGTGAGTGCTATCTCGTAGAGAGCATTCGTGCAAGCCACAATGGATCCACCGGAGAGCTTATGGTATGTGGTGCCATAAGCTGCGACGCTCATTCAATTTTGGTTTTTGTGAAAGGAACGCTGAGCAGCAAGTTATATCGCCATTCTTGAAACAGTTACTTGATGTGTTGGTCCAACAGGATAATACTTGCCCACACAGTGCATGAAAGTCAAGTGATCTGCAAGACGCGCAGGAACTACCTTGGCTAAGTCTTAACTAGTCTGCAATCGAGCACGTCTGAGATATGATGGGACGACAACTGTCACACGAGAACGGGTCGAGCAGGCTTGGAATAATGTATCCCAAATCAATATTCACCATAATGACATTTTCACTCTGCAGCTGAGTTTTCGCTGATATGAAACTCCCTGTCAGATTAAAATTGTATGCTGAAACCAGGATTCGAACCTAGGACTTCTGTCTTGCGCCAGCAAGCGCTCTAACGTCTGAGCTATCCCGGCACGTTTCACGGCCTGTCCTCACAACTTTACTTCTGCCAGTACCTCACCTACTACTTTCCAAACTTCGCAGAAGCTCTCCTGCCGACTAGCACTCCTGCAAGAAAGGATATGGAGGAGACATGGCTTAGCCACAGCGTTTGGACGTGGTTACTTTCGGCGCTCAGCACTCCTCCAACACCCGACAGGTGGTGTTGTTTCATAAACGCTCATGTCGAACGTCCATCCATCACAATCTGCCCTCGGTTGAATTCACAAAGTCACACAACTTCCAGTTTCAACACACGAAAAGCACGATCACTAATAATAAATACATCATGCGTTCGTCTCATTGTGAGTGACTCCTCATCAGGTGACGTCGTTAAGGTATAAATCGATATCAGGAGATCGCTGTAATGTTCTGGCTGATCAGTCTGTAAATGTAACATCTAAAGGGGAAAAATGTTTCAAAAAATGTCGTAAAGCTTTATACGGATTTACTTAATGTGTTCGTATGTAAATCTAATGCATAGTTAGACGGATATAGGCTCTGTGAGGGTGTGTTTTTTGTTTTATTATTATTATTATTTTTACGATGTACCGACTTTCTGTTAAAGCAAACAAGAAAATATTGTGCTGGAATATATCTGCGGTTTTCTATCTTTGTCAGTAATAAGTTCGATAGCAGTGCATGTTAAGCCATTAGACAAATTGAGTCTCCTTTGTAGATTAATTTCTCTTATGTAATTTCAAAGGTACTGCATTACCTCTTTTGTTTTTTCTCTTAGCACTGTTTGTACAGAAAAAATAATATTTTTATTGGCGTATTATTGGAATAATGCAACCTTTGACAATAAAGCTCGGTGAATAGTCTATGAACTACAGTTACCTTCTGTCCTTCGAAATAGTCACCTCCCACAACTACGCATCTCTGAGCTCTGCGCTTCATGTCCTGAAAACGTTCTGAACCAGGGGTTCGACATCTTAGGTTGTCTGGAGTAGTTATATCATTGGTTTTTGAGGTCTTTGGTCACTGATATCCTGCCACCTGTCGGGGAGTTTGTGCGAATGAAGAGTCGGTACCGAGAGTTGGTTGCGGAAGCACGACGCGGCTGTCAGAACGCGATAGTAACCGCACATGGGGGTTTGATTCAAAGTCATTTCCTGCATATACCCCATTGATTCGGGGATACTTGACTAGTTGTTTCCCTGGGTTTGGAGCTCATGGTGTCGGGGGTAACCGGCGTGTCTTTTTAAGGAGTGCACTTCGCACCAGTGCCCTTGATTGTGGGATTCGTGCTAAGGACCCCTTGGTTATTAAAGAGGCCCAGACTCCTTTTAGATTTAACCGGTTTTAAGAAAGATTGCACCCAAGACATACCGTTTCAGTCGGAAATTTTCAACATTTTAAATAGGACTCGTGATTGTACAATAGTGTACAAGGGGACTCTGTCGGGTGTTCTGTAGAGTTTCCAGATCACATCATAGGGATTCGCCTGCCCACTTCCTACTCCGTTTCCTAGGCAGAGCTGCATTCCATCCTCCAGGCACTAGAACATATTCGGCGTACTCGAGGATTCCCTTAGTGCCCTTCAATCACTGCTGGTCATGTACACGGCTTAAAATGTAACTCAGTTGATCCATGAGCAACTGTACCTCCTCCAACGGCGGGGTAAACAGATGTCATTTCTTTGTGTACCTGGGCATGTTGGGATTCGGGGAAATGAAGCGACTGATGTGGCTGCCAAGGCGGCCTGCAGTGACCCAAATGTCAACGAGTGTGCCATTCCCTTGCGGGACGTCTACTCTGTGTTGCGCCGGAGGTCCCTTGGTTGTGGGAGGAGACGTGGCTGGCAGTGACGGATGATAAACTGCGGTTGGTAAAGCCAACTGTCCGACCGTGGCGAACCTTCTGCCAGCCATTCCGCATTGGGCACAGCCCTTTGACCCACAGCTTTTTATTCCGTCGAGAGGATCCAACGATTTTGTGATGCTTGTGGCATGCAAATCACTATACGCCACATTTTAACTGAGTGTATTTTATCGTGCTGACAGGGCTAATCTTGGCAGTCCCCTGCCCACTGTTTTAGCTGACGACGAGGCGAGTGTGACGAACGTTTTACAATTTTGTGAACGTTCTCAACTCTGCCCTAAGCTCTTAGGCTGGAGGTTTTAGTGTGTTACAGGAGGGCTCGCAGATAACTTTAACATCAGAGATCAGCGTACCTCTATACTCTGACATTATCTTTTAAGAACTTCTAAGGTTCTATAATTCACTCTGCCACCTTACATCAATGATTTGTGCGTTCGTGTTGTTGCCAAGACCTACATCCTTCTATTACCTGTTCTTATTTATTTACTGTCGTCTATTCATTTTGTCAGGGCGCTAAAAACCTTGCTGTTGTGCGTCCTAAACATCCTATCCTATCCTTGATTGTATATGTGTGGCAGTCAGTATGTTTAAGCACTGTCTAGTGCTTTCTCTGTTTGCGTCTAAGCATTTGTGTGTGGAGGCACGATTCATGTGAAATTTATTGTGTTGAGGAAGGTGTTCTAAACATGTGTTAACTTACTATTGATGTGTTGCAGAAGTAATCTGTGATCTGCATTATTCAGCGGTCGGCAGTGCTTGTTTCGACTGAACTTGGGCACTTGAAACTTACACGAGATCTAACCGCCGCCACGGCTAACGATAATGGTCGATTGGTCTGTATCAATATTTTGATTATAGCTAGTTTATGGGCACCTTTCTTCCTTCATTTCAAGTGAATTTGGTAGCTTGTTTTCTAAAGCGAAGGGTGCCAGTCACACTATAGTGATTAATCTTCTAGCCCTTAGCTTAAAGTGAACTTTACGTGATTTATTCGTGAAAATTGGGGCTGAGGCCATGAGCAGTTTTTTTGCATAGCGCTTTCTTGTTTCATTTCTGTAACTAAGTCATTATTTATACTAATAAAGCATTGTCTTAAGCGAGGAAAGATGCTATGTAGATGGACCTACACTTCTTTAGTCAGTCTTAGTACATCTTACGATCATGAACACAAAAAAGGCTGTTCACTTTTCACGAGTCATCCTTTGAGATGGTGTCCAAAGTTTTATTGGATGTCGTCATGGAGAGTCTTTCATGCTTAAAACAAAACTTAAGGATTCGATTTAAACTACTAGATCTTGTCTAGCTGGACATCTTTACTACTTGTAAAATATTACTTAGGACAGTGAACATCTTAATGGTATAATCTAGCATGAATATCATCACCAATTGGTAGGTGAGTTTTTTGGATGGTGTAATCAATTCAGTGTAGATAACGTAAATGCTAAATGGCACAGGAAGAAAAGAGTTTATGGAACTAAGGGATTAAATCAGTGATGGTGCTGGCACCGCATGGTATTTAAAGCAATGTATACGTTTTCATTATCCTAAACGGCACTTACGAAATTCATTAAGCAAAGAATGTGTAGTTAAACGAGTGGAACAATAACATGACGCCACATTCGCAGCCTCCTTTAATTTATTGCAGTGCTACATCGCAGCTGAACCAACTGTGTGACAAAATTAAAAATCCACGGCGACTTAATTAAAATGGCGACGCTTAGCTGGCTGGCGAGCAGAAAATACAGCGGCCATTCATTTCTCTTGTCCTGTTTGTGAGCTTCCCATTGTTCCGTTAGGTACAATGTTTTCGGAGGTATTTCACTGATATTGCTGCTATTTTGCATCTAGAGTGGGATTAAACGCCATTTTACAGTTTTATTCAGAGGGAAACCAAAAGGCAGTATACTAACTATGGGACGCAAAGAGACAATTGTTTTCTGCAAAACGTTTATTTCACGATGTTACGTTTTTGACAATCACCGACGCTCTTTATTGTTAGAGATACGAGACCGAATCAATAGTTAAAAAAACACAAACACACTTAATGTGCCTCTGTCTACTGTCTAGTCTATATATATAAATCTACAACAAATGCCACTGTATTTAACGTTCTCAAATTGAATATATAATGAATACTATTAATATAATTAATAATATCGTGTTTACATATTTGTCAGTAGTATGAATTATACTAATAATATTAATTATAGATCAAATTTGAGAACATTAAATATAATGGCTTGTCTATTTGATCTACATATAGATATTGGACAGTAAAGCAAGTAAATTTCTGAAGTTTCTGCTTTACAGCATGTCTACAGCTCCATGAATTTATAATTTACAGGGTCGTAGATACGAGGGGGGGGGGGAGGACGCGGGGGTTCAACGCCCCCCCCAGACCTTTTTTTTTGTCACTTGTGGTAAAATTAAAAATTGACAACAATTTGTGTAATTAGAGTTAGACTGAAAACTTTGCCAACAAAGAGATTTTCCAGGATGTCTGTAAGTTGTAATTGATGCTTATTAGACTTGCGCATAATAGTTAGCGATCGGGAGCGCTCACTTTAGTTCGCGGCTCTTTTAGTTCGTCCTCTCCTAGTGACGGCTGAGCGACGTGGTCTGCGCATGCAGGTGAAGTTCCCCCACCTAGCTGCTTCATTCGCTTGCTGCTTGAGCCGCTAACGATATCACGCAAACCAAAAGAAACAGTTTGTGGATAATTTCTCGCGTTTAAGATTAGAGTTATCTCTATATCTTGCCATTGTGGAATTTATTAGTCAGATATTGCAGAGTGCAGAATACTTCAAAACAGAAATTTTGTAGCACTGAAGTATGTAATGTAGCAGGCAGACGCTCACCTCGAAATGGCCTCATCAACAGAAGGCAAACACGTGATTTTGAATTCTGCTGCGCTCCTTCTCGCTATTGCCCGTCGGTCTTCGCAAAAAGTATCCAACGAACTAAGAAGCGATATACGTTTGGCATAATAGTTCGCGAGCGGTAACGCATGTTTTAGTTCGCGACCTATCACGCATATTGTAGTTCGCGACCGATCGCACATAATTTAGTTCGCGACCGATCGCGCATATACAGGGTGTCCAGAAAAGGACTCCCTGATTTAAAAATTAAATATCTCGTAAACGAAGATAGATAAATGCAGTAAACGGTATGTTTATTGTGAAAGCTGCAAGAAGTTTATACAGCAGTTTGAAATAATAGTTACAAAAGCTGCTAACAGATGGCGCTGTAATCGCCATACGTAATGCCTATTATAAATAGTGATCCGAAGCCCAAAGCGATGAATTCCACTATTGAAACGTGAAAGGAGGTTAGCGTACCAAAGGAAGAGATTAAAACCATGTACTCCATTGAACAACGCGTTTTTCTGGTGCTAGAGTACCACAGGTTAGAAGAGAGTCCTACGGCAACAAGGCGAATTTTTCAAGCACAATTTAATGTTCTAAAAGGACCCATGCGAAAACCATTTGTACGCTCTTCGCAAAATTTCAACGAACAGGCAGCGTAACTGGTGATCTAGTGGGGCATGTTGGCCGCAAGCAAACCGCAGTTACGCCTGAAAATATCGGCACAGTTTCTGGGATTATTCAGCGAAATCCAATGTCATCCGTCCGTAGAATTGCATCTGAGACTGGTTTGAAGCGTCCCACCACGCAGAAAATACTGAGAAAGAGCCTACACAGGTTTCCATTCAAAATTCAAACGCACCAGGCCATACCCGTACGAGCTGTGCAACAAAGGGTTGCCTTTGCTGATCAGATTCTCACAATGATTGATGGTGAAGGATTTGATGTTGGCTGCATCTGGTTAACAGATGAAGCACACTTCCACCTGAAAGGATACGTGAATAAGCAGAACTAGCGATTTCGGGGTTCCGAAAAGCCATATTGGTGTGAAGCGAAGCCCCTATATTCTCCTAAAGTTACTGTGTGGGCTGCAGTATGCAGCAGACGCATTATTGGCCCTTTGTTCATTCGAGAAACGGTCACTGGTGCACGTTACGCTGCAATTTTGGAACAATTTGTCGCCACACAGCAAGCGTTAGAGGATCGACCAGGTACTGAATGGTTTATGCAAGATGGAGCGTGACCACATCGGACCGAACAAGTGTTTCGCTTTCTTGAGGAATACTTCGGGAATCGAGTCATTGCTTTGGAATATCCCAAATTTACTGGTGCAGGCATGGATTGGCCTCCATATTCGCCGGATTTGAATCCCTGTGACTTTTTTATGTGGGGCACAGTGAAAGACATGGTCTACCCGAAGCATCCCGCCACGCTAGACGAGCTTGAATCGGCGATCTCTGTGGCATGTGAATCCATCTCAGTTGAGACACTACGAAATGTGATGGCGAATTTTGTTTGCACCACCTCTGTGAATGGTGAATGGTGAATGGTGAACATTTTGAAAACATTGTGATGTGATTGTTTGCAAAGAGTGTTTTCATACGATTATTTCACTTATGTATGCTGATACGAGCTGTACAGCGTGCAGCGCCATCTGTTAGCAGCTTTTGTAACTATTATTTCAAACTGCTGTATAAACTTATTACTGCTTTCACAATAAACATACCGTTTACTGCATTCCTCTACCGATCTTTGTTTTCGAGATATTTAATTTTGTAATCAGGGAGCCCTTTTCTGGACACACTGTATTAGTTCGCGACCGGTAGCTCTCTTTTTAGTTCGCAGCTCGGCTACGTAGTAGGTCGCTCTTTTTAGTTCCTCCGCTCTTTTTGGCTTTTGCTACCGCTTCTAATAGATCTCTTTCTTTTGTTATGACAGCTTTTTTGTATAATGATCACTGTTGCCCAAGCGTGTGCTATTACCCGTATTTTGGGGCAATGTCTATGAAACTACAGCTGAGCTACATCTCAGTTCGAAATGACGGTAACTGGCAGAAGGGAATCACGCGATTCTGCGCGCTCTCGCTGTTTCCCGTCATTCTTCGCAAAAGGAGCGGACGAACTAAGAGGCGAGGGATCTGCGAACTAGTTCGCGTAGTTCGCTTCTGGGAGCGCTCTTCCGAGCTAGTTCGTTTGCGAACTACACAACACTAATGCTTATTTGAGCTTTGGCTTCTTGTTGTAGGGACACTTCGTCTCGAGTGTCTTATTGGTGGCCTTCGAGAGGCCTCGGCAAGCGTCGCGCACAACTTTCACGACTGTAAATCTTATCAATTAAAAAAAAATAATAATAAAACGCTCAGGTAACCACCACCTAACCTTCAGTAACAATGAACAAGTATTGTTGAATTCCGGCCAGAAACACGCTCCACAGACTGTTTGCAGTACCGCGCGAGACTTGCCTATCAGCGTGTAGCGAAGGCCACCGTGTCTTAATGTTTACTACTTCTATCAACTTCAGTGATCTACTAACTTTATTACTGCAGAAGGCGGCGAACTTGTATGTGAGACAGACAAATATAATTTTTAACGAGTGTGATTAAAGGAGATCTAATGAATGAAATCACAACTTTATTAATTCCGTATATAATTTATACCACAGATGCTGATATCTGCACGCACGCATGCCTAAAGTGGCAGCATTGTATAGCAGACAGATTAAATACCCCCTCTTTTGACAGATATTAATCGTAGGAAATGAATTGTTAGTTCCGACGTTTTGGATCTAACTTTCGAGTTTTTATTTTATGAAATAAGTACCTCTATAGGCTGTCACTGCTTTTTAATACTCGTATAAACGTAATCTGTAGATCTTTAGCTTCGATTTCGCGTCTCTAATCTAATTGTTTCGCAAAATTTTAGGCTTTAAGTTGACGTTCATGTTTTATAACTGGGGCAATGACGCCATAGTGGGAAATTTAAGTAAAATGAAGTGTAATACAGATGCATACATTTTGTGAAATGGGCACTTGCGGAATGTAGTATTTTTGAAGTGCCAAAAACTGTATTTCTGACCTTTCCGCTGTCGTAATCAAGTCTAAATTATAAAATCTCCTTTCATTCCAATGTTACATCGACAAGTACTTGAAGCATTCTAAATGTCTAATACAGTAGAGTGATAAGAATAAATTAGAACAGTTGTAACACTTATTTACTACTACTCATTCATCGTGTAGGATTATCCTAGATTAGCTGCAAGTACCCGTCTTTGTCCGGGTTTGAAATAAGGTTTTCTGTAGAAGCGTACAAAACAACAAATTTCACGTTATTTGGTTGTCTGGAGCTTGAGTTATAAGGGAACACACAAACAGAGAACAAATGCGAGACTGCAATCGAAGTCCAGTAGCCGGCCGCGGTGGCCGACAGGACTGAGGTGCTTCAGTCACGGTCTGCACGGCCACTGCGGTCGGGGGTTCGAATCCCCCATCGGGCATGGATATTTGTGTCGTCCTTAGAATAAGGTAGTTGATAAGTAGTTTGTAAGTTTAGGGACTGATGACCCCGTAGTTAAGTCCCATAAGCTTAACAAACATTTGAACATTTGAAGTCCAGTAAAGTAGTCTCCCCCATGCACCGAACTAAATTTTATGTCGACAGTGCCCTTCCTTTTGTTTTGAAGGTCAGTTGTGCAAAATTTCACCAAGATCAGTACGAAGATATAGATTTACACGGAGCCATTGAAAACGTACTTACACTTTTTCTCAAATTTTCCTGTTGGTTTTCAAAAAAAAAAAAAAAAAAAAAAATAAATAAATAAATAAATAAATAAATAAATAAATAAATAAATAAAAGGGTCGATACCTTTTTAAGAACCTTCCCCATCTAATTTTGTGTACGTGTACAAAATTTCACGTTATATAGTTGTCTGGATATTGAGTTATAAGACAACAAATGCGTCTTATAGGTATAGTGATTTTCATTATTCCGGAACCCAGGGTACTGGCGTCACTGCGTATACTTTCACAATACAACTTAACAAAATACATGGCTGAAAAAAATTATAATAAAGTAGTAATATCTGGCGAAGCTGTAGTATTATTCTGTACGAAAAAGACACTTTTAATAAGGTAAAAAAATTGGTTTACCTTAAGGTGGCGCCATTCCTCTGGTCTTCCCTATATGTTATTTGTCTGAAGGCTTTCGAATTTTTACGATTGCTGACAATTTATGAGTTGAGCCAGATGTGGTAATGCGAAAGATATTTCTGATTTACTAATCCCTGCAGCGATTAATTTTGTTCTGAAAATTGGGATTACTCTGTATGTTATGTTCAAATGATTTACGGGAATATAGTTGGGCAACAGCCAGTATTTCGGGAGGTGAACACAAGTCATTTTCAAGGTATAACAGAAAAGACTGCTCTTCATGTCTACAATATTTTTCAATAACGCTTCAGTCTTTTATCAACTACTCACAAAATTTTCCAAATTCATAGAAAAAATCGTAAGCTTGTTTTATGGAGGGACGGGGTAGCGGCGGCGGCGTCACAGCTTTGGCACATGTCAACTGTGCACCTCAGTATAGCTCTGGCTCTGAACCTCAACCCCCCCACCCCCACCCCCCGAGAGGAAACATTTATCTACGCCCCTGATAGTTTATAAATAAGCCAGTAGGTTTACTGCGTTCCCCATACATCGAAACTACATATCTTTTTCTTCTGAAACGAATCAAAAGTGATCAGATATTTAAGTTAATCACGAAAGGAACTACTTCCTTGCGAAAAAAATAGAACAAAAATTTATTTTGGGATATGTAATACCGCGCTCAGTGAGCATCTCGACGTATACCTTGTGTGACAAGAAAAACAAAATGTAAACAGTTGACTCACTTCATGTCCAGTGTTTTGTATAACACGAGCAACTCTTACCACACATTCACGAAAACACTTCGACGCCAAGCACGCGGCTATTATGTCACATAAGTGCTACGGCTGTTCCGTTGCACTGATAATAATACACCATATTTCATTGTTGGAACCCGTAGGTTCGTTCCAAAAATGGCAACTTCCGACTTATACCGACAAGTACTGCTCGCAGCGTTCTCCGTAACAAGTGCCCAAATCACTGCACCTGGACTGCACATCATTTCGCTACCCCTCCCGCCTGTACCGATCCGCTGCTATGTGGTCTACCATTCCAGAAAAATCGATCCATCACGTGGAATTCGCGACATTAAAGCGGTGCTGATATCCTGTTGACGATGAACTTTAGTACTCTGTCTTCAAATATAGAAAAACAAAAGAGCGAATTTGGCAGGTAAATTGTTAAAATTCATGCCATGCCCAAATTATTCTGTCGTGTGCCAGAAATGGCCAGTTTTCCACTGGTTCGCCATCCCTGGATTAGATCATTCGTGGGCGATTGGTTTCAATCCGGACAGCAGAAGAAGAGACAGCTATAGTAAAACGTCATAAGTGCAGAAATATACCCGGGCCGCTGAAACATTGCACTTGACGTTTCGCGTTACGGTGCGTTAAGTTGGCTACACTGCTTTAGCGACGTTGTAACACTAGCCTCCATACGCACAGCAGACGAAACGGTTTTTAGTTGCATCTCGTAAATGTAAGCTACTGAGCAATAAAAGAGCATATAATAATTCGCTCTTGAGCAGCAATTAATTAATGGCATATTAATGAAGACCAGAGCACAACAATGTACACGCTTTCAATAATGGAGCAAGGCAATATAGAAATAAGCATTGAATCACGACAGATACGAAATAAACAATAATCAAGATAGTAACTTCTCTCTCTACGTTTTATAATCAGAATGCTTTTCACTAACCAATTTACAGCGATAATGGTACAATTACATCCAGCTCCCCATCTTCCCTGTTGTCGTCACTGCCAAAATCGTCGTTATCACCAAGACAAATCATTAACCGTTCATGATTACTGATGATCCCTTCCATTTTTTGTGCTGCCCGAATCAATATCAATTTATAGAGTTAAAATGCCAGTGAAATGGCGGCAGATTTATTATATTGTGACGCTGCTCCTTTCCGATTTCGTCTACTGCATATGTGGGTGTAATAGGCTTATTTTGTTTCACGAGCGATTATAAAAGAAGTTTTGACATTGACATATCCGCAGCAATGTTTCTTTTACTTGTAACCACTGCACCATAACTTTTTTGCGATCGTTTGAAGCGAGAATGAACTTCCTGCTCAGAGCATAAGCTTCGAAGTTTTTATTCATACGAAATTGAGAACTTACTCAGAAAACGTCACTAGACAAACGTCTTTTCGGTGACATTATCCAATTACTTGAACTCGGAAAGTCAAGTTAAACCACACACAGTAAAACAAATCGCAGCGAAAAAAGCACACACAACATAAACACGCGATAAACACAATACACAACTTTGTTTACGTTAGCACTGAACAAAGCCGGCAACGCGGGAACTGACGTCACGTCACGTGACCACCGTAAGTGTTTGGCGCGCCGTGATTGGATCGTTCCCAGCGTCTAGCGCCTCGCGCTTCTTGCTCTTCACTTGTTATTTGTAAACGTCAAGTGCAAAGTTTCAGCGGCCCTGGTATAGTGTTCGGGATTCTTGGCGTTATTTAATACAATCACATGAAACCGATAGCTTTGAGACATAATTTGCTGGCGTGTCGTGTCGAGAACAGGGTGATATTTCTGTCGGTATGGTACTCCACTGAGACGAACGGGTTGCTAGCTTGTGAAGGCATGAGACGTCAGCGCACGGGTCGCCAAAGGCTGCCCACCCTATCTCGTCACTATTTCGATCCCACACGTCTTCTGCTGTTTCCTATAAGAGTTTTTAATTATGCAGTTGCGCATTTTTAACAACTTAGAGTTATCCAAAGAAAGCCAATTCGAATAATTCTAAACGCTCGACGGTTCTTTAGAGCCTCTAGAATAAACAATGGTAAAAAATGAAAACATTTTGAGAAAAGATGTTCACCCTAACTGAAAGCAAATTTAGATCCTCAGCCTACAAATTAATTCAACAGCTGTCCACAAGGCATCTAGGATTAGAACAAAAATAGACATCCAAAGTTCGAAATGTTACAACGTGCGTAACATACAATGAGGCTGACTTAAAGCAGTCAGCAATCCGAAGATTGGTTTGAACACCACAGTGCTTTACTAGGCATGGTCCTGTTTGGAGGTGGTATGCCGTTGCCTTCCTCCGACCTTCGAACTGACTTACCCAGCCAGTTATAGGGGGACCTACAGTTTAACGTGGGTTCCGAACCACGGTGCTACTCGGTATTTTTCACATCAGCAACACTGCCAGAGGTGAAAAAAGTGGAAAGTGGCAGATAAAAATCCTAGAACCTGGCGGGGATCGAACTCGCGACCTTTGGATTTATAGTCTGGAACTCTACCACTGTGAGGCTGAGGCTGACTTACACCACCATAAATACGAGGGTTATCCAGAAAGTAACATACATTTTGAAATAAAACATTAACAATACTGAAAAACAATTTTTAAAGGTACAGTCTTAGCTATTTTTCTACATAATCACTACTGAAATTAAGGTACTTACCATATCGCGACAAGTTTTTCACTTCCATCTTTGTGGAAATCAGTCGCCAGCGATTTCAGCCAGTGCATCACAATTCACAACTGTCATGTAGTTCGGCATCAGTGTCAGTGTTGTGTGCATCTACACTGGCGGGAAGAATTTTGGAAAAATATTGCGAAGGTTCCGTAATCGTTAACGATTTTTGTCATTAGTTTACAACATCACATCGTGTCACAAAGCCTGTCACTGCGATCATCATAGTGAACATTGGTATAGACACTTTTGAAATTGATGCACTATTGTCTCACTCCGCTTTTACTCATTCCTTTTACATACTTACTGCAATGTTCGCGATAAATTTAAGTGACTGGTTTCATGCCTTCATCCTACTCTATCCTGAGCAAGCCTCTTCATCTCCTCATAAGAACGGCAACCCACATTCATCTGAACCTGCTTACTAAATTCGTCTCTTGGTCTCCCTCTGCGATTCCTCCCTCCCCCCGTCTCCCACACACACACACTTCCCTCCAATGCCAAATGCGCGATTCCTTTATGTCTAAGAATGTGTCCTACCAACCAATCCCTTTTTTTACTCAAAGTATACCAGAAATTCCTTTTCTCCCCAATTATGTTCAGTACCTCATCACTAGTTACGCTTTCTACCTAACATTCAACAATCTTCCGTAGCACCACATTTCAAAAGCCTCTATCCTCTTGCTGTATGACTATTTACGGTCTATGTTTCACTCCCGTACAAAGCAACGCCCCGCACAAATGCCTTGAGAAAAGATTTCCTTACGCTGAAGTTAATATTATAAGTTAGCAAATATTTCTTTTTGAAAAACGCTTTTCTGCCCATTGCCATTCTACATTTTATATCCTCTGTACTGCGATCATCATATGTTATTTTACTGCCAAGTAACAAAACTTAACTACCACCTTAAATTGTTTCCCTACCGAAATCTAATTCCTTCAGCATCGCCTGATTTTCTAAGATTTCGTTTCATTACAATTGTTTTGCTCTTGTTACTGTTCATAATATACGCTCCTTTTGACACATTGTGCTTTCTGTTCAATCCGTCATCCAGATCCTTTGTTATCTCTAACAGAATTACAATGTCATCAGCAAAACGCAATGTTTTTATTTCTTAACCCTGAACTTCAATCCCTTCTCCCAATTTCTCCTTTATTCCTTTCACAGCTTGCTGAGGGTACAAATAAAATAACATCGGAAAAACGCTACAGCGCTGTCTTCCTTCCCAACCAATGCTTTCCTGTAATGCCCTTCGACTCTAGTCACTGTTGTCTGGTTTTTGTACAAGTTGTAAACAGCTTTCCGTTCCCTATATTTTACTTCTTTTGAGTTGAAAATTTCAATGATAGTATTCCTGTCAACAATATTACAAGCTTACTCTAAATCTAAAAAAAAAAAAAAAAAAAAAAAAAAAAAAAAAAAAAAAAAAAAAAAAAAAAACAAGAAATTTAGGTTTGTCTTTCCTTAAGGGGACCTGGACGCGAAAATGATAAAAGTCGAAAAAATGCCTCCATTCGTTTGCAAAAATGTATGGTTTATTTAATTAGCTATTACAGTCTTAAACGCTTTTTAAACAAATGTCTGTACACTGACCTCGTCCCCTTTCAGTGTACTGTCGCTGCTTGACACGCAAGAGGCTAGTTTTCCTGGAGTTCTCGCAGTCATTGTCAGAACGTAATCACAGACGTGTTCAAGAAAGCTGTGGCAAAGAGTAGAGATCATATACGGCATTCTGTTTGGTTCTTTGCTTTGTTTTCGTGATATTCGTATCGTGCTCATCTCAATTTTGGTTCGTCTAGTGAGAGTGACTTTGATTTTCTAGCTTCCTTTGATCGTTTATTGTGTCCGCGTTGCCAAGAATGTTTTTTGCGTGCTATGAGATGCGCTGGAAAAGGTAAGAAAGTTTGAAAGATACAACAATGTTTTATGTCAAGCTTTATCTGAAATTAGTGATTGTACAATGAAACCAAGCAGCAGAGGAAGCGATGGAACTCTTTGACGTTGGTGACATAGTTGCTACATTTGATTGTTCGCAGCAGAAGAGAGGACATACCAGCGAGCACAGAATAACATAGAGAGGCCATACCGCCTACATAAACGTACAGGCAGCCATCTTGGATGGGTGTACAAACGGAGTTGGGCCGATAAATGCGTAGTTCTTCAAATGGCGCTCGCCTCTATTACATTGTCATTTGAACCCCTTAGGATAGGAACAAATTACCAATTTTTTCAAACAGACAGGTGGACACTGAAGGAATGCAACAGTTTTCTTAGCAGGTACAATACGTATTGTGTTTGTATAAAAATAAGAGTTGAAAGTATTTATTTTATATGAAATAAAAATTTCGACATGAAAAAGTTAGTCGCCTGCCGCTTTTTTGTTTTGTGGTCAGGAAATTTTCGTCAGCGAGAAAATTGTAGATACTGAAATGAACTTTTCTTTTTACTTAAACATCTTTTCATAGCTCCCCTGGTTTTCTCACAAATTTGGATACAATAGAGCGATGGAACTCTTCAAATTCTACTCGTTACTTTCAGCGAGCTTGCCCAACAGCGAGCACAGATTCTGTTGCCCACTCACCTTGTACTTTGTGACCAGTTTTGATAAACATTTGTAATTTGGGACACAGTTTTCGGTATTCAATAATTATGACTTAACATTTTTTATTTATTTTATTACTAACTAGCTGAGCCCTCCCGGTTTTGCAGGGGTAATCTTTAAACTACCTACTTTAACTCAAGAACTGCAGAACATATCGTGATGCGGTTTCTTTCAATTTCTTCGTTATAATCCTGGGTTCAATGTAGGCTATATTAAATGCCAATACGAAAATGAAAAGTAATTGAAATAATAATAATAATAATAACGTAGAATGGTTTACCATTTCCGCACTTACTTGACCTTTGTCGTGTAAATTATGAGACCTGCGCCAAAGTACATAGTATAGAATTATAGTACTCATGACGATTTAAAAAGAAGAACCTCATATTCCTTCAATTTCTCCAAGTCCCATCTCCTTATTTTCTTACCGTTCTGTAGTTTCTTGAGTTTCAGTCTGCAGTTCGTAACCAGTAAGATATGGCCAGAGTCTATTTATTCCCAGTGAATATGTCTTACAGTTTACAACCTGGTCCCGAAATGTATAACTTACCATTATAAAATCTATTTTGGTACCTTTCGGTGTCTCCTGGTCTTTTCCACGTATATCACATCGTTCTTAAATCAAGTATTCGTTATAATTAATTTATGTTCCGTGCAAAATTCTACCAGGAGGGCTTCCTCTTTCATTGCTTTTTCCCAGTGCATATTCACTTACTATTTTCATTTTCCTTCCCATCCTTTTCCTACTACCGAATTCCCGTCTCCCAACACAATTATGTTTTCCTCTCCCACAATTGTAAGAATTATTTCGCTTATCTCATCATATCTTTTTCCGATCTCCTCATCATCGGAATAACTAGTTGGCATATAAACTTGAACTACTGTGGTCGGATTTAGCTTCGTATCTTTCTTGACTACGATAATGCGATCAATGCGCTGTATTCCCATAGTCTTATTCATTATTAGATCTATTTTTGTAGATCTATTTCTTCGAGGGCAAATAAGAACCTTTTCAGGGGTAGCGGCACCATACTGGCAGCTAACAATGTTTGGGTCCCTATTTTTGTTGATGATGGTAGAAGCCTCATCCGCTAGATGTCAGATGCCAACAAGTTCGACCGCAAGGTATGTGTCCTTTCGCCAAGCCGACTGCTACCAAGTGGGCGCAAGTGTACTATTAACAAATAAGTACAACTATTTTTTATTTCCTGCATAGAATAGCTTCTTGTATTTGCTATATTGATAAGAATTTAGTACTATTAATTACTGTATTTTGGTTAATCAGCATACACTATTGGCTGTTCTGTATCTACATACACACGGTGCGCGGAGGATGATACTTCGTACCACTACTAGTCATTTCCTTTTCTTTTTCACTCATGAGTCAGGGAAAATTGACTGTCTCTATGTCTCCTTACGAGCCCTAATGTTTCTTATCTTTGTTGTCCTTACGGAGAAAAAAAAAAAAAAAAAAAAAAAAAAAAAAAAAAAAAAAAAAAAAAAAAAAAAAACCTATCTTTCATCCAGAGAGTCCAACAATTTTCTGATGCGTCTCCGTAACATTCGTAGGCGAATCCAATCCACCATTAACACATCTAGCAGCCTGCATCTGCAGCCTGTCGTCCTTCAATCCGATCTGTTGGTCAAACACTTCAGCTGTACTCAAGAATGGGTTGCACAACTGTTACGCAGGCGGTCTCCTACTCACATTAACCACGTCTCCCCAAAATTCTCCCAATAAACCGAAGTCGCCATCCACCTTTCCCACAAATATCTCTGCTTTTTTTTTTTTTTTTAAAACATTTAGGTATTACTACTACCTCTCATACCAACTAGAAATGTTTCCAAAGTCATCGTGTATCCTACTTCAGTCACTCAACGACGACACCTTCCTGTGCGCCACAGCATCATCAGCAAACAGCTGCAGTTTGCTACTCGCCCTCTGTCAGATGGTTTATGTAGACATAAAATTACAGCAAGCGTATCACACTTTCATGGGGCACTCTGGCGACAACCTTGTCTTTGAAGAACACTCGCCTTAGAGAACAGCATATTGGGTTCTGTTATTTCGAGCCACGTAACTGGGAACATATTGCACATGATCGTACCTTCTTTAGCAGTCTGCAATGCAATAGACAGAATTTTGTTTTGGATGGGAATCATATAATAAAAGTTGTAAATTATGACATACTTAGTACAGTCAATAAGTTCTGAGACTGTGGTGCATTATAGTACGTAGGTGATGTGGTATAGTACCATGTCAGTCTCTCGTCCCCACAAGAGACAGTTGAGTGCATGCACTATAGCAGACTTGTGACGGCGAGTTGAATGTCATAGTTTGAGCAACGGGCAGTCATCAAGTTCTGCCACAAATTAGATAAACACGCTGCGGCAACGTTTGAAATGATACAACAGGTGCACTATGAAGACCTATTGAATCACAGTGCTATGTTTAGGTGGCAACGACTTTTGTGCAAGGACGAGACACTTTGGAAGATGATGTGCTTCCTGGTCGGTCACGAACAGTTCGAACGGAATGCAAGATCCTGGAAGTTGGATCGTTGGTGCATGCTAACCACTTCCAATTGGTAGACCTCTCACAGCAGCAGTAGCAGCAGCAGAAGGGGTCAACCATGTTACTTGCCCCAAAATTCTGACAGTCGAACTCAACATGTCTCGTGTTTCGCAGCACAGTGTGCCACGAATCCTGTTGTAAGACAAACGTGATGATCATATCACGATTTGTGATTATTGCATCAGTTGTGCGGCAGTGGCGCAGCCTCGGGTGGGGGGGGGGGAGGGGAGGGGGGGCTATGGGGCTGAAGGCCCTCCCCTGGCACCTCCCAAAGATTTTTTAATCTGATAATTTTTTATTTTAATTTTTAATTTTTTTATATTAGATCGGCAATGAAATTTGAAATAGTACACATGTAATCAGAACGTAACTATAATTTGGCAAGCACAAGTGAACGTGATAGTGGGTCGCTAACATGATGCCACCACTGGGAACGTGTGCTGCTGTTACTGTGAGCAGTTCTAAGCCGCCGCGACCAGCTTTGATGCTGCCGCTTTTGTTGCTGCTATGCTGAAATTACGAGCCGATTGTTCATATGCGGCGTCCCGCTGCTTAGCAGCTCAGCGGCGCCTCCGAGTGGAATCTTATGAACAATAGTGTTATTTTCATTCAATTTTACACATACTCTCATGTTAATTAAACTGTAAAGATCTTTCTCTTTGGCTAGTAGCATAAAAGTTGCTTAATTATTTTACGAGCTGATTATATACACTCCATTTCCACCACTTTGCTCGATCTGCTATTATAACAATCAGCCACCTGGACTGCGACAGCTGTGCTACACATACAGGTGACAAATCTCAGAACTTATTGACTGAAGCATGTATATTCTAACTCGTAAACCATTGAACATAATTCATCTTCCCCCTCCCCCCCCCCCCCCCCCCCGTTATGGACCTGGCAGTGCGACACCCAGTGGCGGACCAGTGTTGCAAACTCGTTTCCAACAATGTCCTACATGGCGTGTCAAAAATCCCTACGTTCACCACGGAAGTCCCTACGGACCTTACCTATTGGATAGCAATATTTCCCTTTTGTTTGTACAATGAATTGTCACTGTTTTTAATTAAAAAAAGGTACTTTCATTATGCATCGTCCCTAAGAAAAGTCCCTACATTTTGCAAATAGTTCGGAAATGCGTCCCTACAGTTTGGAAAAAATAGTCAAAAGTCCCTACACGTAGGGACATGTCCCTGCGGTTGGCAACACTGTGGCGGACTAAGGTTGTTGGAGACCTGGGGCGGCGACGAAACAAAATGAGGCCCCCCCCTCCGTCCATTTGGAAATACATGTATTACTACAAAATAGAATTGGAAGCCCTCCCAGGACGAGAGGCACAGGACAGTCTAAAAATAAATAGCCTTCGAGATTTGGAGGCCCCAGCAGAACGAGATGCCAAGCGCGCACCCGCCCCCTTCCAAAAAGAAATAAATAAAATCCCTTGCTTTCGTGGTATTTGGAGGCCACCCCCAAGACCGGAGGCCTGGGGTAGTCCGCTTACCCCCTCCTTTGTCCGCCACTGGCGATACCGCGCCTTTTGTGATGAAATGTGCAGTTTACCAATTGCCATTTATCTCAGTTCATCTGGGCCTTCATCCATGGATCCCAACATATCATGCGAAAAAAGAAGCAGAGTTTTACGCTACTTATGTTTCTAAAAAGCAATTTCATTTAATTCATATAACAGCCTTGCTTACTTACTTTGTCCGTTAAGCGATTTTACTGCTATTAATTACTTTGCTGGATACCACACAGAGTTTCCCCGCTGCCTGTTGCCTGCTTGAGATTGCGCGGAAGCCGCGCATACGGCCGTGCGAGCTGTCGGTGGCTGAGCCTTTGTTCGCCCGCGCTGAGGGATCTGCAGGGTCCACGTGCCCGCGCGGCTATTGTTCCGCTCCAGAATGGCGCCGCTCGCCGGTATCTGCTCGCGCCATTTGCGTGGGAGGCGTTCTGAATGCGCCCGCTGCCGCCCTGCTGATCGCTTGCGTCATCGCGGGATCGAACCGTAACAGGGCAGGCGTGTGCTGCCAACGCATGAGGAAACACCACCTACCTGGTTTGATAGTTCGAGGGTTTGGAGTTTTGACGACACCTCTACGACGCATTTTAATAACCTGAAGGAAGGAGGAACACTAGGGGACTTCCAAAACGATTAAATTCGATTGACAGAAGTACTCTTGAAACTTGACCCACTGATATGAAACTTCCTGGCAGATTAAAATTGTGTGCCGGAACCGGGAACTCGAACCTGGGACCTTTGCCTCTCGCGGGCAAGCGCACTACCGACTGTGCTATCCCGACACGACTCACGATGCCGCCTCACAAATTTACTTCCGCCAGTACCTCACCTCCTACTTTCCAAACTTCACAGAAGCTCTCCTGCGAACCATGCAAGACTAGCACTCCTGGAAGAAAGGATATGGTGGAGACATGGCTTAGCCACAGCCTAAGGGATGTTTCCAGAATGAAACTTTCACTCTGCAGCGGAGTGTGCGCTGATATGAAACTTCCTGGCAGATTAAAATTGTGTGCTGGAACCGAGACTCGAACCTGGGACCTTTGCCTTTCGCTTGCCCGCGAAAGGCAAAGGTCCCAGGTTCGAGTACCGGTTCCGGCACACAATTTTAATGTGCCAGGAAGTTTCATATCAGCACACACTCCGCTGCAGAGTGAAAGTTTCATTCTAGAAGTGAATATTGATGCACTAGCTTAATTCCCGCTGCTTCGCACGCGTAAACTGGATGGTCTGCATTGATTATTTCTACTTCTATTTAGCTTTAAAATGCTTTCCTAATCAAGTATTTTGATACAGCTTGCCATCCCCATTCACGGCAGAATTCAAAACATCCCTAAACACATTTAAAAAAATTTAACCATAGTTCCAAATACGAAGTTTCGCATTTATAGCATCAAAATAGTCTTAGTAGCACGCTTAAAAGATTTTCTATTATTTCACCCCCTTAATGGTTAAATTTCCAAAACGTCGAAACACGTGTTTTTAAAATTCCTATCAAAAATCTAAATTCTAAGTTTTGCATTTCTTGCTTCAAAATTGCCTTAATAGCAACGTATTTTCAAAAAACCGTTCATCCCCTATTTCACCCCCTTAGGGATGGGAATATCGAAAAATCGCTGATGTAAGATAAACGACGTCTACAAATTTCAAGTTTCTATTGTCTGCAGTTTCACTTTTGAGCGCCGTTTTCTGTCTTCTAGAAATGGTTCGAGACCGCGAAATTTTTTACGCTTTGGCATCTTTCTTGGTACTTTTACTTTTCAGACAGTTATATGCACTAATTTTTCTTTATTCATACGCTTGTTACAGAAAAACAACTGAAGAATGTGCATCACATTTCGCTGTATATAAACTCTTTGCTAATATAGTGTCAAAAATCATCGCTGGTCTTCGATCCGAATTTTATATAAGCTAGCGACTTTCAAACACTACATCTTCTACCCTCTTATAGGTATCGACACGGAACTGCTGTGTTTTATAACAGGAGTCTTTGTACTACAAAAATAAAGAGAGAGCGTTCGTCTCCATTGTGTAGTTTCTGCTGAAGAGTAAAATAATGACACCCACATGTAGAATTTTATATAAGTTGGTAACTTTCAACTCCCATATCTTCCACCGCCTTATCGTTATCAACCCTCTACCACCATAGTGCACAGTGGGAGACTGATACCTACTACCACATATGAACACTATTCGTTTGCGATGTGTAGTTTTGGCGTCAGAGTGAAATATAGACACAAACAACTCAATTTCTATATATATATTAAGATTAGAAGGACTGGATGTTACAACACATGTAATAATAAAGGAAACGTAAAGCAGCACTACTACCAGGATCAGGCATCACAGTACGCTGTCAGGCAGCTTCGAAATAAAAACAGGAGTCCGACAAGGGGATGGACTGTTACCAATTTTATTTAAATTTTTTCGAACATAACTGCTTTTGTTTTTCAGCGACCTTTTACAAATACAATGCACAGTGATACAAACCTCGGTCGCGGAGATAATTGTTTTTTATCCGGTTTGGGCCATTACTAGAATTGCCTACATCATATTTTTCTTTCTAAATGCCTATAACATACATAGCAAAAGTTTTCAAAACACAGTTTTTGAACAATAAAATGCAGGTGCTAGTTTGATGTATAGCATGGAAACAGAACTTACAAGTCACATCAGATGCCTCCTTCGCACACGCGAGCATCCCTTAGTCGCTATAGTCAATCAGGATAACTTTGTACCACTCAGAGTATCTTTGTACAACTTAATATTTGGATTACAAATAGCTCGTGTTCCACCTATTGGCAATATTTTTTTCTAAAGGTAATTTTTAATACCTCTGTTATAAATAATTTCCCAGTAGGTGGAATGTCAGCCATATGAAAGCCAAATATTAAGTGGTACAAAGATACCCTAACTGGTAAAAAGTTGCCCTGATTGACTGTAGCCTGTTCGCCATCGGATGTTCGAGTCCTCCCTCGGACATGGGAGTTGTTCTTAGGATAAGTCTATAAGTTTAGGGACCGATGAACATTGCAGTTAGTCCCATAACTTTACAAACTTTTTTTAAGTCGCCCAAAAAGTGGAACAAAAATGTTTCCAAAAATTGTGAAGATAATTATTCAGTAAATGCAGAATTTTCAAAACCTGTGGCTGCCCCTCGTAACATCAAGGACACGGGAGTAGTAAAAGTTGTACGCCAGGCCAGAAAAATGTACGTCAGTTTGCGTGTGAAGCACATTCCTGTAAAATTTCAATTACACACAGATGCATCAGTAACAAACATTGCTCAGTCGCAAAACTTATGAACAGTTTCTCACGCTAAAACAAGGTTAACAGCATACAATGGCAATGACATTCCTGTACTAGGACAGTGTTCACTACCTGCAGAATACAGTTCGCAAATGTGCACAGAGACGTTTCAAGTGTTTCAGTCCTACGAACGAGAGAATATTTTTGGTCTAGATTCTTTTGATCTTTTTGGTTTTACTGTGCAAGACAATGTTTTGATTGTGAACACTTTTGATGGTAAAGACAGTGTAGACAGGTTGCTGAAAGACTTTCCGGATTGTGTTGCAGCGCTTCCGTATTTGAAATTAACCGAAACCCTTTCATGCACAGCTTTTGCAGTCGTTTTTCCTTTTTTTCTGATACTGCCCTTTCGATATGTTTCAAGTAAACTACTGCGGGGTGTGAAGCCACTGCAGAAACAACACCCTGTCAAAAATGAACGATACCTCAGCTCAGATGATAACGAGTCGGCTTCCTTATCATTCCGGGACGCTGAATCACAGCAACACACCTATCTACGACAACGAACTCTGGCAGCACTACTGCTGTCCGGGGTCTAAACCTCAACACGACGTCGCCTTTAAAACGAACAAAAAGGAAAGATTGTTCAAAATTGTGTATTTCATTTGAGATTTCAACATCAAACTAGCCAGTTGGCCGGCCGCGGTGGCCGAGGTGACTGAGGTGCTCCAGTCACGGTCAGCACGGCCACTACGGCCGGGGGTTCGAATCCCCCCTCGGGCATGGATATTTGTGCTGTCCTTAGTCTTAAGTAGTTCATAAGTAGTTTGTAAGCTTAGGGACTGATAACCCCGTAGTTAAGTCCCATAAGTTGTACAAACATTTGAATTTCAACTAGCAGTTGAAAGTCAAACGACAAACCTTAACGCCATTCAAATACAAATCGCAAATGTAAATTTTTTATATTCTGTTAAAATATTAATGTAAATTTTAATTATGTGTGTTTGTTATGTGAACTTCATATTATGTATTAACTCAATTAATAATCAAGTAAAAGGTGTAGACATACGCTTCGCTCCAATTGGGGCGCCAGTCGTTGTTATCCAGAGTCGGTTAGGGATTATGACTACACCTCTAAATTAGGCCCAATTATTGAAAGATAAAAATATTATATATTACTAATTCGAACAAAAATGATATGCTCACGGGATTCTAGGGGGGCATGTAACATCTCCTGGAAAAATATCTGTGGTGTCGCACAAGTCCATAGTGCGCACCACCTACTTTCGCCGCGCGCTGCCATGCACGCACGGCGCGGCGTTCTTACGACGACAGCCACGAGCGCCCTCTGCTTCAACTCCGCTCGTGGCCACCACTGAATGACATCGTTCACTTGGGACTGAGATAGAAACCAGTTAAGACCTTCGGAATCAGATAGGCACCAGTGAAGACTTGGCTGTCGGACAGGCACTAGGCAGACCTCTAGCTCAACTATGTATCAGCACTCTGCCGTACTGAACTATGTAAAAGTTAAGTATTGTATAAATTCTGTGCAATATATATCTCGTTCTAATTTACTCTAGTGTTTCTAGTTTCTGGCTGCTCCCCTCCGTACCTGCACCAGCGTGCTACCTTTATTCCTGTGTCGGCCTTCCTACTCGGCCACCGACACATACGACGGAAACAAAACACAAAAGCGGCGACGAGGCTGGGACACAAAAGTGGCGACGAGGAGGGATAGACGAACCTTGGACCAGCCCGCTTGCAGCAGCCAGACAGCAGTAGTCGGAGCACGCAGAAATTGCTCCCGCACACCCACCCTTATTATAAGAATTTTGGGGGAACTTATTCTGTTACGTGTTTTGTGGACTTTTTTTATTGCAGAGCGAGCCCTCCTTTCATATTGCATTTGTGTTTTGTTATAATTTACTTGTATGTGCGGCGCCTAATCGGTCAGCATGGCCACTACCCCGAACCCAAACGTAATGGAAATTATTCAGTTACAGACGGCGCAAATCACACAACTCCTGCAAGCAGTGGCCCAGCTCACAGCGCAAGCAGTTAACCAACAGCCGCCGCTTCAGCAGGCCACACCTGCCACCGCAACGCTTCCTACGTTTCGCCAGTACAACGAACGTGAGGAAGAATGGAGCGACTATTTCGCACAGTTTCAAGAACTCGTCGCGGCTCATCAACTTACATGTCAGACTGTTAAGCATCTTTTATTGTCTGTGGTGGACCCCAAAACTTTCGTGTTACTGCAAAAACTTTTCCCCAACGCATCTCCTCGTGATGTAGGCTTTGAACAAATAGTAGAGGCACTAAATGCTCATTACGAGAGAAAAGTTCTCGTAGCTGCGGCACGGTACCGATTTTTCAGACTAAAAAAATCACCAGAGCAGTCACACCAAGAGTGGATTACGGAATTGAAGGGCTTAACCCGCCAATGTAAATTTACTTGCTCTTGTGGACTTTCTTATAGTGACGTTATGTTGAGAGATGCAATTACGCAGAACATTCAGGACCCCAGAATTAGGGCAGCAATTCTGAAACAATCTGACCCCTCATTAGACAGAGTACTGCAGCTTATTGGAGCTCATGATACTTTTGACCTAGCAGATGTAGAAATGCAAAGCCACAGTGTAAATTCAGTGCACCGCAACGGACGCTTTCCTAGCCTTAGTTCTCAGTCTAGCCCTAGTGATTCTTATTTTTCTACCGGCCGTACTGAAAAGTCAGTGAACAGTAGCCAGTGGAAAAGTGCGACGCAAAGGTCGCCCCGTCGTGTTAGAAACAGTAATTTGAATAACAGGCACCAACGCTCATTTCAGAAAAATGTACGTAAATCTTGCCCCCAGTGTGTGTCTCGCCACAAGCGTGCTCATTGCCCTAGTCGCAACGCAATCTATTATCAATGTGGCAAATCGGGACATGTGCAGTCTGTGTGTATGCAAATTAAAAACTCAAAGAACAGTAACGTTAGAAACAGTGCTTCGCAAAGTGCGAGAGCAGTGCATACCGTCAATGTTATACACGCTGTGGACTTGAACAGTGCTTTACTTGGTTCTCAATTGCAAGGAAATTCTTCTGCACCTATTGCAAACCTATGTATGGAGCCAAGCCGCAAGCGCCGATGAGCGCGTACATCTGTGCAACGGAAAAGGGTTCGGGGCAAGCAAAGTGACAATGTACAGTGCAATCCTGCATACTTCACTACGCAGCCCGCGCATGCGCAAGCGTAGTAAACAAGTTCAATCAGACGTTGCCCACATTCGCGCACCTGTCAAGCGCTACATGCAAAAAACTTTTTGTGACTCTTTCGATTGAAAATAAGACTGTACAATTTCAGCTTGATACTGGTTCCGCTGTTACATTAATTAATAAAGACACTTATGAACTGCTGGGTTCGCCAAAATTGTCGCCGTCTCAACATGTGCTAACGGCATATACAGGTCAAAATATTCCCGTTCTAGGGACGTGTAGCCTGCCCGCCTCTTTTCAAGGTGTAACAAAAACAGTTGCTTTTGTAGTTCTTCAGGCCAAATATACACAGAACATTTTTGGACTAGATGCGTTTGACTTGTTTGGTTTATCTATTCAAAGGGATGTGCTTCAAATTTCGTCAGTAGTGCCTCAGGACAAAATTAATTCATTGTGTGAAAAATACAGTGACTTGTTTTCGCCGGAACTAGGTTGTGCAAAAGACTTCGTGGCACATGTAACTTTAAAAGAATCTGCAGTTCCAAAATTTCGTAAAGCTAGACCAGTGCCTATTGCCTTGCGTGATACAGTTGCCGAAGAACTTAAACGTTGGCAAGATAGTGGGGTGATTTCTCCTGTTTCTGCGAGTCAGTGGGCCTCGCCTTTAGTAATTATACCCAAGCCGTCAGGAAAACTTCGTCTCTGTGCGGACTTTAACTCAACAGTGAACAGTCAAACAATTGTGGACACTTATCCCCTGCCCAGACCTGAGGAACTGATGGACAAATTAGGACAGTCTCGCTTCTTTTCTAAGATTGATTTAGCAGAGACATACTTACAAATTCCGCTTGATGACGAGTCAAAAAATTTTTTCGTCATTAATACTCACATGGGCCTTTTTCAATTTCAACGCCTACCCTTTGGCAGTTCTTCCGCTCCCGCTATTTTTCAGCTCTTTTTGGAACAGCTGACAGTTTCTGTACTGTGTTGCTCGAACTATTTAGATGATATTGTGGTATCCGGACGTACAGTTGAAGAACATTTAGCAAACCTGGAGTGCCTTTTCAAAGTGTTGACTGCAGCAGGTCTCCGTTGCAATAAAGCAAAGTGTTCATTTTTCCAGACTGAAATAGAGTACCTAGGCCATGTGATTAATGCCCAAGGAATTCATCCCTTACAGTCACATCTTCGAGCAATCAAAGACTTGCCTCCTCCTAAGAATGTGCACGAACTGAAAGCAATAATGGGAAAGCTTAACTATTATTTTAGGTTTATTCCCAATGCGTCTCAGATTGCAGCTCCACTGCATCGCTTACGTAGGAAAAATGTTCCTTTTGTTTGGTCCAAAGATTGCCAGGTTGCCTTTGACAACTTAAAGTCTGCATACTCAGTGATGCATGTTTGATTCCCTCTGACCCACAGAAGCCTGTAGTGCTAGCAGTTGATGCCTCGTCGTACGGTGTGGGTGCAGATTTGTCACATCGTATTGGATGTCACGATCGTCCTATTGCCTTTGCGTCCAAGCTTCTGACGCCGACGCAACAGAATTACAGTCAGATAGAAAAGGAGGCCTTAGCAATCATTTACGGCGTCACAAAGTTTCATCATTATCTCTATGGCAGAAAATTTTATTTGTTGACAGACCACAAGCCTCTCACGTCGTTGTTCTCACCCACAATTACGCCACGAACGGCACAAAAGCTTCAGAGATGGTCCTTGTATTGTCAAATTATCAGTACGAGATTGTGTACCGACCTACCACTAAACATGCTAACGCGGACACACTTTCCCGACTTCCGGTTGGCCAGGATGTGTCGTTTGATTCTTCAGAAATGGCATGTTGTCAGATAGACTCCAGAGATGCTTCCGCTGTCGCAGACTTTCCTTTGACCTCTCGTCGGGTTGCACAGGAAACAGCTGCGGATGCAGACTTAAGTGTGGTAGCACGTTTTGTTCGCTCTGGGTGGCCTGCCAGAGCCAAAGACATTCAACGGCCTCTGGTTCGACGTTATTTTGCACAACGTCATGCATTATTTTTAAGTGAGGGTGTTCTGTTGTTACATACCGACAACGACCAAACAAGAGTGATTGTTCCTCGTTCCCTGCAACGAGAAGTGTTACGCCTCCTGCATCAAGGACATTGGGGTATTGTTAGGACAAAGCAATTGGCCAGACGTCATTGTACCTGGGTTGGTATGGACGCCCAGATAGAGAACATGACGTCACAGTGTGCGGTTTGTGCGGAGCATCAGGCGGCTCCTCCGCAATGTTTCTCAGACTGGCCACGCTCCAAGGGACCATGACAACGTTTACACATTGACTTTGCCGGACCTTTCTGGAACACGCGCTGGTTAATTGTTGTAGACGCTTTCAGCAAGTTTCCTTTCGTGATTGCCATGAACTCAACGACAGCGTCTAGTACAATCAGTGCCTTAACATCAGTGTTTTGCATCGAAGGTTTGCCTGAAACAATCATCAGTGACAATGGACCTCAGTTTGTTAGTGCGGAATTTCAACAGTTTTGTCGTGTGAATGGCATTCAGCATATTACCACTGCACCTTTTCACCCTCAGTCCAATGGTGAAGCAGAACGTTTCGTTCGAACATTCAAGTCTCACATGGACAAGATGAAAGGTCAGCACTCCAGGCAGCAAGCTCTTCAAATTTTCCTGTCTACGCATCGGTGCATGCCACGTGACGGCCCGTCTCCTGCCGAGCTGCTACACGGCCGCCGTCACCGCACTCTCCTTCACCTGCTGCAGCCTCCCACGCACCGAGTCGGTTCGTATGGCGTTTCGCGTTTTCAGGTTTCGACGCCGGTGCTGTACAGGGTGTTTGCTGGCAACAAGACAAGATGGACGCCGGGCGCCATTCAGCGCGTGCTCGGTCGCAATATGTATGTTGTACGTTCTTCCACAGGGTCGGAGCTGCGGCGCCACGCAAACCAATTGCGCTTGCACAGGCCGCGCGGTCCTGTCTCCGGTTTCTTGATTCCAGACCCAGTTCACCGCCAGGGAGCACAGCCATATCGTTCGTCCCCGGACTACGAGATCCCTATGGACGTCGACGCACCTCCGACGCAGTCGTCGCCGCCGCTGTCGCCGCCGCAGATGACAGCGTCACCGAGAGGGACTCCGGGACCGTGCGCCCCCCCCCCCCCCCAAGCTTGGGCCACGCACCTCAGAAGAAGATGACCTGCTTCCTCTGGGCGGGGGTGTGCGCCCTTCCCCAGGTATCGGCGGGTTTCCTGGAGGATCGCAAGGCAGACGCCGGGGCGCGGACGGCGTCTCGATCCCAGCCTCAGCTACGACGCCCGTCCCACCAGTAACGCCCCCGCCCAGGCCCTCCTCCCAGTGCCGTCGCCGTAGCCCTCAGCCCTACGCCACGACGGCGCGGCGGTTTGGGGGGGAGGGGTGTGGTGTCGCACAAGTACAAAGTGCGCGCCACCTACTTTCGCCGCGCGCCGCCATGCACGCACAGCGCGGCGTTCTTACAACGACAGGCACGAGCGCCCTCTGCTGCAACTCCGCTCGTGGCCACCACTGAACGACATCGTTCACTTGGGACTGAGATAGGAACCAGTTAAGACCTTCGGAATCAGATAGGCACCAGTGAAGACTTGGCTATCGGACAGGCACTAGGCAGACCTCTAGCTCAACTATGTATCAGCACTCTGCCGTACTGAACTATATAAAAGTTAAGTATTGTATAAATTCTGTGCAATATATATCTCGTTCTAATTTACTCTAGTGTTTCTAGTTTCTGGCTGCTCCCCTCCGTACCTGCACCAGCGTGCTACCTTTATTCCTGTGTCGGCCTTCCTACTCGGCCACCGACACATACGACGGAAACAAGACACAAAAGCGGCGACGAGGCTGGGACAGAAAAAATATCAGTACAGACTCCTTATAGAATTAAATTTAAATACGAGTGCTACGTGTAGTGCTGTCAGAGATGACTGTTTTAAACTAAGAATAGTAATAATCAATTATAAATAAGAACTTAAACCATTACGATAAATCTTATCTTAGCTATTTGTTTAATAATGTAAAAACCAATGTATAATATTTATACGCTCTTTCTGATATGAGCCATTGAAGTGAGAGAACGAAAGGAAGACCATTGTAAATTTCTAGAATCGTCGCTAGATTGCTTTTCAATAATTACAATTTTCAGGTCTGTTGCATTCATTTATGTCTCCGATACCATTTCCTTCATGGTAGGACAGTACCTAAACCGGATATTATAAGCATTTTTCATAAATTCAGGTCCAACAGCAGCATCTCTACAGAGTCGCTGGACTGCAGACGGCAGCCGCCATTTCGCGGCCAGTTCAAACTAATTATTATTTAATGAATTAGGAACGAAACTATCAAAAGAATACATTAGCCATTTAATTTTTTGTGTGGACTTGGTACTTGGATGGAGTTTTAATTAATTTTCATAACACTGATTTAAATGAAATATACGTACATAGGTCCACGGACCAAACAGACTGAAAGTGGGTAACCTTCCTGTGATTTTGCGTGAATATCCAAATTCTGTAAGTACTTAATCCTTGTGGAGAAATATTAGAAGTGTGTTATATTGTGGTGTCCCATTTCTCTTGGTTAAGGAACAATCTAAGAAATGTTCAAATCAAATGTTTGTAAATCTATCGGACGAAACTGCGTGGTCATCAGTCCGTAGCTTACAAACTACTTAAACTAAGGTAAAATAACCTAAGGACAACACGCAGATATACCTATGGCCCAGGGAGGACTCGAACCTCCGACGGCGAGCAACGGCGCGCTCTGCAGCGAGGCGTCTTAGACGCTCGGCTACTCCACCACGGCAACAATCTAAAAACTGATATTACTCATGCTCAGTGTAATTTTCAGACTGAGAGTAGCTGGAGGAAACTACAGTGAACTCTGTTTTTTAATTTCTTAGTGTAATTAGTCATCATTCAATCACGAAATATTTCACGATAAAGACAGTATTAATTGATTATAAGAGATTATCCGTCTTATGCTGACTGCAATAAAGAGATTTGTTTTACACCACACGCGTTTCGCTTTTTATTTTAAAAGCAACTTCTGTGGTCTGTAAATGACACAAAATGTTTGTACAGTTTGTTTTCGATACATAGATTAAAAACAATTATTAAAAAACTTTGTGCACGTTAGGCCTATGTGTTTATAACTTGATATTTGGTCTACTCACAGTGTTGTTCTCTTCTTTACATCTCACTGCTGTTTCTCCGTCTTGGCTGGAGTTGGTTTCTTTGTGGCTTGTATTTTTCGGCTGTGTACAGCACTTTTCGCCTGTTTTTGTGACGTTTTTTCCGTTTCATCACAGCACATGACCCACTTCACTTCACTTATTTGGCTGCATCCAGATTGCATGTCACTTTGTTTTAAATGGAATGCCTTTTGATTTGTTTATGTTGTTTTTGTCTGTTCATTTGATTTTCGTGTGGTCTGTGAGTGTTGCCAACATTATATATTTGTATTTATATACTTAAATACAATTTAATTCCACGTGTATGTGAATGTGTCTGAGTGAGAGAGAAAGCGGTAAGAGAGTAAGTGAGTGGGATTTTTTTTTAATAACTGTTTTTAATCTATGTATCGAAAACAAACATTTTGTATCATTTACAGATCACAGAAGATGCTTTTAAAATAAAAAGCGAAACGCGTGTGGTGTAAAACAATTCTCTTTATTGCAGTCAGCATAAAACGGATAACTTCTTATAATCAATTTTAACAACTGCTGCGGAAGATGGCCACACAATCAAATACATTATTAATCCTTTATTAAGATCAGATTCTTTATCTATGTAGGTGATATCACAGTTTAGAGTATCAGATATTTGCACGATCAGCTAAGCTCAGTGATTTATAGGATCTACATCAACATCTACACAGATACTCTCCAAGTCACGCCGAAATGCACGGCAGAGGGTTCATTGGACCGCTTTTTGTGATATTTCTCTACAATTCCACTCTCTAATAGCTCGCGGGGAAAAGGAACACCTAAGTCTTTGTGTTTTCGATCTGATTTCTCTTATTTTATTATGATGATCATGTCTCCCTTACGTGGTGGATGCTAACAAAATATGTTTGCATTCGGAAGAGAAAGTTGGTGAAATTAATTTCACAAATAGATCTCGTCGCAACAAATAACGCCTCTTTAAATGATTTTCACCACAGCCCATGCGTCATTCCCGTGACACTCTCTCCCATATCTCCCATATATCGCGACAACACAGAACGACCTGCCCTCCTCTCAACTTTCTCTAAATCTTCCGTCAGTCTCACATGGTGTAGATCCCACAATGCGCAGCAATACTCTAAAAGAGACGCACAAGTGTAGTGTACACAGTTTCTTTAGTAAAACTGTTGCATCTTCTAAGTGTTCTGCCAATGAAACGTAGTCTTTGGTTCGCCATCCCTACAATATTTTATGTGTGTTCTTTCCAATTTAAGTTATTCGTAATTGTTATTCCTAGGTATTTAATTGAATTGACGGCCTGTAGATTTGACTGATTTATCGTGTAACTGTAGTTTAACGGATTTATTTTAGTGGTGATATGGATGACTTCAAACTTTTCATTAATATGGGTCAATTGCCAATGTTTGCACCACGCAGCTATCTAAATCATTTTGCAATTGCTTTAGATCTTCTGGTGAATTTACTGACGGATAAATGACAGCATCATCCGCGAATAGTCCAAGAAAGCTACTCAGATTGTCTCCTAAATCGTTTACAAAAACGAAGAACAGTAGGGACCCTGCAACACTTCCCTGAGGAACGCCGAATATCACTTCTCTCTCTCTCTCTCTCTCTCTCTCTTTTTTTTTTTTTTTTTTTTTTTTTTTTTTTTACAAACATTTTTTTGAACTTATGTTTTACTCGATGCCTTACCGTCAGTTACAACGCACTGTGTATTTCTGACAGGAAATCACGAATCCAATCGTAGAACTGTAGCAATAGTGGGGATAGTTAATGAAATACTTCAACCCACACAGTAAAAGTTTCTTTCAGTACCCTAGGCATAAAAAGATATATTTTCACCTTGCTGAAATCGAACAAAAAGCTTTAAATTGACATTTCCAATGTAACAGCATCATAATTATCATTGAATATGTATATTTTTTTCTCACACACATATATAGAACACGCCACACGTGGTGGAGGGCCAGAGGAAGAATTGAAGCAGGGCATTCTGTAACCGATCGTCCTGATGAAATGTCAATCGTTCTGTCGTTTCTCAGATGTGGCGACAGTTTATAGAGAGCGAAACTGTACCCCGAATACCAGAGAAGAGCCGACAACGTCTGATATTAGAAAGAGATGTAGCGCCGTAGTACAACCCTACATGACAACTGACATTTCATTTCACAGCATCCAACTGAGTTGTATCGAGGAAGAAACTTAATAAATGCCCTTTATTATCGAAGACCTTATATTTATGCGTGTTCTCTGACGCGTCTTCGTGGAAGGCAACTCCTCGAGTGGAGTCGTCAACATGCCACCTGGACGGTCGTTCAATGGACCAATATTATTTTTGCAGATGAATCCTGATTTGATCGGGAGAGTGATTCTCGACGGATCCGCATGTGGAGGCAACGCGGAAAACGATTTCCGGACACGAAAACTGGGGAATGAGACCGACATCGACAAGTATACCTAATGGCGTGGACAGAGATGAAAAATGTTCAAATGTTTGTCAAGGTTAAGGGACTTAACTGCGGAGTCATCAGTCCCTAAACTTACAATCTACTTATGAACTACCCTATACTAAATACGACACGAACATCCACGTCCGAGGGGGGATTCGAACCCCAGACTGGGAACGGCCTCAACATAGCACCTCAATGCTCTCGGCCGCTCGGTGGTTGATGTTTTTAGGAAAAGGAAGATATTGTATTGTATGGTGTGTCTTGCTCCATCTCGCTAATTTAATTCACAGAGCATATCTTACACGCACTAGAGAGTTTGGTTAAATCACGATGAAAAGTCTAGGTAAGAGATGATGTGCATCATGTCTGAGATTAGCTCCTCTGATAATAAAATTAAAACAATTTGGAATATTATTAAAAGGGAGAAAGGGCAACCAAGAGCAGAGGAAGAGGGTTTTACCATCAAAACAAATGAAAACTTTATCAACAAAAAGTCAGAAGCTGAAAACATTTTTAATGATTACTTTTTAAATGTTGTGGAGAAAATAGGATCTAAATGTTCATTAGAAGGAGCAAGGCAATTAATGGAAGAGGCCATACCCACACAATTTGATACAATTGAAATTCCACCCACCTCACCTTCAGAAATTAGGAAAATAATAAACTCTCTCAAGAGTAAACGGTCATATGGAATTGATGGCATTTCCAGCAGGGTATTAAAAACTTGTTCCCAGGAGATAAGTAGGATTCTCAGTCATATTTGTAATAGCTCATTAAAGCAGGGTATTTTCCCAGATAGACTGAAATATGCTATCGTTAAACCTTTGCATAAAAAAGGGGATACATACGATGTCAACAACTACCGGCCCATCTCACTTCTGACAGCTTTATCAAAGATTTTTGAAAAAGTTATGTATTCTCGAGTTGCTTCACATATTAGTATAAATAAAGTTCTAACAAAATGTCAGTTTGGTTTTCAAAAAAGCTTTTCAACTGAAAATGCTATATACACCTTCACTGATGAAATATTAAATTCTTTGAATAACCGGACATCACCAGTAGGGATTTTTTCTGATCTTTCAAAGGCTTTTGATTGTGTAAATCATGGGATTCTTCTAGATAAGCTTAAGTATTGTGGTATGAGTGGGACAGTGCACAAATGGTTTAAATCATACTTAACTGGAAGAGTGCAGAAAGTTGAAATAAGCAGTTCACATGATGTAGATGAGACAATTAATTCTTCTAACTGGGGAGTTATTAAAAATGGGGTCCCACAAGGTTCGGTCTTGGGTCCTTTGCTGTTCTTATTATATATTAATGACTTGCCATTCTACATACATGAAGATGCTAAGCTAGTACTTTTTGCTGATGATACAAGTATAGCTATCACACCTGACAAACAGGAATTAACTGATGAAATTGTAAATGATATCTTCCAGAAAGTCATTAAGTGGTTCTCTACAAATGGACTCTCATTAAACTTTGATAAAACCCAGTATATACAGTTTCATACAGTAAATGGCATGACACCATTAATAAATTTAGACTTTGAACATAAATCTGTAGCTAAGGTAGAATATTCAAAATTTTTAGGTGTTTGCATTGACGAGGGACTAAATTGGAAGAAACATATTGAAGATCTCCTGAAACGTCTGAGTTCAGCTACTTATGCTATCAGAGTCATTTCAAAATTTGGTGATATAAATCTCAGTAAATTAGCTTACTACGCCTATTTTCATTCACTGCTTTCATATGGGATCATATTCTGGGGCAATTCACCATTGAGTAAAAAAGTATTCATTGCACAAAAGCGTGTAATCAGAATAATAGCTGGAGCCCACCCAAGAGCATCTTGCAGACATTTATTTAGGGATCTAGGGATACTCACTGTAGCTTCACAATATATTCACTCATGAAATTTGTTATTAACAATCCGACTCAATTCAAAAGTAATAGCAGTGTGCATAGCTACGACACTAGGAGAAAGGATGATATTCACTATTCAAGGTTAAATCTAACTTTGGCTCAAAAAGGGGTGAATTATGCTGCCACAAAAGTCTTTGGTCACTTACCAAGTAGCATCAAAAGTCTGACAAATAGCCAACTAGTATTTAAAAAGAAATTAAAGGAATTTCTGAATGGCAACTCCTTCTACAATGTAGATGAATTTTTAGATAAAACATAAAAAAATATATAAAAAAATAAAAAATAAAAAAAAAATTATACAAAAAAATTCTTAAAATATAGATTGTCAAGTATAGACAAAATTTACTAAACTGACACGTTCCACATCATTACGAAATGTCGTATACGTGATCTAAGGAACAAGTATTAATATAATCTAATGTAATCTGTCTGTAATACGTGAACTGTATCTCTAACGCTGCGACGCCAGTAATAATCGTAGAGTAGTAGCGAGAAAGTATTTGTTGACGAAACAGAGTAAGGACCTCTGGAGGTAAAGCATTTCATTACTTTCTTGTTTCCAGAATGTTTGTGGCAAAAGACTTTTGTAATTTGATTTCGGTATATGTTGTAAAATTTGTCTTCTGTAAATGTTTGTAAATCAGTACCACTATCAAATCACGTCATGATTGTAGACCATCTATGTTGCAATGCAGTACAGTTCCTTTCAAATCAGACTTTCGTTTTAGTCTGCTTTACTTAAAATTTTTATGTAGCTAGAATTCTTTTTGTCCCCTCAACATAATTTTATGTGTGGCGCTTCTGTTGTCAACTGACTTACTTTCGAGAGAGGCGTTATCTATAAGGTAAGTGCGAAAAGACACAGGTCCAAAGTAATAAAATATTCATCGATAATTAATGTTGGATATTTCTCTATGACACAAAGGTTCATTAGATTCTCATTTCTAAAGGATATGGTTTTCGTTTCAGGAACACGAAGTCTGCTTTATTTGCCACAGAATAATGTTAACTTTATCTCAGATTGTTGCGCAAGGCCTTACCTCAATGTTGTAAAGTTATAGTTTGAAATTCAAAATGTCTTTATCCACACTACGCGAAGGTCTGTTATGATGATAATTAATATTTCATATATGTCACTCAAAAAGTAAGGTAATTGGTAAATCCTAGATATTAGCCGCTCAAACCTAAGATTTACCATTGCTATGTGGTAAAAGTCCGACATTTCTCATTATATGCACAGATTTCGAACTTTTTAATTGGTAAATCTTAGGATTTATTAATGCAAACTGGTAAAAGCTGGATCGAAATCTCCCACCTCCGTTCAGATACGTTTCTTTGTTGGCAATTGTAGTTCTGTCCACTCACCGCTGCGTAGTTTGTGTCGAGCATCGTTCATGCGGTGATCTTTGTGACTGTTAGTGCTGTTTCTTCTGCTGCTTTGCATCAGAATGAGGGATGTTAAACGTAACAGATTTTACGAACTTTTAAGTGAATCAATGAATAAGTGAGCACTGTAATATTCTCTTAAATGAAGTGAAAAATGCAGAAGATAAAAAATCGTTTCCAATAAAAATCTGTTCACTACAGACGTCTGAAGCGATATGTTCTCGACATCGGAGGTGAAGAGAAACTCATAGCACCGGTGTCTGCTGGAAAAGAAGAAATTCGTTTTGATGAATTGTTTAACGTACTACATGGGACACACATTGCTATAGACCATGGCGGCCGTATACGGATGGTTGTGGAAATGAATCGTAAGTATAAGATGTGACCGTTGAATTAATCGTTACTTATTTGAGATTATGTGAACCATGTCAAAAAAAAAAAAATAGAAAAGAGATGTAGTTAAACCTATCATACACAGTGAAATGAATTCGCGATGTCAAATTGACTTAATTGACATGCAGGCAAACACAGACAATAAGTCGATGTTCAGACTTGTGTACCAAGATCATTTGACAAAATTCGTTATGCTTTGCATACTAACTTCAAATGAGCTGATGAAGTAGCATCATCTTTTGGACATTTTTACCACATTTGTGGCTCAAGTATCCTTCATCCTGATGATAGTTTTGTAACCAAATCATTTAAAGTTTATGTGGGTTGTGAAGTGATATAAAAATAGTCCATAGGAAACCGATGCACAGCCTCAGGGATTGGTCGAAAGAGAAAATCAAAATATCCAAAATATGTTGTCAACTTGGATGGAAACAAATGAAACTTCAAAATCGTCTGAAGGCGTGAGGTTTTTGCAATCAATGAAAATTAGGACTTATCATGAAGGGATCAAATGTTAACCATATGAAGTCATGTTTGGGGTTCCAATGAAAATGGACATTGCGTCCTAAGTTGTTCCATGTGATTTAATAAAAAATATAAACACTGAATAAGACTTGGAAACAATATTAAACAACATATCCACTTACTCACAGGTAACTGATAAGACGGACAAGAAATTGATGCCAGTCAATTAAGAACTGGACAAGGAACGGAGGTAGAAAGTGCGACTGCAGCAGGAGAAGAAGCACCAGAGATACAGAATTTGACGACAGTTGATGGTTGTGACGAGACGCTGACAACTTCCAATAGTGTTCATAAAGTGAAAGGAATCCGAGAAGCTGCCAAAGAAGATCTTCAATTGCAGGCAAAGAAAATGAAAGTAGCCACATGTAACAAAATTCCAAAACCTTCAGTCGGACGGAATGTGAGAATTAAAGTACCTGGTGTAGACAGGGCATAAACTGATGCAGAATATATAATAGCAGTAGTGATCAATGTTCAGGATGACGAATTTTATCAACTTATCACCAAGGCTGACATACTGAAATCATTGTACACTAGAAACCAATTTACATTTTGCAAGGAAAATTTTATCAACATCGAAGAAATTACTGTATGGAAATGGTTGCCAAACATTCTTTTGTTGGAGGACAAGAGCTCAAAAATTGCAATTTCTTAATAAGGTGTTCAACTAAAAACTGCTCACGTAAATCGTCTTCCATATTATGTAATTCGAAATGCCACAATAGTCAGCCTTGTTTTAACAAAAATTAATGTTCACAAGGCAACATTTTCACAAAATTTTTGTGTAACTATAACATTTTTCACTGTTATGGAATATTGTTCGTTATAATCACGTTGGAATGCAAGAATTTTTAAAATACATAAATTTACAGTAAATACAAATTATTTCAGTAAATTGCTAAGTTAATCTTTTAAATGAATAAGGTTTTACCAGTTGGTATGGGTAAATCCTAAGATTCACGACCGCGCGGGAGTAGCCGAGCGGTCAGGAACGCCACGTTTCGGATTGCGCTGCCTTCCGCGTCGGAGGTTCGAATCCTCCCTCGGGCATGGATATTTGTGTCGTCTTTAGTATAAGTTAGTTGATAAATAGTTTGTAAGTTTAGGAACTGATGACCCCGCAGTTAAGTCGCATAAGCTTTACAAAGATTTGAACATTTTTTTTAAAAAGATTTACCAACGTCTCGTGGTAAAAGCTCGATATCTATGCATATAATGAGATATTTCGGAATTCTATCACACCGCGATGGTAAATCTTGGGTTTGACCAGTTAATTCAAGGATTTACAGTTATCTTACTTTTACAGTAACATATATATGGAAAATTACTATGAAACATCTGTTCCAAAGGAACAGACAATTTTGATGGCACCGCAGGTTCGAGTCCCGGTCCGGCACAAATTTCATTTGTCACAAAATAATACAACATCTGTAAGAATGCAGCTATTGTCGGCAGAATTCGCAAATGGCGAAGAAACAAGTGATTATTTAATATGGAAAACTTTCAACGTCAGTATCCACCAACCACTCTTAAAGACTTGTGAGCAGCTGTGCAGTATAAATACACTACTTGTTCAACATAAGATTCGCAACATCTCTACTCGTTGTCATTCACACTCCATTCTGAGCACGTTAATCAATTCTCGAAATGTGTTTGCAAATTCGTCACGTTAGAAAACGAAGAAATCATTGGTATCTACCGTTATGCATGTTGCAAATATTTCTGTTCAATATTCTTTACATTTTTTTCTGTTTTACTGTCCTCCATTTATACTGATTTATGTAAAAGAAACACAACTTTGTAAACTTTCCGTTTATTGATTTAAGTTTTGGCACCTCTGAATATGAGGTGCTTGTCCTTTCAGAGATGAACGAAATTTGACCTATTTACTTAGTTTTTTGAAACACTAATATTTAAAAACGCAACAAGCACAGTTAACAGAAGCTACGATACTTCGTTCGTAGAGATATATTGCAAGAAACATATTTTGGAGGCAGTAGACTCATCAAGATGCAGTATTATAGTTTGAATTAGAAGAAACTAAATTATCTTAAGAGATATTGGTATTGGGTATTTGAATGTTTACTTGTGTGTCGTGATTTAATTTTGAATCTGATTCAAATGGAGAACATTAATAAGAAACTAAAATAACGTAAAAACAATATTAATACAATTATATCATTGTTATAGGTCTTTGCACATCATGCCCTACTTCTTGTATTATAACTTGCTTTCATCCGAAATGAAACGAGGGGACTTTCGTCCATACTGAAAAGCTCCATGAGTAACTTCTAAATGATATTTGATTAAAATTTTTCTGACCATAATGTGTCAAGGAATGCAGTTAAACAGATTACAGCGAACTGCTCGAAAACAGACCATTGCACGTTAGTGAAAAAGTCCTTTTCTTTTTATTTCCGTAATATTCAACACGTACATCAGAACCAGAACTCAGTTAACCAAACTAACGCCGGTACAAGAAGCAGGAGATTTCGTAACGTCATTTTTCTTTTAAACGTTTACAGAAAAAGACGTAAATTATAACATACGTAAGGTACAGGCTATATAACTGGAAGGAACGGTAACACGTTATCGTCAGTCTCTCCACGGTTTTCGACAATTCGTGCCCGCCACGATATAGACATTCTACTCAGCGAACCGTTAGTAACGGAACTAAGAGATTAAACGAATAAAACGCAGGTCCTATCTATGTTCTTAAAAGAAAAAATAAAGTACCGCAGTGCCGTAAAATAGAGCGAATCGAAGCAAAAGACTCGCTGGATCGTACAAATAAAAATGCTTTTCGGGTGGATAAGAATTTGACGTAGTGCTAGCTGTAGGTTTTATTGCACAGTCTAGATCAACTAAACTCTGAACTACTTGCACAACACAGTAAAGCTCTTTCCTATCTAACACAATTAATCTCCTTCCCCCCTCCCACACATACACACACTCATGTAAGTTTTCCTCATAGAATGAAAAATCTCACGAAACATTCACTGGACAAAACAAGACGAGAAACAAGTTATCAGTGGTAACATACATAACGTCTCTCAATGTATAGAGCTACATAATTTTACTCACAAATTAAGAAGTATTATATATCGAAAATATATAGAGTAGAAAAACACCTATCAGGATGTACACCACAACTACCATCGAAAGTGTATCAAAATTAATAATTTTCTAAGTAAAGCCTTTCTTCAGCTTTGAAGAAGACATGTTGTAGTCCATGTAAGCTGAAGTGTACAAATCCGAATCCACTTTCATTATGTATTTATACAGAAATAAATCTCTCAATAGGCGACGACACATACAGGAGGTGGACGAAATAATAGACGAGGGTGGTAAATTTGTATGAAAGAGCGGAAAATGTTCGGAACCTGAACTGTTGTTGCCAAGCTTGATATTTTCCACGGGTATTACAGCAAGTTTCGAACTTGGACAGCTGCAAAGATCAAATCCGAGTTGGATGAGGTTCATCCAACATTGAAGACCATTTACTTTAAACTTGGTCGGAGAATAACGGAAGATGGAGCACGCTCCGGTCGGCCAATTGAAGTCACCACAAAGGAAACCATCGATAAGGTGCATGATATGGTAATGGAAGATTGAAGATTTAAAGTTAGACAGGTAGCTAATATTGTATGCATCTCAACTGAACAAGTGCATTACATCCTCCATGAAAAATTTTCCATGGAGAAGCTCTGTGCGCGATGGGTGCCGCGGCTGCTTATTTTGGATAAAAAACGGAAACGAAAGAAAATTTCTGCTCAGAATCTCACACTGCTCAGACACATTCCACAGGACGTTTTGCGCAGATTCATAACTGTGGACGAAACTTGGGTCCACCATTATACTGCAGAGACCAAACATCAGTCCAAACAATGGACGAAGAATGGGGAGAGTGCACTAAAGAAGGCGAAGACTGTTTTGTCAGCTGGAAAGGTGATGGCCACTGCCTTTATGGGATCTCCAGGGTATAATCCTGATAAATTATTTGAAAAAAAAGATCCTTTACTGGACCTATTATGCTGCTCTGCTAGATAGTATTAAACAGGAACTAATTGAAAAACGTCCAAGATTGACACGGAAGGAAGTGCTGTTCTATCAGGACAATGCTTCAGCACACAGAGCAGCTATCGCAATGGCAGAAGTGCAGGACTTCGGATTCGAATTGGTTTTCCACCCAACCTATTCACCATACTTGGTTCCGAGTGATTTCTTCTTATACCCAAACTTCAATATTTGGCTTGGTGGGAAGAAATTTTCATCGAATGAGGAAGTGTCCGTCGCTGAGGCTATTTTGCAGAAATTTTTACAAAGCCTAATTTACCGATGGAAAATTGGAAACTCGCTGGACCAAGTGTTCAGCCTTGCAAGGAAATTTATCAAACTGCCCTCGTAAACACATAACACAGACTAGATTCGATTAATACTTGTTGCATAGATCAGAATACGACACTTCGTAATGATGTGGAACGTGTCAGGTTAATGAAGGGTGTCTGTACAAGACGTTACATTAGACTATATATATATATATATATATATATATATATATATATATATATATATATATATATATAAATATATGCTAATTTATCTCTAAAAATCATCCAATGAATAGGAGTTGTCATTCGAAATTCTTTTATTTAAAATATACATGTGGCGTCTGTTCGGTAAGAACAGACGTCACATTCTGATCCTGCAGCTCTTATTATTTAATATTCGTAGAATATATGACTTCAACTGCTATTGGGCAAAGCTGAAAATGTGTACCCAGCCGGGATTCGAACGCGGGTCTCCTGCTTTCTAGGCAGTTGCGCTGACCCCTACACCACTGGGGACACAGTGATCACCGCACCTGCAAGGACTACCCATGCACGCCTCCCGTCAGATACAAATTCCCAGCTTCGCCCTGCCCATAGTACTCAAACTCGTAGTTTAACTAATTCCCGTAAGAGTAAGGGCTTCAAACTTGCCCACCCCTCCCCACTAACGATAGGATCATTGCCCGTCACCGGCATATTATATATATACATGTGGCGTCTGTTCGGAAAGAACAGACGTCACATTCTGATCCTGCAGCTGTTATTATTTAATATTCGTAGAATATATGACTTCAACTGCTATTGGGCAAAGCTGAAAATGTGTACCCAGCCGGGATTCGAACCCGGGTCTCCTGCTTTCTAGGCAGTTGCGCTGACCCCTACACCACTGGGGACACAGTGATCACCGCACCTGCAAGGACTACCCATGCACGCCTCCCGTCAGATACAAATTCCCAGCTTCGCCCTGCCCATAGTACTCAAACTCGTAGTTTAACTAATTCCCGTAAGAGTAAGGGCTTCAAACTTGCCCACCCCTCCCTACTAACGATAGGATCATTGCCCGTCACCGGCATATTATATATATACATGTGGCGTCTGTTCGGAAAGAACAGACGTCACATTCTGATCCTGCAGCTCTTATTATTTAATATTCGTAGAATATATGACTTCAACTGCTATTGGGCAAAGCTGAAAATGTGTACCCAGCCGGGATTCGAACCCGGGTCTCCTGCTTTCTAGGCAGTTGCGCTGACCCCTACACCACTGGGGACACAGTGATCACCGCACCTGCAAGGACTACCCATGCACGCCTCCCGTCAGAAACAAATTCCCAGCTTCGCCCTGTGGTGTAGGGGTCAGCGCAACTGCCTAGAAAGCAGGAGACCCGGGTTCGAATCCCGGCTGGGTACACATTTTCAGCTTTGCCCAATAGCAGTTGAAGTCACATATTCTACGAATATTAAATAATAACAGCTGCAGGATCAGAATGTGACGTCTGTTCTTTCCGAACAGACGCCACATGTATATATATAATATGCCGGTGACGGGCAATGATCCTATCGTTAGTGGGGAGGGGTGGGCAAGTTTGAAGCCCTTACTCTTACGGGAATTAGTTAAACTACGAGTTTGAGTACTATGGGCAGGGCGAAGCTGGGAATTTGTATCTGACGGGAGGCGTGCATGGGTAGTCCTTGCAGGTGCGGAGATCACTGTGTCCCCAGTGGTGTAGGGGTCAGCGCAACTGCCTAGAAAGCTGGAGACCCGGGTTCGAATCCCGGCTGGGTGCACATTTTCAGCTTTGCCCAATAGCAGTTGAAGTCATATATTCTACGAATATTAAATAATAACAGCTGCAGGATCAGAATGTGACGTCTGTTCTTTCCGAACAGACGCCACATGTATATATATAATATGCCGGTGACGGGCAATGATCCTATCGTTAGTGGGGAGGGGTGGGCAAGTTTGAAGCCCTTACTCTTACGGGAATTAGTTAAACTACGAGTTTGAGTACTATGGGCAGGGCGAAGCTGGGAATTTGTATCTGACGGGAGGCGTGCATGGGTAGTCCTTGCAGGTGCGGTGATCACTGTGTCCCCAGTGGTGTAGGGGTCGGCGCAACTGCCTAGAAAGCAGGAGACCCGGGTTCGAATCCCGGCTGGGTACACATTTTCAGCTTTGCCCAATAGCAGTTGAAGTCATATATTCTACGAATATTAAATAATAACAGCTGCAGGATCAGAATGTGACGTCTGTTCTTTCCGAACAGACGCCACATGTATATATATAATATGCCGGTGACGGGCAATGATCCTATCGTTAGTGGGGAGGGGTGGGCAAGTTTGAAGCCCTTACTCTTACGGGAATTAGTTAAACTACGAGTTTGAGTACTATGGGCAGGGCGAAGCTGGGAATTTGTATCTGACGGGAGGCGTGCATGGGTAGTCCTTGCAGGTGCGGTGATCACTGTGTCCCCAGTGGTGTAGGGGTCGGCGCAACTGCCTAGAAAGCAGGAGACCCGGGTTCGAATCCCGGCTGGGTACACATTTTCAGCTTTGCCCAATAGCAGTTGAAGTCATATATTCTACGAATATTAAATAATAACAGCTGCAGGATCAGAATGTGACGTCTGTTCTTTCCGAACAGACGCCACATGTATATATATAATATGCCGGTGACGGGCAATGATCCTATCGTTAGTGGGGAGGGGTGGGCAAGTTTGAAGCCCTTACTCTTACGGGAATTAGTTAAACTACGAGTTTGAGTACTATGGGCAGGGCGAAGCTGGGAATTTGTATCTGACGGGAGGCGTGCATGGGTAGTCCTTGCAGGTGCGGTGATCACTGTGTCCCCAGTGGTGTAGGGGTCGGCGCAACTGCCTAGAAAGCAGGAGACCCGGGTTCGAATCCCGGCTGGGTACACATTTTCAGCTTTGCCCAATAGCAGTTGAAGTCATATATTCTACGAATATTAAATAATAACAGCTGCAGGATCAGAATGTGACGTCTGTTCTTTCCGAACAGACGCCACATGTATATATATAATATGCCGGTGACGGGCAATGATCCTATCGTTAGTGGGGAGGGGTGGGCAAGTTTGAAGCCCTTACTCTTACGGGAATTAGTTAAACTACGAGTTTGAGTACTATGGGCAGGGCGAAGCTGGGAATTTGTATCTGACGGGAGGCGTGCATGGGTAGTCCTTGCAAGTGCGGTGATCACTGTGTCCCCAGTGGTGTAGGGGTCTTTTATTTTAGTTTTAAATACCAGTTGGCTATCTGTCAGGCTGCTTGGTAGGTGACCAAAGACTTTTGTGGCAGCATAATTTAGCCCTTTCTGTGTCAAACTCAGATTTAGCCCTACATAGTTAAGATCATCCAGGGGAACCTGGTGTTATAGCTGTGCACACTGCTATTACTTTTGAACTGGGTTGGATTAATAACAACAAATTTCATAAATGAATATATATGCTGTGAAGTTACTGTGAGGATATCTAAATCGTTAAATAGATGTCTGTAGGGTGATCGTGGGTGGGCTCCAGCAATTATTCTGATTACCCTCTTTTGTGTGATGAATTACCCCAGAATATGATGCCATACGAAAGCAGTGAATGAAAGTAGGCATAGTAAGCTAATTTACTGAGATTTTTATCGCCAAAATTTGCAATAACCCTAACATCATACGTAGCTGAACTCAAACGTTTCAGTAGACGGTCTATGTGTTGCTTCCAGTGTAATCTCTCATCAATGCAGACACCTACAGTTGCAACTCTTCGAGGAAAAGATTGGTAAAGTGTCTTAATAGTTTGCAACAGAATGTTATGCATTCTTGTGCCAAAACTACGCGAATTACTTCAATGATGTTGGAGTTATGAACTTGGTACTCACTCATTGCACTCTCTGCCCTAACCACAGTCTAGCTCAAATCCCATAGAAGGTCGATGATGTGAGAGCTTGTTCCTATACTCGGGCCGCGTCGGATTAGCCGCGCGTACTAGAGCGCAGTGTTGCGGTGCGCGCGGCCGTCCGACGACAGGGGTTCGATTCCCCCCTCGGGCATGTGTGTTTGTGTTGTCCTTAGTTTAGTTTACTTTAGGTTAAGTAGTTTGTAAGCTAGGGACTAATAACCAAGCTGTTGAGTCCCACATATTTACAAACAAACAACAACAACCTATACTCGGCCTATCGAACCCTTCCTCGCTCGAATCCATGCATTACTTACGCACGCAACACAACAAATTGGCGACGAGGCTACTTGTTAGTGTACAATAGATCGTCAACATGTTGGCGACGTGTTTGGTTATTTTTTGTGATAGTTCGTTATTACATTGCTGACGAAATTGTTATTTTTGTGTTTTAGTGTGCGAGCCATTACACAGTAGTGGTATCACTGTTGTAGTTAGAAAGGAAATCTACACAGTGATAAAATGAATTATTGGTTTGGATAACATGTTAATAAATAAAATCTATACTGTAGCAGGCTCGGTTGGGGAGAGAGCGGAAGTGTACACTTCAATGTAGGGAACTAGTCGGAAGGCGCAAGCGTTGTTATTGACTGTAGGACTAGGATTCGGCCTCAGAGTCAGAGGCATAAATAAGACAGAACTCCAATTAGATTGATTTTTATGTAACACAAGATGCACAAGTAGGCAATCACTAGCTTAATGCATGGCGCGGTCGCTGCACTGTGACGCTCTGCTGGCTGTGCGGGACTCGAGAGAGCTGGCTCGACACTTGCTATTGGCTGCGGGCGCACGATGCCGTGCAGGCCTGGCTCATAGACGAAAGCCTTTTCTATACGAGACGTGCAACACGCACAAGGAAGTCGTTGTCAGCTGCAGCGCCCCTTGCGATAGACCGTCGAACTACAAAGAAGCGTTCAAACGGTACGCATTTGTTGAGTCGTTTGCTTCACGCGTCTACTTCGTTTGTTGTCAACTTACAGCAAGTGAATCGCCGCGTTAACATCACTTTTCGAAACTGTATGATATGTTGTGATGATTGAAACATTTATTTGTGTTTTAGACTGCCACTGTAAAACTATATTTGTTTTCGTGCAGTTCATGCGTAACTACGTCGCTCACATGTGTTAACGTCTTCATTATAAAATGCGATCCCATACTTCCAGCCGCTGCGGTTTGAGGCGTCTATGTGCATGATGAACAAGCTCAGGTGTCTATACATAGACCTTTCACTTTGATTAAGCTTCAAATAAAGCTCACCAAAAACAAATATTTCATCTGTTAACTACATCATGTTTCAGGAAAAATAGCAAATATTTTAGAAGATGGTAATAAAGACGATTTGCAGTTAAAATTTCATATAATGTGTATCCAATTTTTATTGGGTACAGAGATACAGATCTTGGTATGTACAACAAACTGATTTGGATGTTTTGACTGATTATTTCGTCGGTTCTTGGTAGATAACGATATTGACTTTTATTTAAATAACTGGTTTTCGACGTAGTTTAACGTATGAATATGTCGTAATAATCCGAAAAACTAAGTGGAAATGAACGTGTAGAACATACACAAAATACTAGTTTTAAGTAAATGTGACGTTGTGCTACCAAGAACCGACGGATAAATCAGTAAAAATTTCTTGAATTACATTTGCTCTACGTTTGTTTGGATTTCATATTAACAGCTATATCTCTGTATTCAATAACAACGTACACAGGTTAATTCCTCTATAGTATCACCTCCTAAAATACTTACGACTGAGTCGAAAAACTACGTCTCTCTGAGCAGGAGACAAGTACACATTCTCAAACAAATTCGCGACTTGACTTCGTTTGTCAGCTGGGTTCCCCATTCGGTCGTCTGCGCATGCGCGAAGCACTTCAATACGCGTGAGAATAGGATCCATCCTATTCCGTCTACTAGCGATCGTATGCGTGCATCTTGTCCAAGTGGACGCGTCTACACTGTACGCCGACAGCGTGACCGGAAACTTAATTCATTTAAGAATACTTTTTAAACGGACTGTAATAATCAGTATTTTTTTAAACAAACACACGTTTACTTTTTGCGTTATTTTGCTCTCGTTGCGTCTCATACACTTGAAATCACAACCGCAGTACTAGGATTCTTCCCTGCAACTGACGGCGGTCAGTTGCTTCAATTCGGGTACAGTTGCCTCGCTTCTCCGCTACGGCGTGGTAGGGGCTTGGGTTGGCTGCGGCTTATACAGACGGGCGTGTACTCCAGTAGATTAGATTAGATCAATACTTGTTCCATAGATCATATATGAGGAGCATCGTTTCAAATCGTATTAAGTCTATCCGTGGACAAAATAGAGTTTTATATATTTTATATGGTTTACATGGCGTTGTTTCATCTTGTGAAATGGTAATGTAACAAATGAGATTCGCTAACAGCGTAAATTGCGTCTGTAAAGTAGCTGTTGTTTCAAATCGTATTCAGTCCACTGTAGCGTGTGATTCGATTCATATTGTGTGCAGCGTGAAGCAGTATTGCCACTCTGCTCCTTTAGATATGCTGACAGGCGGCGCGCTATGCATTCAATAATCGCAGTTATATTGTCAACTTAGTGTAAGAGAGTGGTTTTTCGATTATGGAGGAAGAAATTTATGTTGGTGATAATTCAACGGGGAGCTGAAAGAGGGGAAAGAAAACCAAACGTGCACATCAACTTAAATCTGAGGCAGTTAATGTTATTTCATAAGGTAACAAAAATAAACGCAGAGTTATATATTTACCTCGTAATACTTTTTTATAAGCATGTTTTACAAATTATTGTATCAAATCATATTAAGTCAAACACATTTTCTTTAAATTTGAAGAACAAAACAGGAAATTTATTTTACTTTTTCACATACCTAGAAGTACACCTCAAATAAAACAACTCCAGATTTTTAAAAATTGTGAAATATTCCTCTGGATACGAGTAGTCGGTCTTTTGATTCTCCTGTAAAATTTAGTGTTTTGGACATAATACGATTTGAAACGATGCTCCTCATATACGACATTTCGTAAAGATGTGGAACGTGTCAGTGTACTAAATGGTGTCTATATATGACAATATTTCAACGATTTTTTAAATTCATTTTTTAATTAATTAATTTTTTTTAATTTCTTAGATTTTTTTTAAAAAATGACGTAGGATCTAGCCGCAGAAGGCTTCCCTGTCACCATGTGGCTGTGTTTCCTCTTCATACCTGCTACGGTTGCTATGGGCCCTGGCAATGGCGTGGTGGATAGTGCATGACCCGCGACTCGAAGCTAATTTTTTTGTTTTCCCCTTTGCTACGTAAGGCGTAGATAGTAGACTGAAATTCGGATGTTTTGCGCTTAGTTTCGCTAATCTTCTTTCCTTGGTATTAGTCTTCTGAATTTTCCTCCTAACATCGTTCATCATTCTAGCGAACTCCTTTACCGTCTTACCAAGCTTCCTGCCTCTTTGCTTGAGCACGTAAATAGGTGACGGCATCTTCCTTCCGTATGCCACATCATAGGGTGATAAGCCCAATACATGTGTCTTTGCATTGTAACATGAGCATTTCGAGGTGTACTTCCCTATTATTTGTCGCGCGGAATTTTCGTATCTTCAGCAACCGACAAAGCTGTTTTAATATTTCTGACACGAGGTTTCATCCTTGGTCTGTGATAACGACTTCTGGTAGCCCAAATTTAAATATACAATTGTTGATTAGTACTTGAGCAACCATATTAACCTATAAGTTGAGGACATTTACCATGACTAAATAACGGAAAAATGGTCAATGATGGTTAACATTTGCTTATATTCCGCAGGTGTTTTGGAAAAGGGCCTTAGAAGCCCGCATTATGCAAAAGGATCGAAGGTTCAAATCGACACAAGTCTGCTCGTTGTGCCCATTCTAAACAATTTTGCAGATACTGGGATGCGCCTTGCTTCCTCGTCTGGCACGAAAATCTTTTTTGCTACGTGTTATTTTTTTTAACTCTCTCGCTACTGCGACCTGACAACACGATCATGTGCGCCTCCTATAACACCCTGCCTTTGATGTGCGAGAACCACTATCCTGGGACCAAGTCTTCTTTAGCGACATAAAAACTTGTCCTCCAACGCAAAATTCTATACACTCTGTAGCCCAGTTTGAGATTTTCGTCAAACTTTCCAAGTTTCTACCGATTGCTTCTATCTATGCTATACTTCGACTGAGACAGTCAGCATTAGTATCTTTCTTTGCTGACTTATGAATCACTTCAAAGACCATTTCTTACAAGCGCAACAGCCAGTAGACTGGACGGTTAGAAGGATCCCGTGATCTGAGAAGCCATTTCAGTGCAGAGTCATCCACCACAACCTTGAATTTTCTGCTGGTGTGTCGGCTGCTGGGGCATGTAACATCAGCCAGCACACAAATAAGGCTGCGAACGTAGATGGAAAGCTAGAACAGACATACACATTAACAGAAGGAGTTTATTGACTGCACAAAAGCAAATACCTAACTTCTTCAGATTTGAAGGAGGACAGGCTCTTTCACAGTCACATCGATAACATATCGAATGTTGCTGCCTTGGACGACAAGCCCTGTGTGGTGTACTGCTTGTGGGCACCCTTCTGCTATTGTTTCCCTCTACTGTGACCTGAAATGATTCTTCCTACTTTCATATCTGTAGCATCAAGCTCATTAATAAGGTAATCTGTATCCACATATTTCACTACCATACAACAAAGTTGGTCGAATGTTAGAGCAGTGCACTGCTAACATAGTCTAGATGCTGACTCCTTCTTGTAAAAGAGAGCACATCGTAGCTAAGCCCTCACCAGCTTTTCTATATATAGATTCTAGTTTGAAAGTGGCTTTCTAAATTTTCTATGAATGATCTCTGGCAGTAGAGATCAGGAAATGCAAGTTAAAGCACTCACTGCTACTCCGCAAGTAGCTTACTTCGCGAGGAGCCACAGTACTTGCGCAACGCAAATTTATCTAACTGCACAGTCCTTAAGGGAGCAGCCCACGTTTTAACAAACACAATATATATATATATATATATATATATATATATATATATATATATATATATATATATATATAGGGAACAGATAGTTAAACAATGGGCGGGGAGCATGAAATTTTAAAGCAAAGGTTTGATACTTTAAATTATTATCAATAAAATGAATCTATTCAATAAAATGAACAAGCAAAATATAGCGAGACCAAATAAATACAATAAGCACACACCTTGTACAACAGTGAATTAAATTATAAAGTTACTGTCCATAATACAATAGTTTTTGCCCTTTTTGAATATGGAGGTAACATGGGAAGATATTTGCCAATATGCAGAGGGTAAAGAAAGCACACTTATTCATTTACAGACACGCATAATGCTTGCAGCACCCACTTAGGCGGGAATACTTCATAACCGTAGCAAAACGAAGCATCGGCGGCGTCTTGACGAGATAGCAGGCTGATTCATGTACAATTGAAATTATACTATGCACAAACGAACTCATGTGCGAGGAGACAGTGACATACTATCATTAAGTACCACGTGGTGTATGACGATGGTGAATTACATAGAATTTATAAAAAGTAATAAACTTAGAATAAGGAAATAAAGCACATGCGAGAATTCAATAGAAGAAATCTAGTATCAGTAAAAAGCAAGACTGAAGGCCAAAGTAATGACCGTTAAGAAATTCCAACAGAGAAGTTAGTTTGCTCGCGGAAACAGACACCATACAAAAACGTTAGTTAAAAAGAGCAAGGAATTCAAACATACTAAGTTTATGCAAAGGCTGAAGGCCACACATGTGTATTCTAACTTGAGAAAACTGGACACAAAAATCATCACCGGATTGAAAATACAAATACTAAATTTACACTGAATTGCTCGTTATGGAAAGTAAGAAACACTTCACCACACATAGTGAAAGAAATATTCAAGAAAAACTTTCATTGATAAACCAAAACTGTCTGATCACAAATTAAGTGAAGTCCTAACAGCATGCCATCCCCTCAGCATGATTTGACGAAATACTCACTTCAACGGTTGCGGCAAGAGTTCAAATGTTCAAATGTTTGTTAAGCTTAAGGGACTTAACTACGGGATCATCAGTCCCTAAACTTACAAACTACTTATGAACTATCTACAACTAAGGACGGCACAAATATCCATGCCCGAGGGGGGATTCGAATCCCCGACCGTAGTGACCGTGCAGAGCGACAAGAGTGATGCCTCAGGCCATGAGCAGAGCGTTCCCTCTCCTGCATCGGATGTAAGGTGCGTTCTCAAAGTCTACTGTCTATCAACCCTCGCTACCTGAGGGAGATAATACCCTCCACTACAACTCCAGATAGGTCTGTTTTGTCACCTCTTTCGTCCATGATTACGTTGGTACTACACTAAGAACAGGTCACCTCGCCATCTTGCCAAGTAAGGGTGTCTCTGGCTACCGAGCAGACGGCAGTGCAGACTACATAAGAAGACATGTGTTCTTTAGTAAACAAGGCCTAAAGCGCGAAGCGGCGACTGTAAACCATTGCTTGTCAGTCAGTCAATATTAAAAGCAACCTTCCACATTCATACGGACACACCAGTTCAATTACACGGGTGGAAACATATACCGGGTGAGTCACCTAACACTAGCGCTGGATATATTTCGTAAACCACATCGAATACTGACTAACCGATTCCACAGACCGAACGTGAGGAGAGGAGCCAGTGTAATTGGTTAATACAAACCATAAAAAATGCACGGAAGTATGTTTTTTCAACACAAACCTACGTTTTTTTTAATGGAACCCCGTTAGTTTTGTTAGCACACCTGAACGTATAAACAAATACGTAATCACTGCCGTTTGTTGCATTGTAAAATGTTAATTACATCCAGAGATATTGTAACCTAAAGTTGACGCTTGAAACCTCCGACGTTCAGTTGCGTGTTGTAACGAATACGGGCCACGGTCGGCGAGTGACATCTGCAGGGACATGTTTACGATGACGACCGTGTTTACGAGGATGGCTGTAGTGCACTGTTGTGGTTTGATCTAGTTGTCGCAGTGTCCGCATGTAGCTCTTGCTGCTATTGTTAATCTGCATTCGTCTTTGCACACAGACTAACTGTAGTACACTATGTTACCAGACGTCTGTGATAGAGTAGTGTTGTAGAAACTTTGACCATGGTGAATTCGTACTCTGAAAAGGCGGAGATGATACACATCTATAGCGAGTGTCGACAAAATACAGTTGAAGCCTGCAGGGTGTATGCAGAACGGTACCCGTACAGAGAGCATCCAATGTGCTGCACATTTAAAAACATCTACCGCCAACTGTATGCAACAGGTATGGTCGTAGCACGCAAATTGGTCCGTAACAGGCCCGTCACAGGAGAAGCGGGTGCAGTTGGTGTGTTGAAACTTCCTGGCAGATTAAAATTGTGTGCCGGAACCGGGACTCGAACCTGGGACCTTTGCCTTTCGCGGGCAAGCGCACTACCTACTGTGCTATCCCGACACGACTCACGATGCCGCCTCACAACTTTACTTCCGCCAGTACCTCGCCTCCTGCTTTCCAAACTTCACAGAAGCTCTGCTGCGAACCATGCAAGACTAGCACTCCTAGAAGAAAGGATATGGTGGAGACATGGCTTAGCCACAGCCTAATGGATGTTTCCAGAATGATACTTTCACTCTGCAGCGGCGTGTGCGCTGATATGAAACTTCCTGGCAAATTAAAATTGTGTACCGGAACCGGGTCTCGAACCTGGGACTTTTGCCTTTCGCGGGCAAGCGCACTACCGACTGTGCTATCCCGATACGACTCACGATGCCGCCTCACAACTTTACTTCCAGAAGTTTGGAAAGTAGGAGGCGAGGTACTGGCGGAAGTAAAGTTGTGTGGCGGCATCGTGAGTCGTGTCGGGATAGCACAGTCGGTAGTGCGCTTGCCCGCGAAAGGCAAAGGTCCCAGGTTCGAGTCCCGGTTCCGGCACACAATTTTAATCTGCCAGGAAGTTTCATATCAGCGCACACTCCGCTGCAGAGTGAAAGTTTCATTCTAGTTGGTGTGTTAGTTGCTGTTGCCGTGAACCCACACAGGAGTACACTGGACATTGCGAGAACCGGTGGACTGAGTCAAGTAGTGTCATGCGCATACGGCATCGCCACCGCTTTCACCCGTTTCATGTGTCGCTACATCAGCAATTACATGGTGATAACTTTAATTATCGAGTGCAATTCTGTCAATGGGCATTAACAGAGAATGCGTTGCAGTTCTACCTGTTTACCTATGAAGCGGGTTTCACAAACCACGGGGCAGTGAATCTATGGAACATGCAGTACTGGTCTGTGGACAATCCTCGCTGGCTCCGACAGATACAGCGACAGCGACTGTGGACTGTAAATGTATGGTGTGGAATCATTGGCGACCACCTTATTATTGGTCCTCACTTCATTGCAGGGGCCCAAACAGCTGTAACATACATCGCGTTTCTACAGAATGATCTGCCAACGTTGCTCGAAAAGGTCCCACTGGAAACGCGTCGACGTATGTGGTATCAGCATGATGGTGCACCTGCACATTCCTCAATTAACACTAGGGTGACCCTTGACAGGATGTTCGACGGGCGTTTCATAGGACCTGGAGGACGCATAAATTGGCCATCCCGTTCTCCTGATCTTACACCTCTGGACTTCTTTCTGTGGGGTACGTTAAAGGTGAATGTGTACCGTGATGTGCCTACAACCCCAGAGGATATGAAACAACGTATTGTGGCAGCGCCGGCCGCGGTGGCCGAGGGGACTGAGGCGCTTCAGTCACGGTCTGCACGGCCACTACGGTCGGGGGTTCGAATCTCCCCTCGGGCATGGATATTTGTGCCGTCCTTAGTTGTAGCTAGTTCATAAGTAGTTTGTAAGTTTAAGGACTGATGACCCCGTAGTTAAGTCCCATAGACTCTACAAACATTTGAACATTTATTGTGGCAGCCTGCGGCGACATTACACCAGATGTACTGCGGCGTGTACGACATTCATTAGGCCATAGATTGCAATTGTGTGGGCACCACTTTGAACATCTATTGGCCTCACATGTCGCGACACACTCTATTCCATTCCGTAATTGGAAACGGAAACCACGTGTGTACGTGTACCTCACCCCTCATGGTAATGTACATGTGCGTCAGTGAAAAAGACCAATAAAGGTGTTAGCATGTGGACTCAATGTGCTGTTCTAGTCTCTTCTGTACCTAAGGTACACACCGTTCCCTTTGGATCCCTACTTAATTCGGTGCTATCCGATACACACGATCGAACAGCGGAGGAGTGGTACTCGAGAGTCAACTTTAGGTTACAATATCTCCGGATGTAATTAACATTTTACAGTTCAACAAACGGAACTGATTACGTATTTGTTTGTATGTTCAGATGTGCTAACAAAACTAACGGGATTCCATTAAAAAACGTAGGTTTGTGTTAAAAAAAATACTTCCGCGCATTTTTTATGGTTTTTATTAACCAATTACACTAGCCCCTCTCCTCACGTTCGGTCTGTGGAATCGGTTCGTCAGCATTTGATGTGGTTTACGAAATATATCCAGCGGTAGTGTTAGGTGACTCACCCTGTATAAACATGGGACCTAGATCATTAAGAAAGGAATAAAATAACTGATGTACAGATAAACAATATTAATGGTGGAGAAACGCTCAATATGCAACACGACAACACATTCAGTGGACGTGTTTCAAGTTCGTTCACTATGTTGCCATTCTGTGAAGAAATCATTTTCTTTGGCATACAATCTGTTTATAAAGCTATCGGACTGAACGGCAGTGGTCATCCCTCCCTAGACTTACAGACTGCCTTAAGTAACTAAAGCTAAGGATAATAAATACACCCAAGTTCGAGGGAGGACTGGAACCTCCGTCGGGAAGCACCCGCGCACTCCACAGCAAGACGCCTTAGAGCGTACGGCCATTCCCACGCAACCACCCAATCTGTGTCTCTTTCCCACTGCCATTACTTGCGTTTCCGAGATTCTGATGTTTATATCATAATCCATACGTCTATGATCTAGCTCTGAAATATTATATTGCAACATTTCAAACAAATCTACCATGACAACCGTCATCCGTATAAGAGAGGCTGCTTATTTTAATTCCACCTATTTTAATCTCACCCTGCCAGTCTCACATGATCCATAAACAGTATGAACAACAGTGGTGACCGGTTACAGCTTTGAATTATCCTTGAAACTACCCTGAATCATGAACTCAATTTGCCGTCAACTTTAACTGCTGCCTGACAATCTACGTAAAGACCTGTCACTGCCAGCCGAATTTTGTCTCCTATTCCACAATCTTGTACCATTGGCAATAGCTTCCTACTAGGAAAAAATGTTCAAATGTTTGTAAATCTATCGGACTCAACTGCGTTGTCATTAGTACGTAGCCTACAATCTACTTAACCTAAGGTAAACTAACCTAAGAACAACACAAACACCTATCCCCGAGGGGGGGTCACGAACCCACGACGGATAACTGCCGTGCGCACCGCAGCACGGCGCCCCAATGCGCACGGCTAATCCGCCGCGGTTCCTACTAGAAACACACAGACTTTTTTAGAACTTTAAAACATAGATCAATTCTCTGTTCTACACATAGCACTTCTCCATTACGTGCCGTAAGTTAAAGAAATTCAAATGTTTGTAGAGTCTATGGGACTTAACTACGGGGTCATCAGTCCCTAAACTTACAAACTACTTATGAACTACTTACAACTAAGGACGGCACAAATATCCATGCCCGAGGGGGGATTCGAACCCCCGACCGTAGTGGCTGTGCAGACCGTAACTGGAGCCACCGCGGCCGGCCGTAAGTTAAAGATCTGGTCCTGACAGCCTCTAAGAGGTCTAAACCAACGCGTGGCGTTATCTAAACCCACACTGATTTTCAGCGAAGTTGACCTGACGTTTATAATACGCAAACGTGCCATGTTTAGTTCATTATAAGCCTTGTAGCACGTGAAATACACTGGCCAGCACAATAATGGGATAAGTTGATATATCTAGCTTCTGATGTATTGTCACCTGTCGGTTCTAGGAATGGAGACAACAAAATTACGGAAACCGAGATAGTGGTAATAACAGAATTACTGCAGAGGGGGTTCATATTGACTTGTTTTTACTATGCCAAACAAATTACACAAGTAGTTGGGTTCAGGTAGTGTAGTGAGCAGATAGTGAAATGTAAAAACAAAGCAACTTACTCGAAGCTATGGCGTAGAGAGCCATAGGAAGGTTGGGATCAGGACAGACACAGATGAAGGTACCTGCAGGTATTGGAGTCTCCCAAAGTATTATTTCCAGCACCCGTACGCGATTTCAGACAACAGGAACTGTAAAGATAAAGCAGGACCAAGGTCGTGCAAGGGTAAGATCAGCAAGAGATGACGGTTGTCTCTGGTCAATAGCCTGTCGAGACAGGAGGTTGAATGCAGCCACAGTAGAGTTGCCGAGCGGTCTAAGGCGCCTTGTTGCGGAGCATGCCGTTGCTCGCTGTCAGAAGCTCGAGTCCTACCTTGAGCATGGGTGTGTGTGTCATTAGCATAAGTTAAAGTAGTTTGTAAGCCTAGGGCCAACTTTTTCGCTCAGCGGACGCGCCCGCGCCCCGCGGGCGGAGTACACTGTAGTCGACCGGCCCGGCCGCGACCGTGTGTCGCTAGTGCCACACACGCCGCTGCGCACAGTGCGCGGGGCAGGAGCGCGGCAATGGCCGCCCGCTTATGGCGGCGCGGGCACAGCGATGGCGCCCGCGGGTGGTGTTTGGCCATGCCTAACCTAGGGACTGATGACCAGAGATGTCCATTAGATTTAAAAACATTTGAACATTTGAGGGCAACTAAACTGCATCGCACCCTCCAGGCAGCAACAGGACGCGCAATATCAACGCAAACAGTCCGAAATAGCCTTCACGAAGGTGGCCTCTACGCACAGAAGGCTATGGTGTGTCCCCCGTTAAAACCACGACACTATCTTGGAGGAAGAAACTGGCAGGAGGAACATCAGGATTGGAGTCGCAACGAATGGTGTCGGATTCTGTGCGCAGATGAGTAAATACTTTCGTTGTTCCTTTATCTGTGGAGAACGTGGAATTCTGAACAACCCTGCTTATGTGCAGGAATGGTGTGGGCAGAAGTCAGTATTGATGTACTTACGGACCTCTGTGTCGTTCATAATGTTGCTTTGACTGCTCAGAGGTGTAGAGACGAAATCCTTCGACCTTTTGTTGCGCCCTACGCTGGTACCACAGGAAATGGATTCCTTCTGATGGACGATAACTCTCGTTTCCGATTGAGCATGCCTGGGATGCACTAGGTCGACGCATTGCAGCCAGACCAGCACCACCCACAACCGTTACAGAGCCGACTATTGCACTCATGGGTGGCCTTCAAGGAATGATTGATAACCGCAGGCGCAGTGCAGGTGTGTAACTGTACTGGCCGACCGAGGACACACACCATTTGAGGACAACAAGATGTACTTTTTCACGATTATAGTAAAGTAAACGCCATGTAAACCTCAAGTGAAACGCTGAGACAGCTATCTTACTGTGTCACACACAGATTACAGTTGTGATCCACATCTGAATAAAATACTTTACGACATGTATATTGTGTATGATATCTCACCTGATACCCTTGTCGTGATTTAGTCACGGGGGGAAGGTGGCAACATCGGAGAGAGACTGTTCAATACCTTTTAACACAGTGTTTATTTATCATACAGAAACAGATTAATTAGATATAATAAGAAGGAACAGTACAAAGATATATCAAGCTCCAGAGAGACTAATATCAGTCCTTCAAATCCTTCCCCCTCTCCCCCCTCTCTGAGCAGCCTCAAGGGGGATGAAATGTTCAAATATTCAAATATTTATTAAGCTTATGGGACTTAACTACGGGGTCATCAGTCCCTAAAGGGGGGATGATCAGTTGAATGGGGCGAGTGAGGCGGCTGCCCTCTGGGATGCGTAGAACTGCATCCCAGACTTCCAGCTTGTCCTTACAAAAGTTTTTCAATCCACACACGTTTCCACATGTGGCGTGGACGAGTGTCTTCATGAAGTAAAACGACATCTCCAACTCTTGGTATCATAGAAATCTTCTTCTGACGTACTTCATAAAAGCTCCGAAATGTCATCAGGTAGTCAGTCTCCCATTGTTTCCAGAAATCGTCCATCACTTTCTGTCTGTGGCGATAGTCCTCTTGCAAGTTGTTTGTGGTCGTGGGTTGATGTCCGGTTGGGAGGGTGGTCAACGTTTCTCCAATCAGGAAATGCGATGGAGTCATTGTGGCGAAAGGGTCGTCCTAACCCTGTGCAAGAGGTCGGGAGTTCGCCACATCTTCTATACCGACCAGTATGGTGAAAAGGTACTCCTCTTTGATTTGAGACCGCCCTAGAACTTTCCCAGTGGCAGACTAAGGCCGTCGGAGGTCCGGGGCGGCGGTAAAACAAAATGACGCCCCCATCCACTTGGAAATACCTGTATTACTATAAAAAAGTAACTTTTGAGATTTGGAGCCCCCGCCCCCCTCCCCAGGACGAGAGGGACAGTCTAAAGAAAATTGAATGAAACTTTCACTCTGCAGCGGAGTGGAGACATGGCTTAGCCACAGCCTAAGGGAATGTGCAACGGAATGTGCGCTGATTCGAAACCTACTGGCAGATTAAAATTGCGTGCCGGAACCGTGACTCGAACCTGGGACCTTTGCCTTTCGCGGACAAGCGCTCTACCGACTGAGCTATCCCGACACAACTCATGATCCTACCTCACAAATTCACTTCTGACAGTACCTCGCCTCCTACTTTCCAGAGTTTCTTTCTGGAAACATCTCAACTGTTCAACTGTTTGTAGAACTTATGGGAGTTAACGACAGGGTCATCAGTCCCTAAGCTTAAAAACTACTTATGAACTAGCTAAGACTAAGGACGGCACAAATATCCATGCCCGAGGGGGGATTCGAACCCCCGACTGTAGTGGCCGTGCAGAGCGTGACTGGAGCGCCTCAGTCCCCTCGGCCACCATAAACTTTCTTCCAAGAGGGCTAGTCCTGCAAGGTTCGCAGGAGAACTTCTGTGAAGTTTGGAAAGTAGGAGGCGAGGTACTGGCAGAACTGAAGTTGTGAGGCGGAATCGTGAGTCGTGTCGGGATAGCTCAGTCGGTAGAGCACTTGTCCGCGAAAGCAGAGGTCCCAGGTTCGAGTCACGGTTCCGGCACACAATTATAATCTGCTAGGAAGTTTCTAAAGAAAATAGTTTTCGAAATTTGGACGCCCCCCCCCAGCCTCCAAAGAAAAAGTTCCTTCCAGGTAATTGGAGGGCACCCACGACGAGAGGCCCGGGGCGATCCGCCCCACCCCACCCCTCTCTTAGACCGCACTGAACTCTCCGACCGTCTCTAATGACCGCGCTGTCGACAGACATTAAACTCCAAGCTTCCTTCCTTCCTTTTGAACTCTCCGAAGGCAGCATTTCATGGTACCTATCATCCTGTCTCACCATCCTCTCCACCATGCTCCCTTAGAAGAAATGAATTTCCACATGACGTTGTGATGAGCAAGAAATTGACACATCTGTCGGGCTGTGAGCGACTTCCAAAGCTCCGTCAAATATTTGTTGGCTGCATATAACGTGGGTGCTTTGACTATAAAAATGGTATGTGGTACATACCATTTCACGGTACCTATCATCCTCTCTCACCATCCTCCCCACCATGCTCACTCAGGAGCAATGAATTTCCACGTGACGTTGTGATGAACAAGAAATTGACACATCTGTTGGGCTGTGAGCCACTTCTAAAGCTCCGTGAAATATTTGTTGGCAGCATATAACGTAAGTGCATTGTCTATAAAATGGTATGTGGTACATACCATTTCACGGTACCTATCATCCTCTCTCACCATCCTCACCACCATGCTTCCTTAGGAGCTAAGAATTTCCACGTGACATTGCGATGAACAAGAAATTGACACATCTGTTGGGCTGTGAGCCACTTCTAAAGCTCCGTGAAATATTTGTTGGCAGCATGTAACGGTACCTATCATCCTCTCTCACCATCCTCCCCACCATGCTCACTCAGGAGCAATGAATTTCCACGTGACGTTGTGATGAGCAAGAAATTGACACATCTGTTGGGCTGTGAGTCACTTCCAATGACGCGTCTAAATACGAATAGATGTAATGCATGTGGTACATCTCGCCTTCCTATGAAGCGTCTAAATACGAATAGATGTAATAAAAAGGAACAGTAAATGTTCAAATGTTTGTTAAGCTTATGGGACTTAACTACGGGGTCATCAGTCCATAAACTTACAAACTACTTATGAACTACTTACGAACTAGGACGGCACAAATATCCTTGCCCGAGGAGGGATTCGAACCCCCGACCGTAGTGGCCGTGCAGACCGTGAATGAAGCGCCTCAGTCCCCTCGGCCACCGCGGCCGGCAAAGGAACAGTACAAAGGTATGTCAAGGTGCAGAGATACTAATATCAGTCCTTCGCACCTCTAATTATTATGTTCAGTGTGTTGATTCACTGCATTTCGCCGGCCGCGGTAGGCGAGGGATTGAGGCGCTCCAGTCACGGTCCGCACGGCCACTACGGTCGAGGTTCGAATGCCCCCTCGGGCATGGATATTTGTGCCGTCCTTAGTCTTAGCTAGTTCTTAAGTAGTTTGTAAGCTTAGGGACTGATGACCCCGTAGTTAAGTCCCATAAGTTCTACAAACATTTGATTTTCACTGCATTTCTTCCTTACTTGTGAGCACGTAGTCGCGTCTCACAATTGTGGAAAGCAGAGCTCCGGTGAGCACCCCGCTGTGGAGCAGCAGATGGATGGTAGGTATCGCCTGAGTCAGCATCCCCCCCTCCCTCCCCCTCGGCCGCGTTTATCACTGGGCCACAGCGCGGAGGAGGGATCACGCGTGTGCGTGCTGATTGATCGGCTGCCTTTGTGCGCGGCAGCCGCGGCCGGGCTGACACAGCAGTAAACTGCCACCGCCGCCGAAAATAGGCCACTCGGCCCCACGCCAGCGCTAGCAGGCGATTGTGCGGGGCACGCGCGCTTCCGAGATGTGGGACAGATGTTCGACAGCCCGCTTTATGTGCGATTCGTGTCCCATTCGGCGCACAAAGGGCGGCCGGTGAGGGCGCGCGACTGCGTCTGCCCGGTTCCCCCCCCCCCCCCCCCCCCCTCAGTAAATGGATTTTTCTTGCCGATGCTCAGCTGGTGTTGTTTATAAACCCCCCTGGTGGCACAATCACTCTACGGCAGTGGTTGGCCCTCCAACGTGAGTGGGACCGTTAAGGCCGTATTACACGATACACATAAGGCACACACCTGTGCAGGAACCGCGTCATTATCTGTAACTACTACTTCACGTACACGTATGGTTCGTTCCAGCAACTGCCAAACTGCGTGACGCGCATACGCAACGCTGAAATCGTGTTCCAGCAGTGCTTTCTCCTGCTTCTGGCTACTTGGATGGGATAGCATAGGGGCAACACCACCTAGAAGACAAGGCCTTACAACAGGCCATGCCTACGTCACACTTAGAGGCCCCGGCCGCCACCTCACTGGCTGGCCGCTGAGGCACGCCCACCGCCGCGCAGCGGCCGGCCAGTCAGATGGCGGCCGGGGCCTCTAAGTGTGACGTAGGCACGGCCTGTTGTAAGGCCTTGTCTTCTAGGTGGTGTTGATAGGGGGGGGGGGGAGGGGAGGGTTTGGGCGTTCGACAGTTAGGTCTTATGCGCCCGGACTGTGGTGTCGCACAAGTCTGAAGTGCGCGCCACGTACTTTCGCCGCGCTCCGCCATGCACGCATGGCGCGGCGTTCTTACGACGTCGGCCACGAGCGCCCTCTGCTGCAATCCCGCTCGTTGCCACCACTGAACTGCATCGTTCACTTGGGATTAGGACAGGTACTGAAACGGACTCATCAGTAGGCAGGCCTCTACGTAGTTAACCTATGTCTCAGCAGTACACTTAGTTGGCAGTCATGAACTTTGTAAAAGATAAGTATTATATTTCTACGAAATATACAACTTGTTCTAATCTAGCTTAGTGCTTCTAGTTTCTGCTGTCCCACTGGCTGGTCACCCCAGACTCTGTACCCGCACACGCGTGCATCCTATTTCCCTGTGTCGGTCTCTCTCTACTCTGCCACCGACACCCAGGACAACCGGCGGCAACGAGACACAAAACGGACAAATTTAAAAATGAAGAAGCAAGGAGTGTGAACTAACAAAGTAAAAGAAAAGAGAGCAGTTAAATACAAAAAGTAGAGGTCAGAGATTAAAATGAGGATAGTACTGTATGAAAACAGGTCGAAAAAATAGAAAAACAAATAAGCACACGACCATAGCTGGCTGGCCACAGCCAACCACTCTGCAACTTATTAAATCCTCCAGCCTGAAAGCTTAGACCAGAGACGTCACAAAAGTGTAAGACTATCTTCACACTCTCTTCGTCGTTCCCTAAAATTAAAGGCAAATCTGCACCAAGATTCGCCGCTACCCTCTCTGCATTACATACGTCACACTCTATTAAAATGTGTCGGACAGTGATCTCTACGCCACAGGTATCACAGACTGGGGGATCCTCTCGTCGGAATAAAAAGCCGTGTGTAAATGGGCAATGCCCGTTTCGGAGGCGGGTGAGGGCGACTTCATCCCTCCTGATTGGCTGATAGTGGGCTTCAGCAATCGCAGTTTGTAATTGGCCACTGAAAGCTAATCTTCCTCCCATAATTTCAGAGAGGACTGCTGTAACAAATAGTCAACATCCTGCAAGGGAATCGGGCACAGTGCCACTTCAGGATCTCTGCGAGCCTCTTTGACAGCCCCATCAGCCTCTTCATTCCCCGGAATACCAGCATGCCCAGGCACCCAGCAAAACGATACCAACTTCCCACGACGTTGGATGAAGGACAGTTCATCCTCTGCCTACTTGGAGTGTGGCTGTTTGGTGTGCCAGTAGTTTTAGCAAGCAGCTACCCGGAAAAATATTTCTGGCGTTGTCAGGCTGCCAGATTCACGCATGCGCAGAAAGGTCTGAGTTATGTGTGACAATGAGGGGGAGGGGGGGGGAGGGCTAGCCATCACGTGACACGTGTGTGTTTACACTTCTTCGTTATTAGGAATGTAAGTATTTTAATTGTTCCTTTAAACTCACTTTCCCCTGCAGAGACGCCAAAGAAACGTAACTGATTGAAATGTGGAATTTATAATTGCCGTTTATTCCAGATGTCGAGCGAACCCAAGTCTGATGTATTGTCGAGTGACGAAGAATTTGAAGTGATACATCGTCCTAAAAAACAGTTTGTTGTGCCGCAATAGCGACACAGAATTCCTGGAAAATTTTCTTGTTTGGCGTCATGTGGCAGAGGTGCGGTCCGAAATAAATCAGGATGTCTAACTATTCGATTAATGATGGAAATTCTCCTCAGAGTTCATAAATTATTTTTCAAAAGAGATAGATTGGCTGGCCAGTACCTACCTTTGTGCCGTACCGCCGATAGTGACACAAATGAAGAAAAGAAAAAAAAGTGACGAAAAAGCTTTCGGAACACAGTTCCTTCTTCAGGTCGTGAATTACCTTTCCCTTCCGTTCCCATCCTTTTTTCTTCCCTTCTCTCCCACTTCAAGAAGCAACTGTGTTCCTAAAGCTTGTCCTTTTTCGTTCTTTTTTTAATTTTTCTTCATTTGTCACTATTGGCGGTACAGGACAAAGGTAGGTACTGGCCAGCCAATCTATCTCTTTTGAAGGATATCTAATTACAATTATCAGGCAGGAGGAATTGGGAAATTGCTTCCACAGCAGCAAATTTTGTAGTTTGCTGGGCATGAAACAACAAGGTTTATAGACGTGACAGACAGGTTCAGTATCAGTATAAGTTCCTTGCACCGTGTCGTAGAGAGTGACCTACATTAGCAGTTGAGGGATCAGTGTTATAAAGTGACCATCTGACACAGAAAGGGCACAAATAGAGGCTAATTTCAGGTGCGATTTGGGCTATCGATGGGACTCAGATTAGAACAGACTTACAGACGATGCCCAGTCGTATTTGAACAGAAAATAACTATTTTTTCTGTGCAGTTATAAATAGTGTGTAGCGACTGTAGTGGCAATCAGTTTCTTTTAAATGAAGGGCCATGACATCCCATAACGTTTTCTTTTCAGGCTCTTACCAAGTTGTTTTTTATGTTGCCGGTAAAACTCCATTATTTTTCATGGTAACTCCCAGTCCTATAAGGGTCCCACGACGATTGGTTCTCGCGAAGAACGAAGGTGAAAAGTTATGAACTATCACTTCCAAGTCTGAAAACAGGACTACTTTATAATTTCCATATTCTCCACCATAAATAATATTAACAAAAAATAACACGAATTTTTTTCGTATTATTTAACCAAAATATCTGACCTTCCGACCTCTTCCTCGCACTGTACGAAATTATTGCTGCTACACATATGGGCTGTTCATCTACCATTTTGCGCGGGAATCCAGCCAGAAATAGCGCAAAAAAACGTACCAGCGCTCCAAGTATCAAACAAGGGTTTTACGTCAAAGTAGCTGCGCATGCGCAGTGACGCCTGTTTCTTAGCGCTTGAAAGTGGCCGTCTGGCAGCTGCTGGAACGAACCTCTATTGAGATGGTGCACGGCGGGTATTCCATGGCGCGAATCCGCGCATGCGCAGTAGACAGCAATAATGCAAATGAAACGCGAAGAAAACTGATCTCTTGTAACCGATCGTTGATACTGGAAACTGTAACACACTACTCCTAGGACAACATGCTCACCAATGTGCGAGGGAGGAGCCGGCAGGGGCGGCTGCGCAATTTGACTGTGGCCGGAAAGAAGGCAGGGGAATAAACTCACCAGTGGCGTAGCTATCATAGGGCTAGGCGGGGCAGTGCCCCGGGACCCCATGCTCGAGTGACCCCTCCGGCTCCGTGAGCGACGTTCGAAGAAAGTTACAGTAGAGTCAGTTGAAAAAAAAAAAAAAAAAAAAAAAAAAAAAAAAAAAAAAAAATTCTCTCCCAACCTACCGTCTATCACCTTCTCCTCCCTTTAAACTAAATTTCCCACAGTAGCCGCACAGGGTAACCGGGCGGCGGAACATTGCTTCTAACAGGGCCTTCCGATGATGCCACTCGGTGGTGCTGCTGACCAGCCAAACCTAGAGCCCTGTATTGGGAGAGTACCGCCAACCGGGCGAGCGCCGCCATTGTAGGCCTATCTCGCAATAGCAGAGCTATGCACGGCGCTGTTAAATTAACATTTATGATGAAGGGGACCGGTCTGTACATCGACGTGGTATGACAATACGTTAAGTAAATAATGAACTTAAGTTTTTAATCGTTTCATCACATCTACAGTGAATATTAAGGAAAAATTGGTAATCTGAGTTCAAGACCTTTATTTTTGAGCAAACTAGTTGTAAAATTGTTTCGTGCTAAAATTTCAACCCTGTACCAAATGCACTGCTTTCGCAATAAGTGACGTTCCTGCTTTCAAATTAGCTGACTGACGTTTTTATCTCTAATATATTGGTTTATATCAAAGTAGATGTAATTAATACATGTTTCTTTCCATTAATCTAGTGCCTAATGTTGATATGTGTTGTGTGCTAACCTACATGTGATATCACGTAACATTAACTGAGCTAACATTTTGGGAAGGTTTCAGTTTTTACGCATTATTATCGTACTGCTGAGTACTTCAGTAAAATAAACTCTATTTTAAAATTCGAGTTTTGGAGATCTATTTAATGGGCGGTTTCATTTACCGCCCAAACTTTCGTAATATGCAGGCTAAGTAGAAATACGAAATTCGTCAAATACGGTACATTATGTTAGATTTTCATGTATTTATATATTTTAAAAATATATTTTCTCTTACATGTTTGTCCGTCCAACATTGCTCGCAAGAAACTTGTATGAACAGATAAACGTTGAAGTTTACTCGATATTTCAATACAAATTTAATTACTTCGCAAAATTTTGCATTCTCGTATGGAAATACATTTTTTCTTCCACTGCGGTATACCCACAATTCGCGTCTTTTCGCATCTCTTTCGCCCTGTGGAAAGTGTAAAACTTGCTACAGTACCTCGGAATGTTTTAGTATAACAATTCACTGCCAATGATGCGGCATTTTTCACCATATAAAAATGGAATATGCAATGTTAAGCTCTTAATTTAATACATAATGAGTCTACACATTTCCAATACCTCTAAATGCTAAAATAACAGCTAGTTACGTGAAATATGCCATTTACGCTGATGGACTGCTTAGGCCTAAAATGGCGGACGTGCCCCACCCGCGCTCAACTGACCATAGCAGCCGGCGGTTGTCGGCAAGCCACACATAAAAGGTTGGCGCTACTCTCCCAATACAGGGCTCTAGCCAAGCCGTCAGTCGCTGTGTACAACAATCGGCACACTTCAGTCGGCGTAGCAGCAAAAGTAGCGGCAGCATCAAAGCTGCTCACAGCAACAGCAGCGCCTTTCGAGTGTTGCGGAGTGCCGCTCTGCGCAGTCTGAAGATAGCGCGCCTCCAAATACTGTATAAATACATTTACTGTAGAGTACTTTTTACTGGCAAATAGATGTTCCCCAGTTACTTCGGTTAATCGACTTTCTGCTGTATATAATATTTTAGGTGAATGAATGATATTTGACTTTTTTTTAACCCTGTCCAACTAACCTCAAAGGCACGCAGTGGAAAAAAAGCTATTCCCACCTCATATTATAAACTCAACAAGATCTATTGCTTGTCCGTATAGGAGGACGAACTGTCAATGATACCCTCCGCCATGCACCGTGAGGTGACTTACGGAGCATGGGTCCAGAAGTAGGTGAGCTAAGCATGTTCATATCTCAAATATACTAGTTGATTCAGGATGAGTGTCACAGAAAGTTTGAGGTGAACATCACCCTAAAACGCCCAATTAGTATTACGATGGGACTGATCTGTCGCCATTAACTTGCTCGTGCATACTTTTATTCTGTAAGATCTCTTTACTGTGTTGGAAGAGAATTGGATAATAAGTAGTATGAGTAAAACATATAGCATGTATGGTCCGGTGAACAAGTATCGCGTGGCAAAACTCCGCCCATATTTCTTTCTAAAATCTGATTGGCTCTTACAGGTAATATCAGTCCGCCAAAACCCTCCAGCATTTTATTAATGTTTAATATACTGCAATGAATTTAAATATGTCTATATACAATGTAATTATCTTGCATTAAGCCATTTTTCCGTCATTTAAAAATTGTTTAAATATTAGTTTAATAGAAAGATGACAGGCGTAACACTCTACAATGTTCAGTCAGCGCCACAACCTAGTCACTGGCGCGGAGTTATTCCTGCCGCTGTCTGTCCAGCGAGGGACTTCAGACAGATAACATCCATGTCACTCGAGTGCGTGTATCGTGTATAATGTAATATAAATTGTTAAATACCTATGAATTTCTATTATACAGTTGTGGCTTTCTGTAAAGCAACAGTGAATTATAAGTAAAACAAGAAAAGCCACTGGTACCCCGAAATTTCGTGTGACATACTTCATTACAGAATCAAAGCCTAGCCACACTACACTATTATTTCAGCTGCACATCAAGAAACAAAGCACCCACGACCTGAGGGCTGCTTCTGCGCAGGGACAACAGCAGCGAAAGAAAATATTAGGTTAGTGAAGAGAAACTCTCTTCTTCGTACCCTGATGAGGTAGGGAGCATTGCGGCCCTTCACGTGCAGTGCTTTTTTTTTTTTTCTATCACGGACAGAAACATCGGCACGAAGTGTCTTGGTAATAGAACTTTCTCGTACTTTAAAGACATTAAACCATCTTTTCTCCTTTTATCCCGCCTAGTATCTGCCAGATTTTCGATCGTTACGGAAACGCTGAGGGTTAAAGACTCTACACCCATGAATTAATATGAATTGTTAATGAGGATGGTTAAAGGAGAATGTGTACACTACAAAGGTGGATTCACATGAAACCGCTCGCATTACCAAATCTGTTAACCCCCCCCCCTCCCCAAATTTCGCAAAGAGTGGTTTAAAGAAGAATAAGGCTGGCTTGCTGAAGTTGTGAATGACGCAACGAAGGATTTCTGCAAATTGTGTCGGTGTGAAATCGCAGCAAAAAGATGCGATCTTTAACAACTATGCCAAAACAAAAAAGCATTGCGCTGCTCTTAAACCATTCTCATCAGCCCGCCAAACGAAACTAGACTACCAGCCCATAATTAAGAATGCTGAAGGATCTCTTGCACTGTTTATATGCGCACGTAATGCTACAATGGCAGCTGATCATCTTGGTGAAATTTTCAGTTCAAAATTTCCTGATAGCACCACAGCACAAAATATTCATATGCACCGTACAAAATGTAGTGCCATTATTAAGAACGTCTTATCAAGTCACTTCAACGAAGATCTCTGCAAAGATATAGGGGATGGACTTTTGCTTATTGAAGAATCAACAGACATTAGTGTAAGCAAACATTTGTGGATAGTTATTCAGTACTTCAGTGAGAACTGTGGGAAGATCGTTTCAACTTTTCTAGAACTTTATGCTCTTGAAAAAGGCAATGCATATTCTATTGTATTTGCCATTAAGAACACACTAAACAAATACACTCTTAAATTGTCTAATTTGCAAGCCCTCGGAGTAGATAATGCTAGTGTAAATATCGGCATTGTTAACGGAGTGTACCAGAAAAAAAAAATAGATAAGCAAAATTTAATTCTGGTAAAGTGTTTGTGCCACTCATTGCAGCTATCAGTGTCTGCTGTATCTGAAATTTCGCTTCCATGGCACCTTGAATTCTTTGTTCTATGAAACCTACAATTAGTTCTACAAATCACCTGTTAGGCAGCAATCGTATGGACAGATTTATGGTTTAATTAATGATGGCAATTGCCCACTGAAGTTTGTAAGAGCATGTTCAACTAGGTGGCTATTAATTGAGCCTGCTGTTGGCAAAATTTTAGATCAGTGGCTGGAACTGAGAACCCACTTCGGTATCGTAAGGCAAAAAGAAAAATGTTACACGGCAGAAGTATTGTATGAGCTATATAGTGATGATGGGAATCGTGCATTTCTCGTGTTTGAACATTCTGTTTTAAAGGAATTACAACATGTAATAAAAGCATTTGAATCTAATAACGTTGATCCCACAAAACTGTTGTCACTTCTCAGACTCACAGTAGTTGTTGAATCATTATGTAGAAGGGTGATTAATCCAACAAGAAAGTTTAATTGCTTCAAAGATAATGTGACGGATTATTTAGATCCAAGTCATATTTATGCTACAACTTTGAAAAAATAGTTGAACAGCTACGTCTAGCTGGTAAATGCGATCAACAAAAGGAGATAATGATCAGGGGACGTTGTATTAACTTTGTAACAGCTTTAATAAAACAGTTGCAGCAGCGGCTGGCTGACAATGTAGAAGTGTTACGGAAGGTTTCCTTGTTGTCTGTAAACACATTGCTTAAGCAGAGTGAAAGAGCCTTTGATACCGCTATTGCAATGTAGGGCTGTCCCACCAACTAATATAGAAGTCATCCAAATACAGTGGGATAAATTATTATTGATTAAGTGGAACAATACATCCCCAACAGTGTAGCATTCTGGGATGAGGTTAAGAAGTACAGAGATGCGACAGGAGAAAATCCGTTTAACGAGTTGGCTTCATTCGCATTATCTACGCTCGTTCTTGTATGGTCTAATGGGGAAGTCGATAGAGTGTTTAGCCAGATGAATGTGGTTAAAACGAAACTAAGCAATAGAATGAGCTATGAGATGTTGAATGCTATACTTAAAGTACGAGCAGGGCTTCGACGTCACAGCAAGTGTTGTAAGCAGTGGCGTAACTAGGACTTGGCTTTGAGGGGGGGGGGGGGATAGATCTGCTTGACGAGCAAAGTTTTAGTCAGTTTCCAGACAGACTACCATCTACCACTCCCCAATGAAAGGTGGCTGTTATTCGATTTCTTTGTTTTCTTTCTTTTTTTTTTTTTTTTTTCTTTCTTTCGGGTTCTGGGGGGTGGGGGGTTCTATCCCCCTCATCCCCCCCCCCCCCCCATAGTTACGCCACTGGTTTCAAGGATTGCATTCTTCCAACTTCAGTTGTGAGTAAAATTGGAACATTGCAATCTTATGTGGGCGAGTCAACCTCATTACAATGGACAGGTGACGAAGAAATACTAAATGTAGGTCTGATAGATTCATGTTTTAATTAACATGTGTAGCGATAGTAAATTCTGAATATTAAAAAAATGCAAGTCAGATGTTGGAGCATATTCTCAATGATATGTAATTCAAATAGTACCTATTATACAATTTAGTTAACGGTTTGCATTACTGTACTATATTACTGTATATTGCAAATTATAAAAATAAATGTAAATTAATGCTGTCTATAACGCCACACAATTATTCAAATGATTGTAAATCTATCGGACCAAACTGCGTGGTCATCAGTCCGTAGCTTACAAACTACTTAAACCTATGTAAACTAACCTAAGGACAACACACACACCCATGCCCCAGGGAGGACTTGAACCTCCACGGCGAGCAACCGCGCGCTCCGCAGCGAGACGCTTTGGACCGCTCGGCTACTCCACCGCGGCACACAGTTATTCCAGTGATAAAATAGCTCAATAATGCAACATTCATTTCAGCATTTTTCAGACCTTTTTAAAAGTAGGCAAATTTACCATTTTCTCTTACCAAAAGTGGACAATACTGAATGTGAAGTAGTGAATTAATATGTTGGGAAGCAAAGACAGAAAGTAATTTACAAACATACCTATATCATAAAAACAAGTCTGTAGATTTATTACATCAGATGAAACAATTCCGACTGCGAGTAGGACTTCCGCACTAAGGGTTCCAAACAATGAGCTTAAATTTCATAGAGTGGCTAACACACGAGCTACAGCGCTATTTGCGGCAAACTGTGTAAACTCGGCCGCCATGTTTTCGGTGGTCAACACACTTTGTATACTGGCAGTTCATCCATTCCGGGAGTCAAGAATCTCTGCCAATTTTGGCTGTTATCTGATGTCGATACTCGAGAGTACCCGCCTCGAGATTTTTCCTATAACCGACAACTAGTTAGAAATATAAATTTTTTGTGTTATACTGCATTTGTCAACGTGGCTTTTCAGTAAGCTTATTATTACTGTAGCTGTATTACCATATTATGCTAACTGGCAAAGAGAGATGCGTTGCGCTCGCCTGCTTTTCCCTGCTGCGGATACTGGAAAGACTGGGCGGAAATCTCCAAAGAAAATGACGCAGCCGACGACAGTTCTATAATTTTCCGAAAATGTCTACTTTTTCTGTGAAACGCTGTAACGGGCATGTTATGGGATATCGTATCCACATCCTAAACAATGAAATTGCAATTCTGCTTCAATGAATTACTCATTTTGCTTTGAAACAATACCGATGTGCGTGTCATATGCATAGACTGTCAGGGTACGTCTGTGTTTAGAAGAGCCACCAGTCAGGTATCAAATGATTATCTTCAAGAATGTGACGTGATAATATTAACAGTTCATCGACAGATTATACTCGGATATGTTATTTATTTGTAGCTATTCGTCCACTTTTTTAAACTAGTAGGTAACCAGAAAAATATATCGGTACATGATTTTTGTGAAACTGAAGTACGAAACTAAGTCGACTCTACTGAAATAGTTGATTAACTCCAATCGGAACGTTAAAACGACAGTTTTATATAGCAGTGATTAAGCATTTGTGATTTTCACTAAGATACGAAGTTGGGAATTGAATGAATTGTTCAACATTTTCTTCCATGCCTAAACATTTAACTAACCACCGTAAATGAATCAGGTTGGGAGATTTACAGGTGATATTTTTAATAGCTGCTACAATTTATAGCGGCACAGAAGCTTGTATATACGATGATATTTTGAATGTGATACTTCACTCCATATACACGGTCATTAAACAATTGTTTCACGGTATGTTTATAAGAGCCAGGCGCTTGGTAGCCCTGTAGTTGCGAAGTTGCAGAAAATTCCTGGAGGTTTCGTGACTCAGGTTAGACTCAGATCGTATCGTTAGCATGCAATAATTGTAAGTCAGAATCAGTATATCTTATCAATAAAAAAACAGATAAAAAGCCCTGCAATACTTCCTTGTACTTTCGACAGATTACAAATGCAATGTATATTTTTAACGGCAAAAATATATTTTTTATGTCACAGAATTACAAATTAACAATTTTTCAATTTTTCCTGCACTTTTACTGTGAATCACTAGTTCTTGAAAAATTCATTATTCTAGAGCAACAGGAAATACCCTGTAAATTTTGGTGATGGAGTTTGTGAGAATCGGAACATGTACCAAATATGGGCATATCACTTGACTTACATCGTCAAGGGATCGTAGATTTTAGTATGTGACGTGTCATCTTAATATCTCTAACCATTCTGGGAAAGGTCTTAACAGATGGACAAACATGCATACAGATAGACGATTCTACTCGTTAAGAATACGTATGCCAAGATCGCTTGTTGAATATTTTATTTTAGATGACCGATTTCAACAAACTTTGTTGTCAACTTCAGATATCTACATTTTAAAAAAGAGCACCTCATAATGACATGGTGCTTAATGTCTACGAGTAAGTTATAGAAGTCACATGAAGCACTATGTCATATTATGAGGGGCTCTTTATAAAAATGTAGAGATGTGAAGATGACAACTAACTTTGTCGAAAATGGTCATCTAAAATAAAATATTCAACAAGCGACCTATTCTCAACAAATAATTTACAGCGCCCGGTTGCTTGAAAAGTGTCAAGCATATACATGATTCTACTCCAATCATTTCTCCACTGTTACTGTAACTGCCATGGTGGAATGAAATAAATTGTATGATTCTAAAAGGATTTCGGTTTTACTTATAAGTGTGAAATGTTAAGAAACATGTTTCGTTTTGGGAGAAATGTTACAAGTGCACCGTTTCCCAGCAAGGTGTTATTGAAATTTTTTGAGGTGGACTCTTTAGTCCAATGTTCACAAATGTTTGGACTGTGTCGTGCTGGAATTTGGTTTACAATAAAATTATATCTTATTGCTGGAAAGAATAAGTTGTAATTACTGCTATCAGGGTCCACTACCTGCTAAAATAATTCAATTTGTATTCTTTATGTTATGTTTTGTTCACATGAAAGTTTTACAAGTTCTTAGTCGCTGATTACACTCTAAGCAAGTTGGCGGACATGCATTTCATCATAAGGAGGCAGATAAAATTGTCCAGCAGTAAGCCGCCTCTTTCGAGAGAGGAGGATACGTAATTGAGTCAAATTTTTCATGTATGACGGCCTTCTTCGTGAAACAGAAACCTTTGGAGCAGATCAAATGGAGAAATTCTTGATGTTACACTGTGCGGAATTTTCGGTTTTGCCAGACTGTCTTTCATTCACCTGAGAACAACTGCACCAGCAGAAGCTCCATAGCCAAGGGGCTAAAGACCTCCAACGTCAACGTGCTGAATCCTACTCTAGTATGGACATGCCTCCGCTGAATATCAAAGCTGGGTGTAACGGCGCGGTCTGAGGCGCGTTTTGCACGGCCAATCCCGTCGGCGGTGCGAGTCCTCTCTCAGACATGTTTGTGTGTAAGTGTGTGTGTGTGTGTGTGTGTGTGTGTGTGTGTGTGTGTGTGTGTGTGTGTGTGTGTGCGTTCTCCTTAAAAATATATTTATATATCCTTAGTGTAAGTTAGTTCAAAAATGTTCAAATGTTTGTTAAGCTTATGAGACTTAACTACGGGGTCATCAGTCCCTAAACTTACAAACTATGTATGAACTACTTACAACTTAGGACGGCACAAATATCCATGCCCGAGGGGGGATTCGAACCCCCGACCGTAGTGGCCGTGCAGACCGTGACTGGAGCGCCTCAGTCCCCTCGGCCACCGCGGCCGGCGGGACGAACATAGACGTTCTCCACTTCCCTATGACAGCCCTGTTTTGAAGGCCATAAACCAAAAGAAATTTGAACGAAATTGTATATCTTTGTTGTTTGTGTAAATATTGCCGCGAGACGTCAAGTTAGCCAACTGACGCCGTGGCGCAATGGAGAGCATCACCGATTGCGCTGCGGAAGATCGCCGGTTCAATCCCCTCCACCGGCAAAAGTTTATTTTTTTGTAATTATCATTTCCAGAATATTCTACATCTTTCTTATGTTCACTTGTAATTTCTACATGTTTCTTATGTTAACAATTCTTCTAATTTCTGGTACATTCTGTCTGTGTATAAATAGCAGACCACTCTGCCCGAGAGGCAGTCAGTGTTGCGTGTATGTTAAGTTCGCAATAAACCTGCTTTCAGTAGAAGTGCTGTGTTCAGTTGACAACCCTGCCTTCGAAGTCAAGCCTGCTTCCATTACAACGCGACATTGTTTGGTGGAGGCGCCGGGTATCCTGTGCAATAGCTGCATCACCGTGGCTCCGATTAGGCAACGTAAAAGCCGTCGCTTACACGGACTAGAAGCGGAATACAAGGGATATACCGAGTACATCCTTCCGAAAGTCCGTATTATCAGAAGAACGATGGACACGAAGCCATCGGTAAGCCAGCTGCACATCAGACGCCTGTCGGTGTTCTCTGGAGAAGCTGGACAGGACTCAAACAAATGGCTAAAAGGGTTCGACCGAGTCGCCAAGTACAACAGGTGCGATCATACAATGTGCTTGGCCAACGTTTATTTCTACCTGGACGGAACAGCGCAGCAATGGTTCGAAAACAACGAAGAAAAGCTGAATGACTGGGAAACGTTTCAGACGGAACTAAGACGTTTGGTGACCGCCAGCCAGCGGCAGGAGAACAACTAAACAAACAGGGCCCAACGACATGGCGAACCGACACAGTCATACATCCAGAATGTTTTGGCCCTGTGTAACATAGTCAATCCGAATATGACTGAGGCCGACAAAATCACACACCTGATGAAAGGTATAGCAGAAGACATGTACCAAGCCCTTCTGATAAAATACGTCGCTACGACGGAAGAGTTCATCAAGTGGTGCCAGCGTATTGTAGAGATGCAACAGCTGGTCGAAAGAAGTATGACAGACTCCCGAATGTAGTCCCTGTGGCCTTTGTGGAAGACCAGCATGACTTCGCTTCCCTCATACGACAAATTGCGATAGAAGAATTACAACAGTTTATAGCAGCCGGGACTATTAGACCGAGCGAGCATCAGATTATGACCCTATAAGTCACGAGGGAGCCGACGAGGGAGGAAGAGGTATTTCAGACATTAGCTCCGCCAATCGCACCCGACGTGAAGAATGGCGTCGCCCTGCTATGACTTATGCTGCAGCCGCCGTCAAACGGCAGCCCATGAACCGGCCGACGCGGTCACAACCTACTTCCCCGGCAACTATGACGCACCGCAGAAGACGGACGTCTGGAGGACAGAAGACAACACACCACTCTACTGCAGAGAGAGAAGAAGTATTCGACGATTATTTTGCCGCAAGACGTCAGCCATCAGAACAGTTCTATCCTGGGCAGTCACCTGCTGATGAGTTCAGTCGACCTATGGGAAGAAGCCCATCGCCGTACCCTGGACGAGGTCGCTTCCCGACGCGCCGCTGCAGTTGACCGTTGCCGTACAGAGGTACCAGCCGCTCTCCTAGCCGCCGCGCCGAGGAAAACTAAGCGAGGTGACCATCTTCGGAGGTGAGGCCGCCGCAGATGAAAATCCTCCATGTACGACAGTCGTAGGATGTCGGGAAATGTCATCGACGTCATAATCGACGGCCAACCTGTCCGGGCACTTGTTGATTCAGGAGCCTCTTTCTCTGTATTGTCGGATAATTACCGCCGCACACTAAAGAAGACAATGTTCTGTGATACGAGGGTAACTGAAGGGAGAAACCTAGATGCGTGTCCTGTACAAGCAGCTACATCTAGGCCCACATGCGTCTGGACGAGCCCGTCTGAACTCGGCACCGAACTAGATAGTCACTACGACTCAGCGCAGCTAGCATCGTACAGAAGACGACGCCACGAGAAGAGAAGAGAAAAGACATATGTTCAAAAGTTAAGTAATTGTATTATTCAGGAAATAAAACTTTTATTACTAATCTACATAGTTGTTTTAGCTGTGCATGCATCCTGATACAACCTCTCCTGAACGACAGGCCGGGAAGAACTAAACAGGACGACAAAACAAATGGCAACAAGGACTCAACACAGAGAATGAGATCCAGTTTCAACATTCTTGAAGTAATTGGTTCGGTACAAGAATGGATAACGTCTGTTGGGAACTATCATGAGCCGGCCGCGGTGGCCGAGGAGACTGAGGCGCTCCAGTCACGGTCTGCACAGCCACTACGGTAGGGGGTTCGAATCCCCCCTCGGGTATGGGTATTTGTGCCGTCCTTAGTCTTAGCTAGTTCATAAGTAGTTTGTAAGCTTAGGGACTGATAACCCCGTAGTTAAGTCCCATAAGTTCTACAAACATTTGAACTTTTTTTTTTTTTTTTTAACTATCATGAAAGCTTACAAACCTCTTTCTCGAAGAAATGGAGCTGTTCTCAAAGCCAATAGTGGGTCAAAACCTTTCTAATAAATAATTATTGTGTCTATGTTAGGTGTTCATATTATTTTTTCCACCTGCATTACATGTAAAAATCTGTATTTTGTAGAAAATAGTGTAAGAAAGTCTGTTAATACCTTTATTGAGCTTAGCTATTGCAGATGGGGAAAAGTATAGAAAACTTTGGAAACACTAGGCGCACAATGCAGAACTGAAACAATTAACTTCGTGTATTACGAGTCAAACTACGTTTTATGATAAAAAGCATCCGCACATCTGGCTGAACATGCCTTAAAAGTTACCGTGAGCGCATTGAGGCGCTATTCTTCGATGTGCGAAGCCACTCCCCGTCGTGGGTTCGAATGCTCACTCGGGCATGGATGTTTGTGCTGCCTTTACTTTAAATTAGTTTATAAGTAGTTTGTAAGTTTAGGGACTGATGATCTCGCAGTTAAGTCCCCAAAGCTTCCTTACAGGTTCATGGCACCCTCCATCGGTAATGCTGGAATTCAATATGGTGTTGGCTCACCATTAGTATTGATGACAGCTTCCACTCTCACAAGCATAAGTTCAATCAACTGCTGGAAGGTTTCTTGGAAAATGATAGCTCATTTTTCACGGAGTGCTACACTGAGGAGAAGCAACGAGGTAGGTCGGTGAGGCTAGGCGTGAAGTCGGCGTTCCCAAACATCCAAAAAGCGTTCTATAGGATTCAAGTCAGGACACTGGGCAGGTGTTCACTGCAAGCAAGTTATTGTCGTATATCCACTACGCCACAGGCCGTGCATTATGAACAGAGGCTCGATCGTGTTGAAAGAAGTAATAGCCATCCCCGAATTGCTCTTCAACTTTGGGAAGGAAGAAGGTGCTTAAAACATCAATGTAGGCCGTTCTGTAACAGTTCTACACAAAACAACAAGGGGTGCAAGCCCCCTCCATGAAAAACACGACCACACGCTAACACCACCGCCTCCGATTTTTACCTTTGGCACTACACACGTTAACAGACGACGTTCTCCGGGCACTGTACACTGTACACTGTACGACCCTCTTCAACTTTCGGCTGTCTCTGTCAGTTAACAGACGAGGTCGGCCTGTACGCTTTCGAGCTGTATGTGACCTTTAACGTCACAAACAACGATCTTCGGAATGTTTAGGAGTGTGGAAATGTCGGGTACAAACTTCTGACACAGGAGACACCCAATCACATGACCACGTTCGAAAGCCGTGAGTTCCGCGGTGCGCCACATTCTGCTTTCTCACGATGTCCAATGACTATTGTGGTCGCTGATATGGAGTAACTGGTAGTAGGTGGCTGTGCAATGCACCTAATATGAAAAACGTATTTTTTGGAGGGCGTCCGGATACTTTTATCACATAATGTACAATCAACGCTACATCGCAGCAGATCACAGATGTAAGAATTTCATATTGCTTAGAAATGAAATTGTATGTGGGATACACATGTTCTGCTCCTCATGAAGAGCTTAAATGCTATTGGCACTTCTTTGTCTTGGATAGGATGAATCATATTTCTTTACTTCAAGTCCGTTGCTTTCCATATTGTAAAAGGAGGTAGTGTGGATCGAAACAACAAAGAAAGTTCAGTAAAAAAAGCTCTAAAACTTGTACCTCAAACTCTATCCGCACGTGTCTAATGTACACTAGTCAAAACAATTATGGGATCAGTTGTGATATCTAGGTTCTGAAGTACTGTCATCGGAAGAATGAACTAAAATGTTCGTCGTCTTTTTGTCGATACGACGGAGTGTTGACATCAACACTACGGCAAAAACAGAAAGTTGCTGCAGAGGGGTTGGTGTTGACTTGTGTTTAGTCTATAAAGCGAATTACACAAGCAGTTGGGTTCGTACAGTGTAGTGAGAAGGTAGTGCAATGCAACAAAATGTGATTTACCGGAAGCTATGACGTGGAGAGACAGAGGAAGGTTGGAAGCGGAACACAGACAGAGGTAGGTGGCAGCTATTGCAGTGTCCCAAGTCTAATTTCCAAGACGTGGGAGCGATTTCAGACTAAAGGAAACGTTAAAATACGGCAAGGCCAAGGTCGTCCACGGGTAACACCAGCAACAGATGAGCGTTATCTCCTGTTAACAGCCAGTCGAGACAGGTGGCTGAAAGCAACTCAACTGCAACGCAGCAACAGGACGCGCAATATCAACACAGTCCGAAATCGTCTACGGGAATGTGATTTCTACGCACAGAAGCCTATAGTGTGTATCCTATTGAAATCACGACACCGTTTTCGCCGAAGAAATTGGGTGGAGGATCATCAGGATTGAAGTCGTAACGAATGGTGCCGGTTTCTGTTCACAGATGAGTCAAGATTTTGTTTTCAGCAGAGCAATCGTCTTTCCCTCAGCTGGAGAGAACGTGGAACTCGGAACAGTTCTGCTTATGTGCAGGAAACATCACAATATCATGTTGGTGGACGAATGGTGTGGAAAGGAGTCATTATTGGCGGACGTACGGATTTCTATGTCGTTCAGAATGGCGCTTTGATTGCTCAGAGGTATAGAGATGAAATCCTTCAACTTTTTGCTGTGCCCTCTGTTGGTGTCACAGGAGATGAGTTCTTTTTGGTGGACGATAACGCTCATTCCCACAGGGCTGCACTGGTGAACGATGTGCTTGAAGCTGGGAATTGAACTAATGGAGTGGCCGGCTTGTTCTCAGACTGATACCAGATTCTGCATATCTGGGATGCACTTGGCAGACGCATTACAGTCAGACCAGCACCTCCCACAGCGGCTGCCAAACATCTCTCAAGAGCTGATAGATGTCGATGCCACGCAGGTGTGCAACTGTACTGGCCATCCGAGGTACAAATTGTTGAAATGTTTGTAGAACTTATGGGACTTAACTACGGGGTCATCAGTCCCTAAACTTACAAACTACTTATGAACTAGCTAAGACTAAGGACGGCACAAATACCCATGCCCGAGGGGGGATTCGAACCCCCGATCGTAGTGGCCGTGCAGACCGTGATTGGAGCGCCTCAGTCCCCTCGGCCACTGCGGCCGGCTCTTCCGAGGTGATCACACACTATGTTACAGGGCAACGAGGATGACTTCTTCACTATTATGATAACCTCATGGTGCCTCGTTCTAAGTAAACACCATGTATTTTTTAAGTAAAGAGTTCAGACAACAAAATATAGCACTGTATTATAAACAATGGTCCTTAAGGTTTCCTGGACTTTTGTTTTGTTTTGTTTCGGTGTAAGGTACCTGGCTACCCCTGTTCCCAAAGTGTGTCTGTGGTTGTTGGGACACCCTGTATTTTTCAAAGAACTAAAAGCTCTCTGTTTAGTGTAGTCAATGGCAAGTTTTAAAAGTACAATTATTCATTCTCTGCAGTGATGCATTCGACTTTGTGAAACCAAGTTGTTGCGAAACTGCTTTATCCTAAGTATACTGTAATATACAGCCATAATCACACCGGATATTACACTCTAATGGGAAGGATAAGGACTTAGCTAAAGGAAAAAGAAAGACGTTTGAAGGAAAATGAAGCACAGCGGCGGAATGGAGCTAATGGCATGCAGCGCAGCCGGCCCCGTGTTTTGGGAGACTCTCAGCTTCGGCGCATATTCATGAACGAGAGCCCCTCGATAATTAACGACTGCATAATGGCAGCTCGAGAGGGCGGGAACGAAAGTCTTGAGTGGATCTGGGACACTGTCTCTTAGTACTATGTGGGAGCAGTTCTCCTTCCCTTCATTTTTCCTTACCATGGCTGCCTGTAAATGTCGTATGTGTGTGTGTGAGAGAGAGAGAGAGAGAGAGAGAGACAGACAGAGAAAATTAATTTTAGTTTTTATGTTATTATTCTCATTAGGCCTCATAAATATGGAGAAGCCTGATTGGACACAGCCTTTTCGAATTATAGGAATTATATAAATTTGCACTTTCAGTATTAGACGACGAGGAGACATTCAAGTTAGTGATCGGTAACGAAGTACCACAATATTTTTATTTTTATTATTTTTTTATGGGACTTAACTGCGGTGTCATCAGTCCTTAAACTTGCAGACTACTTACGAACTATCTAATACTAAAGACAGCATAAACATCCATTCCCGAGGGGGGATTCGAGCCCCCGACAGGGAACTGCCTCGCGCATCGCAGCATAGCGTCTCAATGCGCTCGGCCGCTCCGCCGCGGCACCACAATGTTTGGGGTATAAACCACATCACATTGTCTCCTGCAAAGTGTGAGAGCCGGTCCCTTTATCAGATGGAGGCCTCCACCCCGCGCCTCCTCCGGGCCTTTTTCAGAGCAGGAAGGCTTCGGTCAGTCCCCCTTCATCCACAGTATTGCCACACTGTGTTGTGACCTGGTCGCCTTTTTGTTGTTTACTCGTCCCGGTCTGGTTGTCAATAAAGGTATTGGTGCAGGATCCTATCTAAAACATTGATATAGTTAGTATGACAAGATATTTATTGACTGAAATATACAATACTCGTCTTTAGAACATATGTCTGTTTCTTCTCTCTTCTCGCGGTGTCGCCCGTATGTTGCTAGCTGTGCTGTGATCTAGTTACTGCTAAGTTCGTAGCCGTGTTCAGACTTCGTAGCTTACTAGTAACTGCCTGAGTTCTGAATAGTAACTGACGGCCGTCCAGACGTATGTCGGCCTAGATATGGCCGCTTGTAGAGGGCGCAGATCTTCGTTACTCCCTCCAAGATACGCAGCGCCTGCTTGTGATTGGCTTTCGGTCGATCGCTGCCTTCTACACGATCGTTCTCTACATCTGGCGTGTGGCGCTGACCTTACGCCACAACCAGTGTTGCCAGACGTAGGGACTTTTCCCTACACGTAGGTACTTTTAAGCATTAAAATCATGTAGGGAATTTTCATCCAAAAGTCCGCAACGTGTAGGCACTTTGGTAAAATTTTACAATCGCCGACACAGGCTATGACGAACACACAACACCGTGATTCCAATCCTTAACAACCACTGTTTATTTCAGAGAATAATACATCACAGAATACGTAACATAAATCATGGAACATCAATGAATATAAAAGATTTATAAATATATCAAAAGTTAACCCGCAACATCCTCCCCACCCTGGTCAATTTCCAGAGGAATGACCAGCTGAATGGGCCGTGAGATTATGGTTCCATCTGAAGTTCGTAACGTGACAGTTCGTATCTTCCCATCTCTTCCCTCATGAAGATCTTCTATCCGCGCCTTCTTCCACATGTGACGTGGACGAACATCTTCCTTTAGAAGTACAACATCACCCAAATGTAGTCTCCCAGAACCTGTCCTAGGTTGATGAGTTTCATGGAAGTTTTTGAGCAGGATCAGGTATTCTTTCTTCCACCTGTTCCAAAAATGCTCTACCATGTGTTGCTGCCGTTGGAACTCCTTGGACAAATCCTTCCTGACAGTCGGTTCTGGACCTGTGGGCAACGTTGTCAGTCGCTCACCTACAAGAAAATGTGCAGGTGTCAGTGGCTCAGTTTCTTCTCCTCCTTGTGTGATTGGTCTTGAATTTAGTGCTGCTTCTATGCTGACCAGGATTGTGCTGAGACCTTCTTCATCTATCTGTGACTGTCCTAAAACCTTTCTCAGGCAGCGTTTGACTGAACCCACCATTCGTTCCCAAAATCCTCCCCACCAAGGCGCGTGTGGGGTAATGAATCTCCATGTTATAGATTGCTGAGCAAGGTACTTGTATGTTTTGCTGGCCATGAGAGCCTGCCAGAGCTCTTTTAGTTCTGTGTGGGTGGAATGGAAGGTAGTAGCATTATCAGTGTAAATTGTACTAGGCACGCCTCTTCTTCCCACAAATCTTTGTAGAGCTTGAAGAAATTTATCAGTTGACATATCTGAGCATAATTCCAAATGCAAGGCACGTGTTGTTGCACAAGTGAACAGAGCAATATATGCTTTCTTTGTTATATGTCCTTGTTTGACGTATAATGGACCAGCAAAATCGATGCCTGTGACTTTAAATGGTTTCAATGCTGAGACCCGTTCAGCGGGTAATGGAGCCTCTATTTCTTGAACAGAACGAGCTTTCACCATCTTGCAAGGTAGGCAACAGTGTAGAACACGTTTTATTGTCTTACGAGCTCTAAGAATCCAGAATTCCGTCCTCAGCTCAGATAACACTATGTTTACCCCAAGGTGGTGCAGACGAATGTGAGTTTGCCGGATTAGTAAATGAGTGAAATGATGCTGTCCATCAAGAAGTATTGGGTGAATTTGTTCTCTTGTTAATTTTGCAAAATGTAGACGTCCACCAATACGAATAAGGCCATCATCCAGGAATGGATTAAAACGAGCTATTTTAGAATTTTGTGGCAGAGGCAAGTTGTTATGCAGAGCATGCAGTTCAACTGCAAAATGTTGTTGTTGAACAATACGAATCCAATAAGTACGTGCTTCTTGCAATTCTGTTGCTGTTAATTCTCCTAATGTCTTATTTTGTTTCATTAATTGTCGTTTAAAACGAAGAATCCATCCTGTAACTCGTAACAGTTTGTAATACTTACTATATCGTGTAGCTGTTAAAATTGGAGGTCTTGTTTTTACCATGAAGACTTGGTTTGTTTGTTTCTTTCTTTCTGGCAAGGAATAATCTAAGTTTTTCTGCCTAAGTCTTGGCCAATGCATTCTGTTCTTTGTTAACCAAGCAGGACCGTGGAACCATGTAATGGAATTTTGAAGTTTGTCTGCTGTGGTACCTCTGGAGAGTAGATCAGCTGGGTTTTGATCACCGGGGCAATGTCTCCACTGTGATGGATTTGTTAATTTTTGTATTTCTGTAACACGGTTTGAAACAAATGTCTTCCATCTATTAGGGTCATGTTGTATCCATCCTAAGGCTACAGTTGAGTCAGTCCACAGTGTTGCGTTATTTGCATCATAGTGTGTGGCCTTGCAGAAATAGTGAAGTAACCTCGACCCAAGAAGTGTTGCCAGAAGTTCCAATCGCGGAAGAGTTATTTTCTTGATTGGGGCTAATCTGTTTTTACTGCAAACTAAATTGACTGATGTCATGTTTGAAGTGCTGCATCGTAGATAAAGCACTGCTCCATAGGCCTTTTCTGATGCATCTGAAAAGACATGTATTTCCGTTTTTGCCTCTTCAGAAACACCAACCCATCGAGGGACTTTCATGTCCAAACATGATGGTAAGGTTGATACCCACATTTGCCAACGTTTACCAAGATCGGGAGGTAAGAGCTCATCCCATTCAATCCCTCTTGACCAAATTTCCTGGAAAATTTTTTTTGCAGTGAGAGAGACAGGTGACAATAGACCCAGTGGGTCATAGAATCTTGCAGTGCTTCTAAGAACTTCTCGCTTAGTGGCAGGACGATCTCTAATATAGTTTATGACATTAATGTGGATAATACTGAACATATCAGTCGATGTATCCCAGTGAATTCCTAGAACCTCTGTATCTGTAACATTTATGACACCTTCTGATTGCCAAATTTCAATCAGTTGTTTTGAGTTTTTGGCCCATTTTGCCATTGGTAGGCTAATGATACCCATAAGTGAGATAAGTTCATAATATAAGGAAGTCACAGCATTGTCATCTTCAGCACCTGCTACAAAGTCATCCATATACATGTTATTTTCAACAAGAAAAGCAGCTTGAGGAAAATTCCTTTTGTACATTGTAGCAAGTTCTTTTAGTGTGGCTGCAAGAAGAAAGGGGCTACAAGTTAGTCCAAAAGGTAGTCGGGTGAAGCGGTATGTAATCTTTTCGTTCGTCGTAATGTAGTTTCCTTGTTTATCCATGATTACTTTATACCAAAAAAACCTTGTTAAGTCTCGGTCTTTTCTATGTAGAACTAACTGTAGAAAAGCTTGTTTAATATCAGCAATCAAAGCAACTGGATATAAGCGGAATCTTAATAATATTGAAAGAATATCTGGAAGTAAATTAGGGCCAATTTCCAAAGAGTCATTCAGTGAATGTACAGCATTTTCGTGGGAAGAACCATCAAATACAATCCTCCATTTGATAACACCTAATCTTTCTTTCTTTACTGCATGATGTGGCAAATAAAATATGTCATTTGATGTTTGTTCAGGAGGGGCAACCTCTACATATCCCTTTCTTAAGTGGTCTATCATTTGCATTTCATAAATGTGTTTTAAGTTATTGTCCTTTGTAATCTTTTTCTCCAGTGAAATAAATCTATTCTCTGCTAGTGAGAGATTATCAGGCACAATAATGTTGGGTTTTCTAGGTAAAGAAACCACTCTCCTATTGTCTTCAATGCAGTAATATTTTGAGAAATCGTGCAATAAAGCTAGTTCTTTCGGATTTGGAGTCTTTGTTTGGTCTGCTGTGATTCCCATTGTTTTTAAATCCCAGAAACGTCTTAAAATATTGTCTGTTGATGTCATTGAATCCAAACTAACATAGTTTGTTATCACAGGGTTTGCCATGGTGTTTGACTTACACCCACTAAGAATCCAACCCATAGTTGAAGGTATCAGTACAATGGATGGTGTTAAGCGAATAGGAGGGGAATCTTTAATGATTTTCCAATAGTGATCTGCTCCAATAAGGATCTCAATAGGAAGATCTTCTGTGTCGTCCTTTGGGTCTGCTAACTGAAGTTTTCGATCATACACTTGTTTTGTTATTTCAGGTGGGACAGTTGGGTGAGCAGCAAATGAGTATGTGCTTTCAAATGCAGTCAGAGATATTGTGGAATTTTTAAATATTCCTTTCAGGGTGAATTCTACAACTCTACGACACATTGAAGTTACACATGGTATTTCAAAGGCATTGACAGATATGTCACGATGTTCTAAAGTTTTCAAATCTAGTTCATCAATGAGAAACTTTGAAATGAAACTCGACTGACTGCCACTATCTAGAACACAGCGAGTGAGTCTGCTTAATCCTGTTGGTCCACTGACCCAAACTCGAGCTGTCTGAAGATATGTAAAATCTGCTGAATTTACATCGATTTTCCCTACAGAAGTAGTGGTAACTTGCTGAGAAGGTGAATTAGAAGTGGTAGTATCAGTACAAATCGCTTTATGGTGACGTTTCTTGCACTTAGAACACGAAACCTTCCCCTTCTTACTGCAGGTTTTAGCACTATGACCTCGTTTTAGGCATATAAAACAACGATTATCTTGCTTTAATTTGTCAATACGTTGTTGGATGTCTGTTACTAAATTGCAGTCTTGAGCCCAATGAGTGCGAGCGTCACAAAATATACAATATGGTTGTACATCTTGTTTAATTTTCCGAGAGGTTTTAGCTTGTTTTGAATTTATGTGAAATGTCGCAGCAGTGGGCGTGTAGTTAGAAGATAGTGGCTGTTCTCCACGAATTTTTTGTGCAGTAAGAGCACCCTGAACTTCTTCCTCCAAAAAAATAAGTAATTTCAATACATATCCTTCCGATATTTCGGTTCTTCTAGCATGAATAACCCATTTTTGACACATTTCGGCAGGAAATGCTCGTAAAATTTTCGGTGTGAGAACTTTGCCGTAAGCTACAACATCTTCCCCCAGGGCACGCAGCGCTTGAATACGGCGGTTACACTCTAGGAATGTACAGTTCAGCGTTTCAGGTGTCTCTGACTGTACTGGCTGTAGCGCATCCAAATAATCGAGGTGCGCCTGTATAATACGGTTGTTATCTCCGTACCGATGCAGTAAAATTTTCTTTGTTTCTTCGTATGTGTTAGCTGTAATAGGTATTCCATCTACTAACAACTTCGGTTCTCCTGACAGATACCCTCGAAGGAAAACATGTTTATTAACTGTGGAAAGCGATGGGTCTTTATCAATAGTTGATTCAAATTGCTCCCAGAAGCGGGACCACATTTCGATATCTCCACAAAATGGTTCAAGCTTAATGGCAGGTAGCTTTACTGAATGCATGCCTGCAGTGGAGTGTATGGGAACTGTAGGTGACGTGATATTCATTTGCGATGTTACGGCTGAAAGCTTGCAATTGATTGCTTTTGTAGCCTTATGTATTGCGTGTTTAATTTTGTCTATATATTCCTCACAGATAGATACGTCTGCGTCATATTCATCATCACTTAAGAGATCGTGAATAACGTCATCTAAGGAAGTGAGCTTCTCTAAAGTATCTTGAAGACGTTCTATGTAGTGTTCAAAATCGTCCATTGGACTTTCTGTCGTAAGTTCATCGACAGCCGTACAAAACCGCGTAGCATTCGTCCTCTCCCTAGTTCTTTTTCTTTTAAAGTTTGTTAGCTGTTTCCCGGTATCTATCTCGTCTGGCATTATTAAGGAACTGCTTTTGTGTTGGCGTAAGCGTAATTGAATCTTTTCCTATCAATTAGTTATTCAAACCGAAAGATTTCACACTTTTGATATTAGCAAAGTTCGTGAATTATGCCGTTATTGCTAACATTCCTTTGAGGCAAGGAGTTCATAAAATCGTATTATATTGGAATAGACTTATCTTGTGATGTGGTCCGACGTCGTATCCCGCTTCCAGCAGCGTGAAGTAAGCTTTTTATCGTCAAAATTGCGTAAAAAATCGTAATTTTTTTCACAAGTTTCGGCACCAAATATGACGAACACACAACCCCGTGATTCCAATCCTTAACAACCACTGTTTATTTCAGAGAATAATACATCACAGAATACGTAACATAAATCATGGAACATCAATGAATATAAAAGATTTATAAATATATCAAAAGTTAACCCGCAACACAGGCATAGCGTGTAATGTTGGCAACAGAACAGTTGTTAGCACGCGGGAATGAATCCGACCAATTGTGGCAAATTTTGATGTAGCCAATGATATTTTAACGGCATATTTGCTTTCTGTTCATAGTAAATATAATTAATTTGAAAAATCTAGTTTCAGACACATTAAAATTAATGCGAATTACGATGATTTCAATGTATATCAGTGGAATGGAGAATCGGTTTGGAAATAGTGTTAGAAAATGTCAGCACAAGAAAAATTCATTGTTTCCATGAACGAAACACGTTTTATTACCTTCACTAGACTTATTTATTTACGACAGGACGATATACCAGTAAGTACTTGTAAATGAGAAGATGCTGACAAGAAAACGCTAAAAGATTTGCGACAACCAACGTTTTAATGAACTAAGCGCTAGATATTCGTTGTCAACATAGCATTACTCTTTGAAAATCGAATCATATAGAGTGACGGACTTCCTTTTTTGTCCTGACTGTGAACTAAATAATTACTGCTGTTCCTAATCTACGGTTGATAGTGTCTCGATGTATCCTTGTGCGGTCAATAAATCAGTTATCCTCGTGTAACAGTGCACTGGGAATTAGCGACATATTTGGGGAAACTAATGCTGTTCCTCTCTATGGTTGTCAGGTTCTTGATGTACCTATCTTCTTGTTACAGAGCACTTGGAATTCGCGGCATAATCTACACTTGGCTCCATCAGTAACGATCAGTCAATGGAAAAACATATCTAGCCAGTGAAGCATGATGCCAAATATTTATTTTAAAGTTTTTCAGCCTCTCCCAGACCTAAATCCTGGCTACGACCTTGATGTAGGTGCATTAATGAGGTGGTAGGGAGAAAGTATGGAAAACATAGTTACATTTTTGTGTGACTGTACGTATTTTCTCTCTCTGCCATCTGGCAACACTGACACAACATACTGCTCAAACACACATGTTCAACTAACTCATGACTGGTATATACACGGTTTGGCCTGGACCCTCTGAGTCAACTGAGTGAACTGAGCGCAATGAAAAGCGTAATGGTTAAAGTGGGAAATCCGGCTTCAAATGCCAACTACCTGCATGTGCCACCAATAAACTACACACCTCATGCTAATTCACATCCGAAATTGCGAATAGATTGTTTAAATTCTTAGAATCTGTAATTACCGTAGTGTCTGAAGAACATTTGTATTCCTATAACAATTATAATCCGTTCACCTCAGTGTGCACAAAACGCATCAAAATCTCAGAATATTCTATAATTTAAATTCACTTTCTTAGATTCACGCTAGTAGGCCTAAGCAAAGAAATTGTTCGTCATTAAACAACTCGCCAATCGATTCTGTGCTTCAGAAATATTTATAAAAATCAGATATATGTGTCTTTATAGGGTTTCCCCGATCCTGATGTGAATGACTGTCGGTGTAGGTTGCTTGTATTGCTTAAAGGATTGGTTTCTGGCCAGGTTCCCACCTTCAGATCAATTTTTTTTATAGAATAACTTTCCCTTTCTGAACACGATGTTCAATTACTACAGTGAACATCAGAAACGGACAAGTTACTCTGTAACTGTAGGGGAAAAAAAAAGAAGACTGGCTGATGGGCAACTAGCCCGAAAACACTCATTTAATGAATACAATAACTTTCTTTCCTCTAAAATTACAGCTTACTTTTAAAAAAATGTTTCCACAATATCAGATTTTAGGCAGAATAATCACAACATACTAAACAGAACTACTTCATAGCAAATATGAAAATGACACATAAGCAGCTACCACAAAAGTCAAACAAAATTGAACTCGCCGAACTAGCCGCATAGACAGTATCATACGAAAACTGACATATTTTCTCTATTGCAGTTAAATTCTCGGAGAAGAAACTTCTGAATCCTAACACACTAGATGTCACTACAATACTTCACTGAAAATTCACTTACTATTAAATATAAAACTTATCTACCTACAACTAAGACATATCTCTCGATATTACTGAAACATAAGCCCAGTTGGGCAAAAAGGAAAATTTTACTATCATTGCATGTTCTTTACTAATACACTATGCTTTAGAAATTCAAACCCATTCTGTCCAACTGCACTTCCAAAAACAAGGAAAAATCTTCAGATCAACAGTAAACAGCTGTTTAAATCGGTAGAGTACACAAATAATGGATTAAAAGTGCAGTTTATGCTTACGCGACTGGCGCTTGACGTGTGCCCGTTGGCGGGATGATTGACGTGAGGTCAAGGCATCCAACGAGGAGTCGCGTTCGGGCGGCCAATAAGAAAGAGCTTTAGTCTTTATAGTGTGTAAACATGTAGTACTTACGAGGATAATTAGTATACTCACCGGACAAGGGTACATCAAGAATTTGTCAATTACAGAGCAGATAGAGCACTATTTATTTACTTCTTGGTGGGCACGAAAGATAATTCCCCTCATTCTCTGACAATGGGTTTTGAAAGAGCAAGCATCTTTTCTGTTCACCATGAAATAAATAATTAATGCTGTTCCTGCTCTTTGGTTGACTGGTTGTCCGGTGAGTAAATTAATTACCCTCGTAAATATTAATATGTTTGTAAATATAAAGAGACTTAACTGCTGCGGCTATCAGTCCTTTGGCTTAAAAAATACTTAAACTAACTTATGCTAAGGATAACACACACACACAGTCATGCCCTAGGCAGGATCTCCAACTGCGAGAAATCGCGCGCTTCGTAGCAAGGCGCCTTAGAGCGCTCGGCATTTTCGTGAATACTACATGTCAATTGTCGGCTTTACAGTATATCACTTCGTCACGGTCGCACCTTCCATATATATCATAAAAGCGGTAAAAACGCAACTAGTTCGGATTATAAATGAAATATCTATTACACTGTCAGTACGCTGCACACAAACACCAGAACAATTTTTAACACTGGCACCAAAATTTGCTTGACATCAAACACACAGGTCACACCTATATTCAAGAAAGGCAGTAGGAGTAACCCACTAAACTACAGGCCTATTTCACTGACGTCAATTTGCAGCAGGGTTTTGGAACATATCCTGTATTCAAATATTATGAATTATCTCGAACAGAACGATCTATTGACCCAAGGTCAACACGGATTTAGAAAATATCGTTCATGCGAAACCAACTAGCTCTTTATTCACACGAAGTGATGGGTGCTATCGACAAAGTTTCGCAAAACGATTCCGTATTTCTTGATTTCCAGAAAGCTTTTGACACCGTACCTCACAAACGGCTTTTAATCAAATTGCGTGGTTATGGTATATCGCCCCAAATTTGCGATTGGATAGGGGATTTCTTGTCAGAGAGGACACAGTTCATAGTAATCGATGGTAAGGCATCGACTAAAACAGAGGTGATATCGGGCGTTCCACAGGGTAGTGTTATTGGTCCTCTGCTGTTCCTTATTTACATAAACGATTTAAGGGAAAATCTAAGTAGCTCTCTTAGGTTGTTTGCAGATGACGCCGTCATTTACCGTCTAGTAAAATCATCTGAAGATCAAAACCAACTCAGAACGATCTGAATAAGATATCAGTACGGTGTAAAAATTGGCAATTGACTCTAAATAATGAGAAGTGTGAAGTCGTCCACATGAGTACGAAAAGAAATCCGTTAAACTTTGTTTACAACATAAATCAATCAAGTGTGAAGGCCGTAAACTCCGCAAAATACCTAGGAATCACTATTACTTCAGACTTAAACTGGAAAGAACACGTAGATAATATCGTGGGAAAGGCGAACCAGAGACTGCGTTTTATTGGCAGAACCCTTAAAAAATGCAACAGAACTACTAAAGAAACTGCATACACTGCGCTTGTCCGTCCAGTTTTGGAGTATTGCAGCCCAGTGTGGGATCCTTATCAGGTGGGTTTGACGGAGGACATCGAAAGAGTCCAAAGAAGGGCAGCTCGTTTCGTATTGTCACGATACAGGGGAGACAGCGTTACGGAAATGATACAGGATCTGGGATGGGAATCATTACAACAACGGCGAAATCAGAGCACGAACAGAGAGATTCAGGTGTTCTTTCTTCCCGCGCGCTATTCGAGAATGGAATGGGAGATAAATAGTATAATTGTTGTTCGATGAACCCTCTGCCAGGCACTTAAATGTGATTTGCAGAGTATCCCATGTACATGTAGATGTAGATGTAGATTGGCCGCGTGAACGCGACTCCTCATTGGCTACCTTTACCTCTCGTCATTCATCGCACCGTTGCCAACGTCTACATGTCAAGCGCCATTCGAGTACATGTAAACTGCAGCCAAATAATGTTCAAACATGATCCCTTGCCGTAACTTCACTTGAAAGCAACAGGGCGTGAAATAACATTCCTGATCAGAGGGGAGCAGCAAAAGGGGAGATGGGACCCTATGTGTTGTTATAGCCATCGGGCCTTATTGCATTTGCTTCGTGCTCACCGATCTGCTCCTACGAATTTCACGACGGAGTTTCGTCCGAATGACAAAATTTAGTACAGGGTCTACAAAAAAGCCACGTTTTTGGCATCCGGCATTGTACTCAGATCATCTATCATCTGGCAGAGCGTCCTACAAGGCGCGTCTGAAAAGTTCGGTGAATGGCCCCATATTTTACAAACCGCGCTAGCGAGGATGAGGTGCCCGCACATACACATCCACTACGTTTACATGCAACACATCTACCGGGAGACGAAAACCGATTTTCGTAAACCGTTTTTCGTTGTCGTGTTTACATGTGACAGCCTGAATCGGATTTCTTAGCCCACTTAATATGGCGGTTGAAAAACAGCTGATCAGTTCCTGATTTAGTTAGCACAATCGCTATTTCTCTTTATTTAAATAAAGAATGGTTTTTTGAGCCCATGTAAATGGGGTGATTGAGAGACATGCCAATATCGCCACTATCTTGCTAAGCACTGCAGTGAAGCTGTGATACACGCAGCGACCCAGCTGACAGGGTCAGTGTAAAAACTCGCGTCACTGCGACATGGAGCAATGGAGCAACGCGTTAACACCGAGTTTTGTTTCAAATGACCTAGTTAGTGCATGGTATTGAAGCAGTGAGTAAAAAGTGTGTGTTTGAGTGGTTGCAGATATCCGACAACGCATAACCGCTGTGCTTCGAGCGATTCCACAAGAAACGTTTGCTGACAGTTTCCAACAGCTATGCAAGAATGTCATCTACATCTACATCCATAATCCGCAAGCCACCCGATGGTGTGTGGCGGAGGGTATCTTGAGTACCAGTATCGGTTCTCCCTCCTATTCGAGTCACGTATTGTTTGTGGAAAGAAAGATTGTCGGTATGCCTCTGTGTGGGCTCTAATCTCTCTGATTTTATCTTCATGATTTCTTCGCGAGATATACGTAGGAGGGAGCAATATACTGCTAGACTCCTCGGTAAAGGTATGTTCTCGAAACTTCGACAAAAGCCCGTACTGAGCGACAGAGCGTCTCTCCTGCAGAGTCATCGAGTCTTCGACTGGAGCTTATCGATCATTTCCGTAACGCTTTCTCGATTACCAAATGATCCTGTAACGAAGCGAGCTGCTCTCCATTGGATCTTTTCTACTTCCTCTGTCAACCCCACCTGGTACGGATCCCACACTAGTGAGCAGTATTCAAGCTGTGGGCGAACAAGTGAACTGTAACCTACTTCCTTTTTCGGACTGCATTTCCTTAAGATTCTTCCAATGAATCTAAGTCTGGCATCTGCTTTACCGACGATTGATTTTATATGGTCGTTCCATTATAAATCACTCCTAATTCCTAATCCCAGATAATATATGGAATTAACTGCTTTCAGTTGTTGACCTGCTAAAGTGTAGCTACGTGATACAGGATCTTTCTATGTATTCGCAGCACATTACACTTGTCTACATTGAGATTAAATTGCCATTCCCTGCACCATGCGTTAGTTGGATGCAGATCCTCCTGCATTTCAATAAAATTTTCCACTGTTACAACCTCTCTACATACTACAGCATCATCCGCAAAATGCCTCAGTGAACTTCCGATGTTATCCGCGAGGTCATTTATATATATCGTGAACAGCAACGGACCCACGACACTCCCCTGTGACACACTGACATCATTCTTACTTCGGAAGACTTCTCTCCATTGAGAATGACATGCTGCATTCTGTTATCTAGGAACTCCTCAATCCAATCACACAATTGGTCTGATAGACCATAAGCTCTTACTTTGTTCATTAAACGTCTGTGGGGAAGTGTCATACGCCTTGTGGAAGTGAAGAAACACAGCATCTACCTGAGAACCCGTGCCTAAAGCTCTCTGAGTCTCGTGGGCGAATAGCGTGAACTGAGTTTCACACGATCGCCTTTTTCGAAACCCATGCTGATTCCTACAGAGTAGATTACTATTCTCCAGAAATGTCATTATACTCGAACGTAATACATGTTCCAAAATTCTACAACTGACCGACGTTAGAGATATAGGCCTATAGTTCTGCACATATGTTCGACGTCCCTTCTTAAAAACAGGGATGACCTGCGCCATTTTCCAATCTTTCGGAACACCACTTGAAGAAGGGGGGTAAGGTCCTTCGCGTACCGTGTGTAAAAACGAACTGGTATCCCATCTGGTCCTGCGGCCTTTCGTGTTTTGAGCGATTTTAATTGTTTTTCTATTCCCCTGTCAATTATTTCGATATCTTCCATTTTGTAATCTGTGCGGCAATCTACAGAAGGAACCACAGTGCAATCTTCCTCTGTGAAACAGCTTTGGAAAAAGTCATTTAGTAATTCAGCCTTTAGGGTGTCATCCTCTGATTCAATGTCATTTTCGTCACAGACTGTCTGGAGATTTATTTTGATCCACCTACCACAGAAGTGTATTGTAGTGAATGGCGATTAGTTTCAAGACCAGTAAAGGTATTTTGTTTGCAACTCTTGTTTCATATATTCCCTGAGACCATTCACCGAACTTTCGAGACGCACCTTGTATTCGCGGCAACGCAGGCACGTACCACTATCATCAGATACGGCGCCACGAATTCAGTAATGCTGCCGTAGACTCCAGAATGAACAACTGCTGGGTGGGCGCAATGATAATGCCCACAACCTGGTGTGGGGAATCAGCGACACTAAAGCCCTTTCTACACGGGAAGTGAGAGCTTACGAGATTGCCTATGATACACCAGTCACGCCGTAGGCGTCCACTTGCACAACATGCACGCATACGATCGCTAGTAGACGGAATAAGATGGATCCTTTTCTCATACATACGAAAGTGCTTCGCGCATGCGCAGACGACCGAATGGGGAACCCAGCTGACAAACTTATCCAAGTAAGGAATTTGTTTGAGAATGTGTACTTGTCTCCTGCTCAGAGAAACGTAGTTTTTCGACTCAGTCGTAAGTATTTTAGGAGGTGTTACTATAGAGGAATTGCATTAAAAATTTAATATAACCTGTGTACAATTTTTATTGAATACAGAAATATAGCTGTTAATATGAAATTCAAACAAACGTAGAGCGAATGTAAATCAAGAAAATTTCACTGATTTATCCATCGCTCCTTGGTAGTGCTACATCACACTTACTTAAAAGTAGAATTTTGTGTATGTTCTACACGTTCATTTCCACGTAGTTACCCGGTTTTCGGCTTACTAGAACATATTCAGACTCTAAACTACGTCGAAAGCCGGTTATTTAAATAAAAGTTAGTATGCTGATCTACCAAGAACCGTCGAAAGAATCAGTCAAAATATCCAAATCAGTTTGTTGTACATACCAAGAGCTGTATCTCTGTGCCCAATAAAAATTGGACACACGTTATATGAAATTTTAACTGAAAATCGCCTTTATTACCATCTTCTAAAATATTTGCTATTTTTCCTGAAGCACGCTGTAGTTAACAGATGAAATACTTGTTTTTGGTGCGCATTATTTGAAGCTTAATCGAAGTGAAAGGTTATGTATGTAGACACCTGAGCTTATTCATCATATACATAGGCGCCACAAACCGCAGGGGATGGAAGTATGTGATCGCATTTTATAATGAGGACGTTAACACATGTGAGCGACGTAGTTACACATGAACTGCACGAAAATAATTAAATACAGTTTCACAGTAGCACTCTAAAACACAAATAAATGTTTTAATCATCACAATATATCATACAGTTGCGAAAAGTGATGTTAACGCGGCAACAAACGAAGTAGACCCTTGAAGCAGACGACTCCACAAATGCCTAACGTTTGAACTCTTCTTTGTAGTTCGACGGTCTATCGCAAGGGGCACTGCAGCTGACAACGACTTCCTTGTGCGTGTAGCACGTCTCGTATAGAACGGGCTTTATAGCGGAGGTCAGTAACTTATAGAATATTTGGCTGAAAGCAATATTGCCGCGAGAGACCACGAACACCGACTGCCGGCGTGGCGCAAGGAATAGCATCACGGACTGCGGTGCTGAAGGTCGCCGCTTCAATCCCGTGCACCGGCGAAAATTTATTTCTTTGTAATTAACAATTCCAGAAGGTTCTACATCTAATTCTACTTGTTTCATATTTTAACTGTTCTTCTAATTTCTGGTATAAATAGCAGAGCACTCTGCCTGAGAGGCAGTCAGTGCTGCGTGCATGTTAAGGTCGTAATAAACGTGGTTTCAGTATAAGTGGTGTGTTTAGTTGCCTTCGAGGTCAAGCCTGCTTCCCTTTCAACGCGACAATATGAAGATTTTGGAGCAGAGAACCTATGTTTAGGGACATTAGAAGGGCAGAAGTTGTAGCGGCGGTTGATATATGAAATACGCGGCACAGTTATGTAGACTCACATATACCTGGGCGCGGCAACGCCACCGTCGCCAGTGCAGCGTGCAGTGTGGGTGTCGCCGCCTGCAGAAGCCACGCCGGTGGATATCGACGGCAGCCACCGCGTGACGGCCGTCCATTCAACGTCGCAGGCCCTCGCTCGCTCAACCTTTGCCCTATAGGAGCCCTGCGCCCTTTTCTGGCGGTTTTCCTGCCGCTCGCAACACCCATTGACGGGGCGCGGGCTGGTCTGCTCCGTCAGTTACGCAGCCAGCCTCCTCATTCTCCACGGCACAGCATTCTTCGGTAACGACGATTTAAGTGGGGAAGGATGCGGTATCCGAAGTAGGGATGGGAAAAACCGACCGATTAAAACCGATACCGGTATTTTAGTTTTGAATAACCGGTTTTTTTTCGGTATTTATTTGGTGTCGGTTGAAACCGGTTTCTTTTAGTTATTGCCAAGAACCGGGTAAAAAAACCGGTACGATTACCTCCTGTAGTAGTGGTTCAAAATGTAAATAATTTAAAAAAAATTGAAACTAACAGACCCTAATATTTAGGGCTATTCCTAAAATTTCCACTGCTGTTATCGCAGAAACTAAGAAAAGCGATCAATGTTAATTTATGAACAATACCCGCAATCAGAAACGCGCAACAAACGCGGGGCATAAGAACGTAAGAACTGGGGCAGCTATTGAGGCATTGATGCACCTGTTGGCCTGTAGCGTGGCCTATTAGACGACGCGCGTGCACCGACAGTGTACAAGACTTGACTCCATCTGGTCATGCGGCAGTTCCTTGCTGTCGTCGCCAGACATCGGTTGTGTCTTAAATGTTAAGTCCCATAAGCTCTACAAACATTTGAACATTTATCTTAAATGACACCATCCCGAGTATGGAACTACTTCACGAAGTACGGGAGGAGTGAGAAACAATGCTCCATTTGCTTTAAAAAGCTGAAAACGGGTGAAGGTACTATAAACATGCTATGTCATTTAAGGAGAAAGCATCCAAAATGTTCTTTGGAAGAGAAGCTTGGAATACTAACTTTTAATGTATTATCATATTGTTATGCTAACAAGTTTTATTAATGTGATTTCTTGAAAACGAGGGGCTTTTTTAATATCCAATATGGGTTTAGGTAACATTGATCATGTGGTGCGACGCGAGGTAGCCGTGCGGTCTGAGGCTTCATGTCACGGACTGCGCGGCTGCTCCATTTGGAGGTTCGAGTCCTCCCTCCTCCCTCGGTCATGGGTGTATATGTTGTCCTTAGCGTAAGTTAAAGTTAGATTAAGTAGTTTGTAAGTCTAGGGACCGATGACCTAAGCATTTAGGTCTTATAACAACTCACACCCATTTGAACATTCTTTGATCATGTGGTACAGAGCTTTCCTAGTTCAACTTGCGTAAATTTACACTGACAACAATCATACTGTTAGTCGGAACTGTGACTTTATTTTTCGAAATACTTCTGCAGCACTGATTGAAGTTTATTTACTAACTGTAACTTTTATATGTTGTGTGTATAACAAGATATTCGTATGCGCTGGCTCACAAGTCCAACTTACGGAGTGGTTGGCCCAATATTCGCAACTGCCGGATGGAAATACTAGGCCTGTAAATCTGTATGCTTCGTATATCGTCTACGGACTCCTGGCTAGGCTTACACACACTCAAGAAGGCGTAGTATTGGGAGGGGAAAGACTACTGATTTGTCGTATAAGGTAAATTTACCTAAATTTCGTAAGTTTCGGTTTCGGCCGAAACTAGAAGAACCGACGATTACGGTTTCTGTTTCGTTCGAACTCTACTGGAAATAATAGCAATAAAAACCGAAAACCGGTTATTTAAAAACCGGTTATCTTGAGCAATTTTTACGATGCGGTTAAACTGGAGATGAAATGAACAGATATAACCGAAAACCGGTTGTTTCAGCGATAACCGCCATCCCTAATCCGAAGCCTTAGACCGTGCCCACTTCAAAGACTGTGTCGCTACCACGCGCCGTACCGAGTACATTACGCCACCGACGGCTTACGTGGGCGCTATGAAGAGCACGTGAAACTTCGCCCAGCGAGAGCCAAGAGTCCCCTACTATGTGGGGGCATAGTTCTGTGTGAAAAAAATCGCACTGACGTGTTTTACGGCCCACTTTAGATTTGTAGTTTTATAAGTTTTTGCAAACATTTTGGACCAAAATAATAATCTAAATAATATAAAATTAATAAGAGTGTCTGCAACCCTTGAAGGAAAAAAAATAGGTACTGGCGCGATCTGAACCACTGACCTTCAGGGTCACTGTCCAACACATTGCCCACTACGCTACAGCTAACAGTTAGAAGCTATGTTCTTTAATCTCACACTATTGATGGCCGTTGTTAACTGATGCTAATATGGCATTTGTAGACACTAGATTATCATTTATCGTACGAAGAACGACGTTCAAACAACTTACTGTTATACTGCCCGTAAGTTATTTGAACATTCATTACGTCGGGAAAAGTTAAAGTCTCACGAAGAACGACGTCTTTTTGTTAATTCTTCAGTGTGCCATTGCTTTGAAATGACAACGTGTAAGTCTCAATAAGCAAATCATCAAATACGCAACGCAAGATGGCGTATGCCAGAGACAATTCTGGGCGAGGAATGTCACGTGACATCTCCGAACGGCTGGTTTTCGTTAATGTAATGGAGGGTGTCAAAACTCCGTTATATTTGCAAATATCTCTCAAACAATACGACATATGAAAAAAAAAACCATAAGGGAACAAAGTTGTAGAGAATTTTCTCCTCTACAAATTCGTTTATTCAATTCTCGCGTCCGTCAGATGAACGGCTAATTTTCAATTAAAATTACATTACAAACGGCTTTTTTGTATTACTAACGTATTTCTTGTCCGAAATATTTCAAAAAGCGAGGTTCTGGTCTCTGGTAGTCAACAATTATGTCTGTAAAATTTGGCGCCGATCGGTTGAACGGTTCGACCTAAAAAGCGGGAACACGCTACAGCCAGACAGTCATCGTCAAATCGCCGTTATTTTTACAAATATCTCTGCAACGATGCAAGATATGGAAAAAAACCACAATAGAGCGAAGTTGTAGAGAATTTTCCCCTCTACCAATTAGGTTCTCTACCAATTATGTTATTCAATTTTCGTGTCAGATGAACGGTTCGTTTGCAATTACAATATTATATTACAAACGGCTTTTTAGGTATTACTACCGTATTTTTCGTCCGAAAAATTAGAAAAAAGGAGGTTCTGGTCTCTGGCGGCCTACAATTACGCGTGCAAAATTTGGTGCTGATCGGTTGAACGGTTCGTCATAAAAAGAGGGAACACGTTACGGACAGACAGACAGACGTCCCAAAATCACCGTTATTTTTACAGATATCTCTGAAACGATACGAGATATGAAAAAAAAAAAAAAAAAAAAAAAAAAAAAAAAAAAAAAAAAAAAAAAAAAAAAAAAAAAACACCATAAGAGAGCAACGTTGTAGAGAATATTCTCCTCTACAACAGCGGTTATTCAATTTTCGTGTCAGATGAATGGTAAAGCCGTTATTTTCATTTAAATTTCGAGCTGTCAAAGACGATCGCAAAGGCCCACATTTAGTGTTACTACCGTAACCTTAAGTGGGCCTTAAGTGTGACATGATACATATAAAAGTAGAATGTGAATAAGTCATATCCTTATTTTCCTACATAATTTACAAGTACATTGAAACATTTCTCAAACCGCTTTGCCGGCCGCAGTGGCCGAGGGGACTGAGGCGCTTCAGTGACGGTCTGCACGGCCACTACGGTCGGGGGTTCGAATCCCCCTTCGGGCATGGATATTTGTGCCGTCCATAGTTGTAGATAGTTCATAAGTAGTTTGTAAGTTTAGGGACTGATGACCCCGTAGTTAAGTCCCTTAAGCTTAACAAACATTTGAACATTTTGAACAAACCGCTTTATAAGCTTAAAAGAGCTGTCCAAGAAAGAAATCAGGGCTTTGCATAAGGGAAGAAGCGTTTAACGGCTATATTGTAAATAAAAATAATTAACCATCGTTAGTAAATTTTTGGTAGAAGCCGACCTCGGGGAAGATCAGTTTGGGTTCAGGAGAAATGTAGGAACACGGGAGGCAATACTCACTTTACGGCTTATCCTAGAAGATAGATTAAGGAAAGGCAAACCTACATTTCTAGCTTTTGTAGATTTGGAGAAGGCTTTTGACAATGTTGATTGGAACAAACTCTATCAAGTTCTGAAGCAAGCAGGTGTAAAATATAGGGAACGTAAGGTTATTTACAACTTGTACAAAAACCAGACAGCGGTTGTCAGGGTTGAAGGGCATGAAAGGGATGCAGTGGTTGGAAAGGGAGTAAGACAGGGTTGTAGTCTTTCTCCATTGTTGTTCAATTTGTACATTGAGCAAGCTATAAAGGAAAGCAAGGAGAAATTTGGAGAAGGAATTAAAGTTCAGGGTGAAGAATTAAAAACATTGCGTTTTGCCGACGACATAGTAATTCTGTCAGATACAGCAAAGGACCTGGAAGAGCAATTAAACGGAATGGACAGTGTGCTGACAGGTGCATATAAGATGAACATTAACAAGAGTAAAACTAGGGTAATGGAGTGCAGTGTAAAAAAATCAGGTGATGCTGAAGGAATTAGATTGGGAAACAAAGCAATAAAGGAGGTAGATGAGTTCTGTTACTTGGGCAGTAAAATAACAAATGATGGTCGCAGTACAGAGGATATAAAATGCAGAATGGCAATGGGTAGAAAAGCGTTCTTGAAAAAGAGAAATTTGTTAACATCGAATATTGATTTAAACCTAAGGAAGTCCTTTCTGAAGGCATTTGTATGGAGTGTTGCCTTGTATGGGAGTGAGACATGGACGATAAACAGTGCGGACAGGAAGAGGATTGAGGCTTTTGAAATATGGTGCTACAGAAGAATGCTGAAGATTAGGTGGGTGGATCGCGTAACTAATGAGGAGGTACTGAACAGAATTGGGGAGAAAAGAAATTTCTGGCATACCTTGACTAAAAGAAGGGATAGATTGGTAGGACACATTCTTAGACATCAAGGAATTGTGAATTTAGCGTTGGAGGGAAGTGTGTGGGGAAAAAATCGCAGGGGAAGACCAAGAGATGGATACAGTAAGCAGATTCAGACAGATGTAGGTTGTCGTTCTTATGTGGAGATGAAGAGGCTTGCCCAGGATAGGGTATTGTGGAGAGCTGCATCAAACCAGTCTCCGGACTGAAGACCACAACAACAACAGTAAATTTTGGACTCGAAAAATTTACTGATAAAAGATCGTAACTGTCTGTCAACTCTTCAAGTTCGAAATAAAGTTCACAGACCTGCCCTGTTACTATCGAAGAGTTTAATTAGTTCACTAATTTAACTGTACAAGTTGATTAATAACTTTGATTTGACGCGGCGGAGCGGCCGGACGCATTGAGGAGCTAAGCTATGATGCCCGACGCTGTCCCCGTCGGGGGCTCGAATCCCCCCTCGGGCATGTATGTATGTGCTGTCTTTAGTATAAGGTAGTTCATAAGTAGTTTGTAAGTTTAGGGACTGATTACCCCGCAGTTAAGTCCCAGAAGCTGAAGAAACTTTTGAACATTTGGAATAACTTTGATTTGTAGTGCAGTGATTACTTCATTGAAGATTGGTGATGCAAACTGGATTCAGCTGTAATTGTGTGATTAAAATGTACACTTTTGATTATCGTTTTGAAAGTAACTGACTTTTGATCTTTGCTGTGGGTTTTGTTATACCATGACAATTGCAGTACACATGTCTCTGATTAAATATTTTAATATGAGAATGAATATACTGTCATTAATGGAAATTTCCGTGACACACAATAAAGACTGATTGAAGTTCTATCTGTTCAAATTTAATCGGCACTGAATGATAGAACAAAGAATGTCTTAGCCACTTGAAGTTCACTACTCAAGTTATTTTCTTATCTGTACACTTTTAAATTATTGTTGCAATTTATTATCAAAAGGTTAGTTAGGTTGCTCAAGGATTTTCGTTTAAAAAACAACGTTTGATACTCTTGTTTAACTCTTATTATTTAACACAAATGCTATATCCGTTCACATTACGAAAACAGTTTAGTACTCATCTTTAGGTGAGAATCCTCAACAGTTACTTCCAGTACAATTATGATTTCACCAACAATCACAGACATCCATACATAACTCTGCTGAACATGCTCTCCTTAAGAGGCAATACAAATTTATACAAATGTTCATCATGTGTCCATTCCATTCGAGTGAGTCTATTCCGCGATACGCGAATTTGTCTCACGACAGAGACACGTTACGACAGTGGCGTAACTAGGACTTGGCTTTGGGGGGGGGGGGGGGAATATATCTGCTTGACTTGCTAAATTTTAGTCAGTTTCCAGAAATACTACCGTCTACCACTTCCGCTGAAGAAACTAATTCACTCCCATCCAATGAAAGATTTTTGTAAAACACCCCAAGTTTTCAATCTTTACCTTTACCAGATTCCTGTTATACGATTATTTTCTTTTTTTCCGGGTTCTGGGGGGGGGGGGTTTCTGTCCCCCTCCCCCCCATAGTTACGCCACTGCGTTACGAATCCGTTTGCTTTCTTACACTCGCGACGCGATCACATACGTACGACGCGATAACCCAGTCTGACACTTGCAGACACTGTTGCGACAAACGACACTCCCGCACTTCCAAAATAAACTTTCAGAGTCAATATTTCTTCTTCTTTCAACTTACTAATAAATGTTCTGCTCGGTTTTCTCGTGCCGGCAATTGAACACAGCGCCGAAAGACACCCACGGACGACGTCCGCACACGACGAGACCCACTCGCAGACTTCCACTGCAACTCAGATAACAATACACTTACGCTATTGTCATTCTGCTGTTTTTACATATACAAGATCTTTGCTCAGTCTCTTTACACATGTACTTCAGAAATGTACACTTAAAAAATCAAACAAATAACAGTACATACAAAAATAAGCAATTAAAATAAACGCACGAAGTAAAAATTTACAGATATATACATAAATTTACAAAGGTTTGCAGGTTCACTTAGTGCTTGTCTGCAGTTATCCTACAGATGTAAGATCATCTGTGACCTTACAGGGCGAAAGACGACACAGCAGGTGAACGCGCACGTGAAAGACACCGATACACCATTAGGTAGAGGTCGACCATGAGTATGACAACGAGTTTCTGTTTCGGATTGTGACGGGATGTGATATGTAGGTCCATCATTACACGTCCGACTCGAAGTCCTCATCCATGAAGAGGAAACTTCCGTTATCACCTGTCCGAAAGAAGTTCAAAAGCATTCCGTCTGCAGGTAAAGTGCTACTCACCATTTTGTAGGGCGCCCAAGCAGTTTTGTTGCTGGACGTTTTGGAGGATGCAAACATCAATGCCCCGCGGTACTGTGCCAATCTGTAGAAATTGAAAGAGGTGATTCGGAAAAAGCGGCCTGCCCTTTCTCAGATCTGGCGTTGTCCTTTTGGATGACAATGAGAGATCACACTTAGCTACGGCTTCGAAAAAACATATTGCAAGTCTTGGTTGGGAGCACCTACGCCTTTTGCCATACAGTCCTGATCTCGCATCTGTTTTCAGCTTTGAAGAAGACTCTCGGCGAAAGGCGCTTTGGAAGCAATGCTGATGTGAGACAAGCCGTTCAACGCTTCTTCCGTATGCAGTACCTTAATTTTATCCCGGGCGGCTTTTTGAAGCTTATAATGCGGTATGACAAATGTCTCAATGTACTTCTAAATTACGTAGAAAAATAAAGCTATGTCTTATCTTTAATGTCTCATTCTTTTTTCCTTTCATACGCAACTCTGACCACAGTCGACAGGGGAAACTTATTTTCCAAAACTTCCTCTCGCACACACATCTTTTCTAGTGACTACCTGGATGTGCTATAATTTGTAAATTTATAGCGGGCACAGAAGAATCTTATTTGTATCGTCTTCGAGACTCACAAGTTTACAGAAATATTATTACAGCTGCATCAACATACGTTACATAATTGTATTTTCTCAGTATACAAAGCACTGTTTATTTCAATATCTGTTATTTGAGAATGTATTAAAAAATATGTATACGGCGATATATTTGCACTGTAATTGACTCTCTGCCTACAGTGTTAAGCAATTATACTGATATTTTTTTCACTATGTGTTGGGCTTTCTGCCTACAGTATTCAGCAATTATTGATACTGCGTTCACATGCTGTTGAGCTCTCTCTCTACAATGTCCATTAATTATTGATGCTAATATTTTTCCACACTGTATTAGGTTCCCTCGCTACCTGCCTACAGTGGACACCAATTATTAATACTGCATTTACACTGTAATGGGCTCCTACATACAGTGTCCAGTAATTATTGATAATACATTCGCACTGTGAAAGCTATCTGGTTTACGTGGGCTTAATGAAAATAGCCACATGAAAGGCACCAAGTTTAACGGCTGAATAAAATTTGAACATTTACTTTGAATAAAAAATGAACTACATTGGGTATCTTTTACATTATAACCTGACAACTGTTTCGAAATGTATAACTGCATTTAATTAGTCGAGATGAGGTAAGGATTTTATGTACAGAAGTAGCAGAACGTGAAGTGATTTCTCTGTCTTTGTCGAATTTATGCCCCTGTTCTTGTTCTTACCTCCAAGTTGGATAACACATTCAGTTCTCTCGCAAGAATTACAGCAACACAAGAATTACAGCAGTACAGGCAGTGGCAGAAGGCAAAATCGTAAATAAATAGATAATACCTGTATGTAAACTGCAGTGTGGTCCAAAGTAAAGTACGCTGAATCAAAATCGGAATTAAATAAATAAATAAATAATATTCAGAGGTAAGGGGAAACTAACTTCGTCAATAATTATTAAATGATGTAGACTGACATATCTTTTTGTTTTAACAAAGGGTCTATATTGATTTAAAGCAAAAATTTTACACTTAAAAAGGAAATCAAATAATGACACTGAGAGGTTTTTTTCAACAATTTACAATGAACATTAACAACACAAAATTTGGGCATAATTTTACATTAAAAATAACAAAATAGGGCCAAAGCACCCTTTTACTTGATACCTAACCTGCCATTACAAAATGTCCTATGCTTTCTTTCGTTGGCGCATATTTGCCTCCATGTTCTTTCTTGCCCAAAAGATTAATAACAAAGTTCGCTTACAATAGGCTTCTTGCAGAATATCTGTCACAAACAGACTCCACATACCGACTGTTCCAGACAGAATCAACATATCGACAGCTCCAGACTCCTCAAACTAACTGCTACAGAGGGACTCTCCTACTCGCTACATTCTCTACTCCCAGTGATAATAGTGTCTCCAAAGATATAAAGTACGAAGATATGCTGAGAAATTTACACTGGAATCAAAAATATAAAACAAAATATACTACCATTGCCAACATACATAACATTTACATAGAATCGAAAATCCCACGATTCTTGAGTTTCTCCCGGCGTATTTGATAATCAAAATATGCACGTGTGTACTGCCGGTCTATAGTGTCCGAGGGGCCCGTGGATATTTTGATTAGTGTATATATATTTAATATGAATTTCTGCTATTACTGTACTGATATTTTCTAATCTTATTAAGAATTTGTTAGAGATTGGCTCCCATTTGAAACCAACCTCTTGCCAAAATTTTTGTCGGAGTTGTTGGTGATGGGTAAGGTCTCTATATAAAGTGATAACATTTCATTTATATGTGCAGGGTGTCCGTAATTAAAGTCCCACATTCAAAATGATAAAAAAAGGAAAAACGGACGGCAGAATGACTGCCGATTTGAACTGAACATAATAGACGAAGGGGAAAAACAGTGACATACACAAAAAATAAACAACAAAAAAGGTTACTAACTTTATCAATGGCGCTGTAAGCATTACAAGGAAAGCGGATGTCGCAAATGACGTCCACGTCATTCATAACTTGTGTCCGTTGAAAGCCCATCCACCACAGGAAGATCGTACCACATCGATTGTGAAAAATAGATTTTAATTGTCTTCGGAAAAAAGCAGAAAAAAGCACGTAATGTAATACCTGTTAATTATCATGAGACTTGTGCATGTCATATTCAATATGCTTGCCACGATTTACCGCTAGAATTTGAAACCGATTACCAGCAGGGTCCTCAACAGGCCGCAGTGTGTCATGGGGTCACAGTGTGAATGTGTCGTGTAATACGTGCCTTCAGTTCAGACAAATTCGCTATGTTGCCACTGAACACAGCGCATTACAAATACCCCAGAGCCAGAAGTCACACGGATTGATGTGACCTTGACGGCCAGGCTATAACAAAATGACGGCTGATTATTCTGTCATTTGGGTAATCTCTCCTGAGGAATTGCTTCATCGCCTTTGCTGTTGTGGCGTAAAGTCAGTGCCACACGCCAGACGTAGAAGAAGGATTGTGTAGAAGGCAGTGATCGACAGTTATATGAGTGGGACAGTGCACAAATGGTTTAACTCATACTTAACTGGAAGAGTGCAGAAAGTTGCAATAATTCGTTCACATGATATAGATGAAACAGTTAATTCCTGTAACTGGGGAAGTATCAAAAATGGGGTCCCACAAGGTTCGGTCTTGGGTTCTTTGCTGTTCTTAATATATTTTAATGACTTGCCATTCTACATTCACGAAGATGCTAAGCTAGTACTTTTTGCTGATGATACAAGTATAGCTATCACACCTGACAAACAGGAATTAACTGATGAAATTCTAAATGATATATTTCAGAAAGTTATTAAGAGGTTCTCTACAAATTGACTCTCATTAAACTTTGATAAAACCCGGTATATACAGTTTCATACAGTAAATGGCATGACAACATTAATAAATTTAGACTTTGAACATAAATCTGTAGCTAAGGTAGAATATTAAAAATTTTTAGGTGTCTGCATTCACGAGGGACTGAATTGGAAGAAACATCTTGAAGATCTCCTGAAACGTTTGATTTCAGCTACTTATGCTGTAAGAGTAATTGCAAAATTTGGTGATATACATCTCAGTAAATTAGCTTACTACGCCTATTTTCATTCATTGCTTTTATATGGGACCTTATTCTGGGGCAATTCAGCATTGAGTAAAAAAGTATTCATTGCACAATAGCGTGTAATCAGAATAATTGCTGGAGTCCATCCAAGAGCATCCTACAGACATTTATATAGGGATCTAGGGATCTTCACTGTAGCTTCACAATATATATATATATATATATATATATATATATATATATATATATATATATATATAGATATTCACTCATGAAATTTGTTATTAACAATCCCACCCAATTCAAAAGTAATAGCAGTGTGCATAGCTACAACACTAGGAGAAAGGATGATATTCACTATTCAAGGTTAAATCTAACATGGGCTCAGAAAGGGGTGAATTATGCTGCCACAAAAGTCTTTGGTCACTTAGCAAGTAGCATCAAAAGTTTGACAGATAGCCAACTAGTATTTAAAAAGAATTTAAAGGAATTTCTGAATGGCAACTCCTTCTAAAATGTCGAAGAATTTTTAGATAGAACTTTAAAAAATTTAAAAAAGAAAAGAAAAAGAAAAAAAAAAAAGAAATGAGAAATGTAATAAAAATCCTTAAAATATTGATTGTCAAGTGTAGACAACATTTAGTAAACTGAACGTTCCACATCATTACGAAATGTCGTATATATGATCTATGGAGCAAGTATTAATCTAATCTAATCTAATAAAGCCAATCCCAAGCAGGCGCCGCGTATCTTGGACGGAGTAACCGAAGTTGCGCGCCCTCTTCAAGCGGCTATATCTAGGCCGACATACGTCTGGACACCCGTCAGTTACTATTCGCGAATACGGCCGTTACTAGTGACAACTCGGACAGTTACTATTCAGATCTCAAGCAGTTACTAGGCAGCTACGAAGACTGAACGCGGCTACAAACTTAGCAGTAACTACGTCTCAGCGCATCTAGTATCATACAGACGACGCTACGAGAAGGAAGAAGAGAGAAGAAACAGACTTATGTTCTAAAGATGAATATTATACTTTTCAGTCAATAAAACTTGTATTATTAGTCTGATAGTTGTTTCAGTAAACATCGATTCCTGCACCAGTTCCTTTAATGACGACTAGACTGGGACGAGGAAACACAAAAGGCGACGAGAATACAACAAATGGCGACGAGGACAACGAAGAACCAGATTGCGACGAAATATTAATGTCTGTAAGTACGCTGCGCTATTAATTTTGCTTTATTACAGGTCTCCGCGGATCCAGTAAATATTCTTTTGATTCTATTGCAGGGACTAGCGTAAATTTCTATATTTTTGCATTGATTGTTATTGTTATAGCACAATGTCTAATGCTACTAAAGCTGCTACTGCGGCTACGCCGCAGCTTCCTGCGCTCGATGCACAGCAAATGTTTCAGTTTCAGAGCCAACAAATTGCATCTCTCCTGCAAACTGTAAAACTACTTCTGGCCGCACTTGTGTCTCAAACTACGCAAGTTCCACTGCACCAGCCACCGCCATCAGTAATTCCACCATTCCGACAATATGACGAAAAAGAAGAGGACTGGTCGGACTGGCTTCAACAGTTTGAAGCCTATGCCACAGTGCACGGATACAAGGTGCTGTCAAACTTCATTTTCTGTTATCGTGTGTAGCCCCCCCCCCCCCCAGTGTTCTGTCTGTGAAAAAACTATTTCCCACTGCGTAACCGTCAGAACTTTCTTACGATTCAGTGATAGGAGCCCTCACGGCATATTATGAACAGCAAATCTATGTAGTGGCTGCTCGGTATCAGTTCATCAGGTGTAGGAAAAATCTGAACCAAACATACAGGCAGTTGATAACAGATCTTCAAGGTCTCCGTATTGCAAGACACAATTCTATTAACGGGACGCAGGGGGATGGTGGGGTACACGTTATAAAACATAAATCACTTAGCTTGGATTAGATGTTCGTATCAGATGGTCGGTCTGCGTTGTAATTGAAGTCCTTAGATCGAGGTTCACATCAGTAGATACCTTCACTATTGACAATGAAAAGGTGATCGACGTTGAATGACGAATTCATTAATTTAAACTTTTCTGAATAAATATTTAATTGTCATTGTTGCACAACCAGAGAAAACAAACCTTTTCATGAACAGAGCGCGATATAATCTAACACTATATGGCCTCTCTCCAAACATTTTCCGCGTAACCGCATAATAAAACTAATAACAATGTTTTTCAGTTATTAAATAAATAATACTATAATACTTCAAATATGCCAAAATACACAAATTAAAATATTACATTTAGGCTTTAACTATTTATCTCAATGTGTGTATGTATTTTATGAAATTTGTATTTAATAGTATACGCAAATTAAAAGTCGTGTTTTGACTCATTTTAAACTTACTCAATTTATTTACGTTATTTGTGTTTTTGAAGTGCACACTTATCTGTTTTGACAATATTGTATAGGTGTACTGTTATTGAGACACGTAATTTTAATGTATTTCAATTTGTGGTCTAATTTTTTATAAATGTGGATTTGTATAAAGTCGTAGTAGTTTTGTCTATTTCGAAGATAGTTTCTTAGTAACAAACGGATTATTAATTTTAGTGTGTGAAAAATGATCAGTATTTATTTTAGGATCAAGTGATATATGGTCTGCCCTAATTTTTTTTAAAGGTAAATATGTAACAACGTTGTGCAATACTTCTAACATGTAGTAGTGTTGTTTTTATACAAATAAGTATCTTCATGGGCTCAGCATATTCCGTAACTAATTGTAATGCATATTTAGTGTTTGTAGTTATTATTTACAAAAGTATCAAAATTGAACATTATGTACGAAGGACAGCCAAAGTTATGTTTAAATCAAAATACTTGAACGTGTTCTACTAATAGTGTTAATAGAATTCCAAACTGGACGCGAAAATGTGATATTTTGCATGTCCGGTAGTGAAGTTTTTATTTAGGTGTCCGATAGTTCGTGTTTGTAATGTTGGTAATGGATTTACAGGGAGCGCGCAACATAGCAGAAACGTTTCAAAACGTTTCTGCTAATCTGAGTTTAACTAGTGTTCGCAAAATGAAACAATTACCATACGTATAATTATCAATTTTTTATTTCGAAAACTGAAACGAACGCATCTGATAACCTGATAAAACGTACATAAATAGTCCGAGAATTTTTTTTGTGTAGGTGATGGTGAACAACTTTTAGATAGGTTAAAAATTGCGCACTGAAAATACACAGCTGAACCGAAAATATTAACGACTACCGATTTCGGCCCAATTGAGGGCATCTTCGGGTCTACTGTACAGAAGAAGAATAAATATGTAACGTGTAAACAACGCACTATGTGTTTTAAAATTGGTAGATTATATACTGAGTACGTTTGCTACATATTTTAAAGAAAAAGTACTTACTTCAATATTGCTAATCATAACACTTTTTAGTTTAGCTGTTCCACTGTTGTTTTTTAAACAAGGTGTATATCTAAGGTAATGTAACGATCACCTTGTTTTAAAAACAACAATGGAGCAGCTAAGTTGAGTGTTATGCTTAGCAGTTTTTCTAAACATGTATGACAAATGTATTCAGTAGCCGTGGTGGAGTGGCTAAGCGGTCTAAGGCGCCTTGCTGCGGAGCGTGCGGTTGCTCGTCGTCGGAGGTTCGATTCCTCCCTCGCACATGGGCGTGTTTGTTGTCCTTAGATAACTAGATTGTAAGCCTAGTGAATAATAAAAAAAAAAACAAAAAACAAAAAAAAAAAAAACAAACAAAAAAACAAAAAAAATCTGTGATGTTGGCAACACAACACTAACAAACTGTGCAGACTCAGTCACAATCAAAACAAACACGTCTGATCTGTGATAAACAATTATGGACAGTGCAATAGTGAAAGTGAAATTAATGAAAAAACAATTATGCAGCAAGAAGAATCGGCGTTACTGCTTGAAATGCAGCAAATGTGAGGCGAAAACAAGACTAAAGTTTCCGTAAGTAACAAAACATTAGACCTACTTTACATGTTTCGCTAATGAACTGTTTTCGATCGAAAAACAAAACAAACTGTAGATTTCTATTATTACAGACCACTGAAGATGTGTTATCATCATTAAAACAAAACGCGCCTGGAGAGAAAAATTGCATTTATTTGTAGTTGCATAGACGGTTAAACACTACCATTCATAAATAAGTTAAGATTTGAGATTTTTTGTATTCTGTGCATTGTTCATACGTTATGTATTTAATCTCCTTCTGTCCAGAAGACCTGACGATGACCTCGTTTGGTCCGAAATCGATAGTCGTTAATAAATATTTCCGGTACTGTTGTGCATTTACAATATGCAATTTTTAACCCATTCTAACATATCATATAACATCTTTTCACTTCCAGTAAAACTAAATGCTGATGTTAATAACGTTTCTAAACATAATTGTAATCTGAAATGGCAGTATTAACTGAAATATTTCATTGCTCACCTGTGGACAATCTGATGTTCGATGTGTGGTGAAATCCGCCTTACGCAAGACACCTTGTTTTGTTTTACCACTCAAACAAGTTTCGGCACTTGTTGTGCCATCTTCCGTGGGTTTTTGCCTTTTATTCTCTAGAATAACATGTTACAGATTTTGGTTATACAATCATTTGGACGAGTTGTTTGATTTGACAGTTTTGTTAGATATTAGGCCTAATTTATGTACTATACTTAAATTATGTTCATCGCAGGATTTTCTTATACTTAAATAGACGAATGAAAAGTTTTCACAGCATGTCATCTGCAAACAACAAGACGTTTTTATTTACGAAACGTAATTGATTTATTGTACATTCCTCAATTAAAGCAGATGCAAATCCTGTGAATGACATAATGTGAGTATCGTAAATAAATTAGGCGTAATATCTAACAAGATTGTCAAATCAAACAACTCGTCCAAACGTCTGTATAACATGTTATTCTAGAAAATAAAAGGCAAAAGGCCACGGAAGATGGCAGAATACGTGCCGAAACATGTTTGGGTGGTAAAACAAAACAAGCTGTCTTGCATAAAGCGGATTTAACTACAGATCTAATACAGCAAGTACGGAAGATACAGGAGCTGCACCAGCACAAGATAATCAAACCAAATGTTCGTTTAGCAATCACTGGAGAAATATCCGCTTGCCTGGAAATTAATTTATATTACGAAACTCGCTCGCTGTAATACGAGTCAGTATTTTCACCACATATCAGAAACTTCATTACATGGTCCGCGTGCTGTAATGCGAGCTCATACTTCCACAATGAACAGTAAAATTTTTTATTACATCATAAAAAGTGGAGGTTATATTTTTGAAATGATGAATCAACACATTTAAACAAATTTTTTTTCATTAACTCACTCCAGTAATTGTTCAGTACATTTACACAGTCAGCGTCATTATGTAATTTGCCGTGGGGGAATGATAGTTATAGCGTTTCATGGGCCGCCTGGATTTTATTTCAATATTTATGTATTTCTTTTGCATAATTAATCTCTTGTATTTGTTACGATTATTCTGTGTTTATTTCATGCAAATTATTACATATCGATAAGACACATATACAAAGAAAGTATAACGTTAACAAGCACATTATTGTAAATGCGACATAAAGTCACTGAGGAAGTAGGCGACCATATACATACAAACGCAGTCTGCGTTTGTATGTATATTGAAGAACATCTTCCATCTGTTCACGTGTGCACATGACACGGAAGAGATTCTAATCTGATGATGGTAATTCCGAAACGCGTCATTTTGAGGGCACGCTGTACATCAAGTGTGACCAATAATAAATAGTTCGCGACCTAACCAGCTTCACAGCAGTACTACCTAATCAAGCACATTATTATCTGTACATTTACGCTTATCATATGTTTTACTTAATAAGAAGGAGCAGCAGTCGCCATTCTTTCTTCTTTTTGGCCTAGCATTCATAGGTTTCAGACGCAATAGCGCATTGCTCTTTGTTTAATTTGTCTGAATTATAAATTCATTTCGATCACAGAATGGAAGTAGGAAATTATTGTAAGAGTATGTTCAGTATTTTCAGAACATTAACCAACTAATTTCGTTTAATGAAAATTTGCATTTCTCAATATTTTTTATTTAAAAGCCACCTTATTATTCCTTATGGTACAATATATTAATAGTGTGTGAACTTTTCTTACAGATTACCATCGGCAGCCATTTTTTTGCAGTGTGCGAAATTAAGTGTTGGAACGATGCACAATACTCCATAATTATCTTAGAATCTTTTGTTCCGCACTAAACGTCCCTGAGATATACGCCAGTTTATCGAAATTTAACAATTTTTTTTAGCTAGCAGGGGACTTATGATAAATTGGTGTTTTGCGAGTGGGTTACAACACTTTGCTGTCATGTAAAATTTAATTTATTGTGCTTCCGGTTTCGGGAGTGTCCCATCTTCCAGGCATTTCTATAATAGTACAAAAATTATTTAAGCTTCAATGTGTCACAAATATAAAATATAAAGATCTTCATCCACGGTAGAAATACTTACAAAATTATATGAGCAGTTTAGTTTTATACATTTTCTGAATAAGTTGACAGTATCGTCAGTTCTATAAAACCAGATGAGATACAAGTTAAAAGTGATAGTGATAACGACAACATCAAGGGGTTCCTACACTTAAAGTAAATGAAAACAGTACTATTTCGTAATACAACAAGTCAAAGATAAAATTTATTAGACTCAGAGAACAGGGTATGTCAAAGATGTGACAAATTGCCAATTGCTCGTTTCTTGTATCGTTAACACATGTTTAAGGAAATTTATACAGTAACAGTAATAGTTTTTTCACATATATATGTATATACAGTTACAACAAATGAAAGCGATTACATTTTGTTTGTGATACATATACATACGATTAAACCAAATAAAGCACTCACATTCCTAAATGTACAGGTGGTATGACGTACCTCTGTTACAAAACCTATGCTATTATGTGAATTACATAATGGTGAACGGTGTCGTCAATGAAGATGTTACATGTTACCAAAATTCTATATGTTAACAAGATTCATATGTTGGGAAGTTGAACAAGAGGCATTCACCGTCTCTGGTCATTACTACTACAGTATAATATAAGCATCTAGGATACAAATGTTAAGTCATCGAATAAAAATATAAAAAGTCTAACAAAAATGGTCATATTAAAATAATAAAATAACATTAAACAGAAAACTAAGCATTAGACAAAATCACCTACTACAGGTATGATGCTGTAATAAATTAACAAACATGAAATTATAGGTTCAGTACTACTTTAGATAAAGGTGTTATAATAAAGCTATACAGTCATGTTGATCTGGGTCAAACATTAATAAAATTAGAAATAAAAGAAAAGAGTAGAAGACAACTCTTTAAGCAAAGTCACCTACCACAGGTGTGATGCTACAGTCAATTTGCTAACATGAAGTTGTAAGTTGTTTTGTTTGTTGTTGTGATCTTCAGTCCGCAGACTGGTTTGATGCAGATCTCCACGCTACCCTGTCATGTGCAAGTATTTTCATTTGAGAATACGTACGGCAACCTACATCCTTTTGAATCTGCTTACCGTATTCGTCCCTTGGTCTCCCTCTACGATTTTTACCCCACACGCTTCCTTCTAATGCTAATTCCTTGATGTCTCAGAATGTGTCCAACAAATCTATCCCTTCTCTTAGTCAGTATATGCCAGAAACTCCTTTTCTCCTCGATTCGGTTAAGCACCTCCTCATTAGTTACGTGATCCACCCATCTAATTTTCATCATTCGTCTGTAACATCACATTTCAAAAGCTTTCATCATCTTTTTATCTGAACTCCTTATCGTCCACGTTTCACTCCCATACAACGCTACACTCCAGAAAAATGCTTTCAGAAAGGACTTCCTAACATTTAAATTAATATTGGATGTTAACAAGTTTCGCTTCTTTACAAACGCTTTTCTTCCCATAGCCATTCTGCATTTTATATCTTCTTTACTTCGGCCATCAGAAGTTATCTTGCTACCCAAATAACAAAATTCATCTACTACTTTTATTGTCTCATTACCTAATCTAATTCCTTCAGCATCGCCTGATTTTCTGACATTGCATTCCATTACCTTCGTTTTACTCTTGTTAATGTTCATCTTATATCTTCCTTTCAAGACACTGTCCATCCCATTCAATTGCTCTTCCAGATCTTTTGCGGTCTCTGACAGAAATACTATGTCATCGGCAAACCGCAATATTTTATTTCTTCTCCCTGCACTTTAATGCCCTCTCCAAAATTCTCCTTCCATTCCTTCACTGCCTGCTCAATGTACAGATTGAACAACATTGGGGAAAGGCTACAACCCTGTCTTACTCCCAACCTCTGCGGCCCTTTCTTGCCCTTCGACTCTATAACCGCTGTCTGGTTTTTGTATAGTTTGAATATAACTCTTCGCTCCCTATATTTCACCCCTGATACCTTCAGAATTTGGAAGAGTGTATTCCAGTCGATATTGTCAGAAGCTTTCTCCAAATTGACAAACGCTAAAAATGTACGTTTCCCTTTCCTTGGCCTATCTTCTAAGATAAGTCGTAATGTGAGTATTGCCTCTCGTATTCCTACATTTCTCCTAAATCCAAACTGATCTTCACCGAAGTTGGATTCCACAAGATTTTCCATTCTCCTGTAAATAATTCGTGTTAGTATTTTGCACCGATGACATATTAAACTGATAGTTCTGTAATTTTCACACTTGTCTGCATTTGCTTTCTTTGGAATTGGAATTGAAATATTCTTCTTGAAGTCTGAGGGTATTTCCCCTGTCTCATACATCTTGCATACCAGGTGATACAATTTTTTCACGACTGGCTCACCTAACGGCATCAGCAGTTCAGACGGAATATCATCTACTCCAGGGGCCTTGTTTCGATTCAAGTCCTTATGCGCTGAAGTTCTAAGGTCAAAATTAATTTTGCTTCTGTTGTAAAAGCAAGTCTAAGGAGTTACTGTGCAATGTATACGCGGCGAGCTACTCTACTACGTAATCAGACAGGAGTTTAGAGAAGTTGCTAAAATTAAATATTTTTGTGCCGCTTACCATCTCTATTAAGTTGCAGAAAAATTTTGCAGGAACAATTTTTTAATAACAGTGATTTGCAACCCAGCCACTAACTTGAGATATTTCTCCCACCGTAATTTTAGCGGCCTAATTTTCATTTCAAAAATTACGATCAATTCCAAACTTCATTTGCTTTCGTTGTAAACTTTCTTTTCGCGGAACATTATTTTCTCAGGCGCTACCTTTTTTAGATTTACATAATTACATTGAACCATTACTTTGATTTTATAATTTTAAATATTATTATTATTTACCAATCAATTAGGGAGGAATATTTCATCGTGTGGTCTGGGGCGTCACGTAACGGTTCCTCAGCCGCTCGTGTTCGAGGTTCGAGTCCTCCCACAGGTATGAGGGGTTTGTGTGTGTGTTGTCTTTAGTGTAACTTCAGTAATTTGTAAGTCTAGGGACCGAGGATAATAGTAGTTTGGTCTCTTAGAATTACAAAAATTAGAACATATTTTATATATTATATATTATCTTACACAGACAACACCCAGCATTGAATTTAACATAAATTACACAGAAATTAGCGCTACTGGGGGGAGGATTTACAAACGACACTCACTCACTCACACACACGCAACGCAACAGCGAAACTCGCCAAAATCAGTGTGCTGAAACGAAGCTGAATCAGGCACCGCTATCGTAGGCGAAATTCAGCAAAGCTGGATGTACCACACAACACAATATACAATGAAACTGCGAAGATAGCTCTCTTCTGTCATGCCTGATTTGAGATGGTGCGTGAGTGTAGCAAAGTTAAGTTGCATCTAGATTAGACCGCGAGCAAACACGCTAACGGCGACACGCGGCTACGTTACATGACCGCACTCCACTGAAGGTGAAGTGGTTAAAAATCGGATTCATTACTCAAAATCACGGCAGAGTCTTAAGTTGCAATCTGAGAGTAAACTATCTAGGCACTGGTTTAATGAGAAGTGGCATGAATTCAGGAAACTAGCTGCAATCCTCTGAAGTCGGAGTTCGGACCCACGTGGTTCCGAAATCCGATAAAAATGTATAAATTGAATTTACGAAAAATAAAAAAATTTAACTACGGCATGCAACGCCTAGAACTGTTTAGAACTACAAAAGGAAGCGAATGAAATGCAGCTACACGCGATATGGAGCGATTACAGAGACGGATAAAGTCCAGTTCCAAAACCCGGAAAAGTGGAATAATTACAAAGTCGGAAAAATAAAAAAATAAAACTACGGCATGCAACCCTTTGAAATGTTTAGAATAAGCAAGCTATTGAAAGAGGTTGTACAAGGCTCGGAGAGAATTACTGACAAAGACTGAGTGCATACTACAAGTTCGGAGAAGAAACAACAAATTAAAAATAGGCTGGGAGAGAAGATCGCGAAATGTTAGTGGAAAGCAGAAGGGTACACACACAGTTACTTGCCTGATGGGCATGGAACAAACAATAGTGGAAGCTGAAGGCTGTGTTCTAAGAACCGACCACGTGGAACACATATCACTCACGGAAGGAAACGATTAGAAAAATTTTACATGCACTGTACAAAAATGAACATATCGCCTGTTAGAAACCGGGCCCCACAACACTAGAAAGAATTTACACAGAGTTCGTACACCGCCACATAATCACAAAAGGTTTGAATATACCAGGCCGTTATCAAGTGCAACTAGTAACACACATACCGCGTTTATCTGTTGGAAATCACTGGATTGAAAAACTAGAACACATTTCCGCGCACGATCAGAAGGAATATTCCAAAAAATGAATCTAACTTCAAGAGTCTAAGTTAAACATGCTAGATAACGAATCCCTACCATCTCCGCACACACAAGACAAGAACCAACCTTACCTCACCACGATCCCAGCACCAGAGAAGTCCTAGCGGCCAGGAGGCGCGGGGTAGCTACCGGAAACTGGAAAATCCACGAGTACAGTGGTGGTGGGGAGAGAAGATATCGTGACCCGCCTTGGAGAAGGGTCGTCGACTGGCTTGTAACCAAAGGGTGTAGAAACCTCTTTGGTCGCATCATCAGCAGCAGGGGTTGGTAACGACTATCGACTTTCAGCCAGAAAGAACCATGCAAAGCGAGCTATTACCACCCACATTCAAACAGCCATCAGATCCTCGCAAATCCACTTAAAAATAAAACAAGTACACAGTCTCACAGGGACAGTGACGTAGTGGGGAAGCCATTCTTATTGCCACGTTCATAAATACAGTAATAAATTATTAAAATAACAAAATCCTAGCAATATTAACTAACATTTCAGAAACTAATATTTTAAAACATGAAGTAAAAATGCTATTCCTCATGCCTTGAAAAGAGTGGGGTTCTAACAAAATCCTAATCTAGCTACATCAAATATATTACAATTTTATAAAAAAATATATGGAAGACGACAGACGGTCGTCTTTCACACTTTGACACATTTACATATGGAATTTTTGTGTACTCCTTCGGGAACGATAGGTTCGGGAGTTGGGCCGAGGCTAGCTAGGATTGTCGACAAGGTTTGCAGGTGAAAGAAGCGATTAGTGCACATACACTTTTATTGCGAATTAAAAAAACAAAAAACAAAAAAAAAACACAAAAAAAACAACAACTTTTATGTGGTGGTTGTGGTATTACAGTTCTGTCGATACATCAGTCAATAGTAGCGTTCTTACTTGAGGTAGCTCGCTGTAGATGGATTAGTTAATGGTAGACAGCTCCGGTACTGACGGCTATACTCGATACACTGGAAATGTTCAAATGTTTGTTAAGCTTAAATGTTTTAACTGCGGGCTCATCAGTCCCTGAACTTACAAACTACCTTATACTAAAGACGACACAAACATACATGCCCGAGGGGGGATTCGAACCCCCGACCGTAGCGGCCCTGCAGACTGTGTCTGGCGCGCCGCAGACCGCTCGGCCACTGCGGCCGGCCGATACACTGGTCTGTCGTCCTCCGCTATTCTCGTGCTGTGGCGGATCCGTCTTCTTGCGATTGGCCGGCACGCGAAAAAAGGCAGAAAGGTATGCTGACTTATGGCGCCCCCGTCGGATGAAGCAGAGATCGTTCATAGTCTACTTGCGCGGACCGCCGGCGTTGTGGCGAATGGCGTCGCCACAGGAATCATAGACCAAAGGTAGAAATAATGTAACTCTTCTGCTTGAATACTTACAAAATCACTTAATGAAATAATACCTCTACAGTGACCATAAAGTACCCAATTTTTATATCTAAAAATAAGTCAAAACTTTTTAGTGCACATGATACTTCTCTACATTAACTCATCTTTACAAAACGATAAACATTACTTTAGAAAGCGTCTTAGATGCAACGAAAGTTATATGGAAAAAAATAAAGCCTTCTCATATACGCAGGACTTTCTCTGTCGACATTACGCGAGAACTCACATCTTTCTACACTACTGGCCATTAAAATTGCTACACCAAGAAGAAATGCAGATGATAAATGGGTATTGATTGGACAAATAATTATCTACTAGAACAGACATGTGATTACATTTTCACGCAGTTTGGGTGCATAGCTCCTGAGAAATCAGTACCCAGAACAACCACCTCTGGGCATTGAGTCAAACAGAGCTTGGATGGCGTGTACAGGTACAGATGCCCATGCAGCTTCAACACGATACCACAGTTCATCGAGAGTAGTGACTGGCGTATTGTGACGAGCCAGTTGCTCGGCCACCATTGACCAGACATTTTCAATTGGTGAGATATCTGGAGAATGTGCTGGCCAGGACAGCAGTCGAACATTTCCGTATCCAGAAAGGCCCGTACAGGACCCGCAACATGCGGTCGTGCGTTATCTTGCTGAAATGTGCGTTATCTTGCTTGCCACACATTTGAAATGTAACGGCTACTGTTCATAGTGCCGTCGATGTGAACACGAGGTGACGAGACGTGTAACCAATGGCACCCCATACCATCACGCCGTGTGATAGCCAGTATGGCGATGACGAATACACCCTTCCAATGTGCGTTCACCGTGATGTCGTCAAACACGGATACGACCATCATGATGCTGTAAACAGAACCTGGATTCAATCGAAAAAATGACGTTCTGCCATTCGTGCATCCAGGTTCGTCGTTGTATACACCATTGCAGACTCTCCTATCAGTGATGCAACGTCAAGGGTAACCGCAGCCATGGTCTCCGAGCTGATAGACCATGCCCATCTGTTGACTCAGGGATCGAGACGTGGCTACACGATCCGTTACAGCCATGCGGATAAGATGCCTGTCACCTCGACTGCTAGTGATACGAGGCCGTTGGGATCCAGCACGGCGTTCCGTATTGCCCTCCTGAACCCACCGATTCCGTATTCTGCTAACAGTCAATGGGATCGCGACCAACGCGAGCAGCAATGTCGCGTTACGATAAACCGCAATCGCGATAGGCTAGAATCCCACCTAGCGCACGCCCTGAGACTCAGGCGAGATCACCATGCTGCTCAGGACGTGCGCTAGCCGCGCGTTTCGCGTATTTCGAGCGTCAACTTTGCTTCGCAATATCTCAGGATGTAATTGGCGTATTGCGATGAAATCAACGCCATTGTTTTTGTGATTTGTCATGCTACAGATTGATGATGAAATAAAATAGGGTATCGATTTAAAAACACATAAGTCTGTGTTAAAAAACAGATATGGTTTCGTTTTAGAATCTTTCAAAATATTTACATTCATGAGCTCCTGACTTACACTGATACCGGTGAAAGAACTTTTAGAATAGTCGTGTTGTTCGAGAAATACTTTCGGTGGTCAAGATAAATTGGACGCCCTTTATAGAAGAGTAATAGCAAAAATGATAGGGCATAAAACGAGACACAACTAGTTCTTAAAGAATGTATTTGAAGGAGAATTTTAGGGAAAATCCAAGAGGCAGGCAAAGAGTAACTTTTTTTAAACAACATTCAACAAGAAACGCGCCTAAAACAATATGAAGAACCGAAGATGATGGCAATGGAGACAGTTATGTGACTAAATCGACTAGTTGATGAAGAGGAGCACGGATTGACACCTGGTACCTCAGTACCGCTTGAACTATTGAGCTATAATGTTATCATTTCATGTATTCCATGTGCTGTGTTTTTACAAGAAATTTAAATTAATTTGAAAACTGTAAGAGAGTATACCAATTTTTATTTCCGGAGGTGTAGCTGTGATTTTGTTATTTATTGTCATTATCATATATATTATTTCACATCGGTGTTTGTTTGTGGGTACGACATATCGCCCGTATTATTTGCCCAAAATTAATTATTCATTCATATTATTTCACATTGGTGTTTTTTGTGGGTACACCATATCTCCCGTATTAGTTATCCAAAATTAATGACTGAGGGCCGGCCGCGGTGGCCGAGCGCTCTGCGGCGCGCCAGTCACAGTCTGCACGGCCACTAAGGTCGGGGGTTCGAATCCCCCCCCCCTCGGGCATGGATATTTGTGCCGTCCTTAGTGTTAGCTAATTCATAAGTAGTTTGTAAGTTTAGGGACTGATGAGCCCGTAGTTAAGTCCCATAAGCTCTACAAACATTTGAATGACTGAGGTATCATATTCAAGGTTTCGTTCTCTACTAACAACGAAAAATACGCATATCGTATTAAGTTATTATTTTCACAAAAAACTTTAAGTATTGACTTAGTTTGGGCGGCCGATATTAAAACTAACATGAACGTCATCTCTTGCAGTTGTTTAGATTCTTTAAGCAAGCCGAAGACTTTCTTTTATGCAAGCATAGTTTATCACACGATTTCGGTTATACACGTCGAAGTAACGACGAAGAATATAAAAATAATTTAATTTAACTAACAGGCACGACAGCTGTTGCAGTTGTCTATATTGTTTAACAAGCTTAGTTTATCACAAGATTTATGGTTCACACGTCGATGCACAAATGCTGTTGCAGTTGTTCACTTTGGTCAAGCAAGAGTTGTGTAGTACTAACATTGTTTTGAAAATAGTTTTGTAAAAGAAACAAGTTCCCAAAAAATAAAATAAACATGAAAATGTCAATCCACGGTGGAGTAGCCAAGCGGTCTAAGGCGCCTCGCTGAGGAGCGCGCGGTTACTCGCCGTCGGAGGTTCGTGTCCCCTCTGGGGAATGGGTGCGTGTGTGTGTGTGTTGTCCTTAGGTTAGTTTACCTTAGTTTAAGTAGTTTGTAAGCTACGGACTGATGACCACGCAGTTTGGTCCGATAGATTTACAAACATTTGAACGTTTTTGAAAGCATTTCTTTTTCGGAACTGCGATCTTGAAAATTTTAATAATTAAAATAAGACAGTCTAGATCGCAATTTGTTGCGTTTATTGCTGGCAACCCTGGGAACCGGTTTCGGTTCTATAGAACCATCTACAGGCCTTTGGCACCTTGTTGATGGACGGTGGCGGTGGCCGGAGCAGGCCACCAACAAGGTGCCAAAGGCCTGAAGATGGTTCTGTAGAACCGAAACCGGGTGCCAGCAATAAACGCAACAAATTACGATCTCGACTGTCTTATTTTAATTATTTAAACGTTTTATTTTTGAAACTGTCAATATCTCATTTTTTAATGTTTCACACTTAATCATATTGTATTTAATTATATAAATTTTGTTACAATAAGACTAATATTTGTTACTACGACTGAAAGTTTATTATCTTTTATTCGTAAGGACTCGCATCTGCCCTTTCTCTATTACTGTCTTAGCTATACGTGGCTGGTCAGAATAGAACGCCAATTATTTGCACGGGTCAACTAGTACTAGCGTATTTAATTTTCTATATAGACTTTTCTGAGTGAATCTTATATGTAAAGCAGAGTGTCCGTATGTTTGTACGTGTTGCATTCAAATCTACAGTTTTGCTCCAATCTTTATGAATTTGTACACGTAAGCTTCAATCCATGAGGACGGTCGCCGTAAGTGTAAGAATCACATACGATATATAGTTCACGAGATGAGACTTCATAAACAATGAGATGCGCGAAAAGATGCTGCATTTAGCGACAATGCTGCTCATTTTCTCCTAAACAATTGGACCGATTTCAATCAAATTTGGTACACACATTCCTTACCGTGAGGTAACAATTGCTGCAAGGTTGAGAATCACACACGACACATGGTTCAGAAGATATTACGTCATAACCAATAGAAATCGCAAAAAATTCCATATAATGCGGCGAGACTTTCGAAATGCACTGTATGAGAATGACAGTACTTGGCGACTTGCAACAAACTTTAAACGTAATTTCAAACCTTTATTAAACTGTTTCTCGCTGGCAACCATAGTAAAATGATGAAAGGAAAAAAGTTTCTCGCTTACTACTTTTCCGCTATTCATGGAGTAAAACTACGGCATTATATAAGACGTTACAATGTATAATTTATGCACTACAAATTGTAGCCGCAGGAAATTTTACAGACAGTATACACGTATATGGTAGGTTGAATGTACCTTTTAAATTGTATCTCAGTACGACACGTAGTTCATGAGATATAAGCACATAAACAGTAACGTTCATGGAAAACCGCTCCATCACGCAGCAAATTCAATTTCTTACTTCTTTACTACGAATGGTATTCTTACAGATTTTACAGTCAAACAGCCCTTATAGAAGTAAATATATACCTGAAAAATGGCAGGAATGAATAAATAAATACCACTGCAACGCCGGGTTTTCAGCTAGTCTTTTATATGTAAGGACTTGCATCGGCCCTTTCTCTATTACTATCTTACCTATCCGTCGTTGGACAGGATAGAGTGGCAATTATTTGAACGGGTCAACTAGTACTAGCGTATTTCATTCTCTATTGAGACTTTTCAGGGTGTATTGGTACGATAAATGTAATCTGGTGCCGCGGTGGAGTAGCCGAGCGGTCTAAGGCGCCTCGCTGCAGAGCGCGCGGTTGCTCGCCGTGGAGGTTCGTGTCCTTTCTGGGACATGGGTGTGTGTGTTGATTTAAGTAGTTTGTAAGCTACGGACTGATGACCACGCAGTTTGGTCCGATAGATTTACAAACATTTGAACGTTTTTGAAAGCAATTTTTTTTCCGGAACAGCGATCTTGAAAATTTTAATAATTAAAAAAAGACAATCCAGATCGCAATTTGTAGCGTTTATTGTTGGCAACCGGTTTCGGTTCTATAGAACCATCTTCAGTCCTTTGGCACCTTGTTGATGGACGGTGGCCTGAGCAGGCCACCAACAAGGTGCCAAAGGCCGGAAGATGGTTCTATAGAACCGAAACAGGCTGCCAGCAATAAACGCTACAAATTGCGATCTAGACAGTCCTATTTTAATTATTTGAACGTTTGATTTTTGAAACTGTCAATATCTTATTTTTTATGTTTCACACTTAATCATATTGTATTTCATTATATAAATTTTGTTACAATAAGACTAATATTTGTTGCTACTATTGAAAGTTTATTATCTTTTATACGTAAGAACTGGCATCTGCCCTTTCTCTATTACTATCTTACCTATCCATGGCTGGTCAGGATAGAGTGGCAATTATTTGAACGGGTCAACTAGTACTAGCGTACTTCATTTTCTATTGAGACTTTTCTGGGTGAGTTGGTACGTTAAACGTAATCTTGTGGAGGGGTGTTTTGTAAAGGAGTTGTCACCTGGGGGACGGAGTGTTGACGGAAGCGTTGTGGAGCCGGCAGCCGCGTCCCACTGACCCCATTGCCGCTCAAGGGGATGGGCGCGCTCGATAATAGGCGCCACAGGGGGGCGGCCAGCCCCACACCACGCGCGTCGCCCGCCGGGGTGCCAAGTGCCTGCGCGGCTGCCGCACACACTCGCAGCTAGCCGGCGCACAGTGGGATATATGCCGCGAAAACCAGAAAGGGCAAAGGTGACGTTCGCCCAACAATAGTGCCGCGAGAGACCACGAACCCCAACTGCCGGCGTGGCGCAGGGGATAGCGTCACGGACTGCGGAGCAGAAGGTCGCCGGTTCAATCCCGTCCACCGGCAAAAATTTATTTCTTTGTAATTGACAATTCCAGAAGGTTCTACATCTTCACTTGTAAATGCTACTTCTTTCTTATGTTAACTGTTCTTCTAATTTCTGGTAAATTCTGTCTGTGTATAAATAGCAGAGCACTCGGCCTGAGAGGCAGTCAGTGCTGCGTGTATGTTGAGTTCGTAATAAACGTGCTTTCAGTATAAGTGCAGTGCTTAGTTGCCTTCGAAGTCAAGCCTACTTCCATTGCAACGTCACATTGTTTGATGGAGGCGCCGGGTACATTGTGCAACAGCTGCATCACCGTGGCTCCGATTAGGCAACGTAAAAGCCGTCGCTTACAAGGACTGGAACCGGAATACAAGGGATACACCGAGTACATCCTTCCAAAAGTCCGTATTATCAGAACAACGATGGAGACGAAACCAGCAATAAGCCAGCTGCACATCAGACACCCGTCGGTGTTCTCTGGAGATGCTGGACAGGACCCCAACAAATGGCTAAAAGGGTTCGACCGAGTCGCCAAGTACAACAGGTGGGATCATACGATGTGCTTGGCCAACGTTTATTTCTTCCTGGACGGAACAGCCCAGCAATGGTTCGAAAACAACGAAGACAAGTTGAATGACTGGGAGACGTTCCAGGAGGAACTTAAGAAGACGTTTGGAGAGCACCAGCGACAAATCCGCTCGGCGGAAGAACAACTGAAGAACCGGGCCCAACGACATGGTGAGCCGACAAAATCGTACATACAGAATGTTTTGGCCCTGTGTAACATAGTCAATCCGAACATGACCGAGGCGGAAAAAAATCACGCACCTGGTGAAGGGCATTGCAGAAGATATGTACCAAGCTCTTCTGATAAAAGACGTCGCTACGACAGAAGAGTTCATCAAGTGGTGCCAGCGTATTGAAGAGTTGCAACAAAGGAGGGTTGGACGCAAGAAGTATGACAGACTTCCCTATGGCCATTGTGGAAGACCAGCAGGACTTGGCTTCTCTCATACGACAAATCGTGAGAGAAGAATTACAACAGTGCATGGCAGCCGGGACTATTAGACCGAGCGAGCATCAGATTATGGCCATGGATGTGAGCCCTGTAAGTCACGAGGTAGCCGACGCCGCTGAGGACGAGGTATTTCTAACATTAGCTCCTGTCTGTCCTGTCAATCGCATCCGACGTGAAGAATGGCGTCGCACTGCTATGACTTACGCTGCAGCCGCCAAACGGCAGCCCATGAACTGACCGACGCGACCACAGCCAACTCCCCCGGTAACTATGACGCCCCACAGAAGAACAGACGCCTGGAGGACAGAAGACAACACACCACTGTGTTTCCACTGTGGACGCCCTGGACATGTCGTACGCTACTGCAGAGAGAGGAGGCGAGTATTCGATGATTATTTTGCCGCAAGACGTCAGCCGTCGGAGCAGTTCTATCCAAGGCAGTCACCTGCTGATGCGTTCAGTCGACCTATGGGAAGAAGCCCATCGCCGTACCCTAGACGAGGTCGCTCTCCGACGCGCCGCAGCCGTTCATCGTCGCCGTACAGAGGTACCAGCCGCTCCGCTAGCCGCCGCCCCCAGGAAAACTAAGAGAGGCGACCATCTACGGAGGTGAGGCCGCCGCAGATGAAAATCCTCCATGGACGACAGTCGCCAAGATGTCGGGAAATCTCATCGACGTCATAATCGACGGCCAACCTGTCCGGGAACTTGTTGATTCAGGAGCCTCTTTTTCTGTATTATCGGATAATTACCGCCGCACACTACAGAAGACAATGTTCTGTGATACGGGAGCAACTGTGCTGAAGGTCGCGAATGGAAAGTACGTCCATCCAGCAGGAACTTGTGTCGCAAGAATAACCATCAACAACAGGACGCAGCCGTTTGAATTTGTCGTGTTAACAGAATGTAGTCACAATGTCATCCTCGGATGGGACTTCCTTCAGGCATCCCAAGCTATCATTGACTGTGGAAGATCTGAGCTGCAAATTGAAGAAGTTGCTCCGCCGGATACACGTAATACAGAATTTTCTGGGAAGTTATTCGTCGTTGACAATGTGACGATACCGCCGTTGACAATGAGAAGAGTTGCAGTCACAAACACAGATGACTGGTTAAACTGTGAAGTTCTAGTTGATAGTAAAAAGTTTCTCATGCTCACAAAAGAAGTTTACATACTAGCGGCTATCATAAGCATTACCGGTGGTCAAGGAGAGATTTGGATCACAAATTGTCACGAGCAGTCACAACTTATCCCCAAGGGAATGTGTAACGGGACAGCTGAACCAATCCAGGACGGTGAGCCCAACGTCATCAATGAAGACCCATGCCCTGCTGTTAGTACAGACAATACGCTGGAGGAAACTAACGTGGAACTGCCAATAGGGCCTGGACTGACCAAGGAACAACGCCAGCGGGTGTTTGGTATAGTACGCCAATTTTCGGGTGCACTCACACCTCAGCAGGGGAAAAGTCAGACGAAACGGCCCACGATAAAGCACCGTATCAATACTGGGGACCATCCGCCAATTAGCCAGCGTTCGTATAGAGTGTCGCCAGCTGAAAGACGGATAATTCGGGAGGAAGTGGAGAAGATGTTGCGATATGGCATTATTCAACCTTCGAAGAGTCCTTGGTCGTCTCCGGTGGTCCTCGCAAAGAAGAAGGATGGCACATGGCGATTCTGTGTCGACTATCGGCGGCTGAACAGAATCACAAAGAAAGATGTCTACCCATTGCCGCGTATTGACGACACTTTAGACTGCTTGAAAGGAGCTACATACTTCTCAACTATGGACATGCAGACAGGTTACTGGCAAATCGAGGTTGACGAAGCTGACAGGGAGAAGACGGCTTTTATTACACCTGACGGTCTCTATGAATTTAAAGTAATGCCATTTGGATTATGTAATGCTCCAACCACGAAGCTGACAGGGAGAAGACGGCTTTTATTACACCTGACGGTCTCTATGAATTTAAAGTAATGCCATTTGGATTATGTAATGCTCCAGCCTCATTCGAACGCATGATGGACAACTTGCTTCGACACCTTAAGTGGACGACGTGTCTCTGCTATTTAGATGACATTGTCGTTTTCTCGACAACATTTGAAGAACATCTGATTCGCCTGTCAACTGTGTTGAAGGGTGTTCAGGCTGCAGGTCTCCGCCTCAATCCAAAGAAGTGCCTCTTCGTCGCCAAAGAGATAAAAATCCTGGGGCACCTAGTCAACGGAGATGGTGTTCGTCCTGATCCAGATAAAGTAAGGGCAGTCACAGAATTTCCAACTCCTCAGCACATTCGTGATGTGAGAAGTTTTCTCGGGCTGTGCTCATACTACCGACGTTTCATAAAGGGATTTTGTAACAAGGCACGTCCATTACAAGACCTTCTGCAGGGAGACGCCAAATTTTACTGGGATGAGACAAAAGAAAGAGCTTTCCGAGCACTTAAGGAGGCTCTAACTTCCGCACCAGTTCTAGCTTTGTACGACGAGAATGCAGAAACGGAACTTCACACAGACGCCAGTGGCTATGGGATTGGTGCAGTGCTTGTACAAGTTCAGGAAGGCGCCGAAAAAGTGATAGCCTATGCGTCAAGAGTACTCTCAAAGTCCGAGACAAACTACTCTACAACTGAAAAAGAATGTCTCGCGGTTATCTGGGCTATCAACAAGTTCCGGCCGTATTTATTCGGCAAACCATTCACCGTCGTGACAGACCACCATTCTTTGTGTTGGCTGACTAGCTTGAAGGATCCATCAGGTCGACTAGCAAGATGGGCTCCAAGAGTACGATGTCACAGTGGTATTCAAGAACGGGCGCAAACACAAGGATGCCGACTGCCTTTCGAGGAATCCATTAGTGGAACACAACAGCATTAATGAAATTTCAGCTCTCACTGAATTACATGACGTTACCGCCGAACAGAGGGAAGATCCAACACTATTAAAAATGATAGAAGCTTTGGAGAAAGGAGAACCGACCAATGGAGAGTTCCAACTTATAAACGGAACATTGTACAAGAGCAACTACGATCCACTGGGCCCCAAATGGCTACTTGTTTTTCCAGCTCATCTCCAGCCAGCTATTCTCAAATATTTCCATGATGCTCCAATATCCGGTCATCTGGGATTCGTGAAGACCCTAGACAGAATCAGACGCAGATATTACTGGAAAGGTCTCTACCGATCTGTCAAGCACTATGTGAGTCACTGTAAAGAGTGCCAGCGACGGAAGCATGTGCCGCAATTACCTCCAGGACCTCTCGTACCGATTCCGCCGGCAGCAGCTCCATTCCACCGAGTTGGGATCGATCTTTTAGGGTGGTTCCCGAAGTCGACAACCGGTAACCGTTGGATAATAGTCTGCACTGACTACCTCACACGCTACGCTGTCACCAAACCTGTGCCGACTGCAGAAGCTCCAGAGATCGCAAAATTCCTTGTAGAAGTCATTATTTTGATGCATGGAGCACCATGTGTCATGATATCTGATCGTGGAAATGTATTCCAGTCAAAACTAGTATCAGAGGTAATGTCATGGTGCAACATTGTCCACAGAATGACAACTGCATACCATCCTCAGACAAATGGTCTTACGAAACGTTTTAACAAAACGTTAGCCGACATGCTGTCGATGTACGTCGATGTTGAGCAGAAGGATTGGGATACAATTCTGCCAGTCGTGACATTTGCTTACAATACCGCAAGACAAGACACCACAGGCTTCACTCCGTTTTTCCTGCTCCATGGCAGTGAAGCTGAGACGACAATGGATACACTGTTCCCGTTCCAACCGGACGACACTCAGGATGACTATGTTAAACAGCTCATCACCAGGGTCGAAGAAGCAAGACAGCTGGCTCGCATACGGACACTGGACGCCCAGGAGAAGGACCGTCAGCGGTATAACGACAAGCACCGACCTGTTGTGTACAGTTCAGGAGATCTGGTATGGATTTTTACCCCTGTACGGAAGGTTGGACTGTCAGAAAAGTTATTGAAGCGATACTTTGGTCCGTATCGTGTCATACGCCGCCTGTCAGACGTCACATACGGAAGTTGAGGATTATGAGCCGTCGTCGAAACGTCAAAAACGAAGAGACATTGTTCACGTCCTGCGCATGAAGCCTTACTACGATCCTGAAGAGCAGGTAGGCCTCAATGGCTTCTTGTTCAAGGACTTTAAGGACGGTAATGTTCCTGATGAAGCCACGACAGGAACGTCTGTCGTCGATAATCGCGGAGAAGGGAAGGATTCTCTTCAACTGTCATACCGAGGACCCATGACACGGTCAAGATGCAAGACATTGCAGCTGGCTCCACAGGGATCAGAACAGCGGGACGCTGGTTCTCCAGGAGAGGGAGCAATGCCGCGAGAGACCACGAACACCAACTGCCGGCGTGGCGCAGGGGGTAGCGTCACGGACTGCGGAGCAGAAGGTCGCCGGTTCAATCCCGTCCACCGCAAAAATTTATTTCTTTGTAATTGACAATTCCAGAAGGTTCTACATCTTTCTTATGTTCACTTGTAAATTCTACTTGTTTCTTGTGTTAACTGTTCTTCTAATTTCTGGTAATTTCTGTCTGTGTATAAATAGCAGAGCACTCTGCCTGAGAGGCAGTCAGTGCTGCGTGTATGTTGAGTTCGTAATAAACGTGCTTTCAGTATAAGTGCTGTGTTTAGTTGCCTTCGAAGTCAAGCCTACTTCCATTGCAACGTGACAATAGTAAGCGATGGTGGTCTCACAAGTTCCCGACTCAACAAAGAAAAAAATGGTAATAATGTATTTATTTTTCAACATAATCCCCTTTCAGCCTCACACACATGTTCCAGTGATGTTCAATAAGTTCGATACCATTTTTATAAAGAAACAGCATTTACTCACACGAAATGATGAGTGCTATCGACAAGGGTTCGCAAATCGATCCCGTATTTCTTGATTTCCAGAAGGCTTTTGACACCGTACCTCACAAACGGCTTTTAATCAAATTGCGTGGATATGGTATATCGCCCCAAATTTGAGACTGGATAGGTGATTTCCTCTCAGAGAGGACACATCGATGGGAAAGCATCGACTAAAACAGAGGTTATATCAGACGTTCCACAGGGTAGTGTTATTGGTCCTCTGCTGTTCCTTATTTACATAAACGATTCGGGAGAATATCTAAGTTTGCAGTTGACAACGTTATTTTACGTCTAGTAAAATCATCTGACGATCAAAACCAACTGCAGAACGATCCGAATAAGCTATCACTATGCTGTAAAAACGGGCTATTGACTGTAAATAATGAGAAGTGCGAAGTCGTCCACATTAGTACGAAAAGAAATCCGTTAAACTTTGTTTACAAGATAAATCAATCAAAAGTGAAGGCCGTAAACTCCACAAAATACGTAAGAATTACTATTACTTCAGACTTTCACGTAGATAATGTCGTGGGAAAGGCGAACCAGAGTTTCATTTGTGGAACCTTTAAAAGATGCAACAGAACTACTAAAGAAACTGCATACACTAAGCTTGTCCGTCCTTTTTTGGAGTATTATTGCCCAGTGTGGGATCCTTATCAAATGGGTTTGACGGAGGACATCGAAAGAGTCCAAAGAAGGGCAGCTCGTTTCGTATTGTCACGATACAGGGGAGACAGCGCTACGGAAATAATACAGGATCTGGGATGGGAATCATTACAACAACCGGGCTTATCACTGCGGCGTGGGCTTCTTACCAAACTCCAATCGCCAACATTCTCCTCCAAATGCGAAAATATATTTTTTACTCCCACTTACATAGGAAGAAATGATCATCAGAATAAAATATGAGAAATCCTCGAACGGAGAGATTCAGGTGTTCTTTCTTCCCGCGCGCTATTCGAGAATTGAAGGGAGATAAATAGTATAAAGGTGGTTCGATGAACCCTCTGCCAGGCACTTAAATGTGATTTGCAGAATATCTCATTTAGATGTAGATGAACTGTCTAACTCCACAAAATAGCCATTAACTGCCCTCACGTCTTCATAGTTTTTGATAATATTTAACCACCGAGCCACTTTTTCAAGCTTGGGAACGGAAAATAATGCGAGGGAGACTATATCTGATGAACAGGACGCATGAAGTAACAATTCAAACTTTAATATCCACGAATGTCGGCCATTGCTATAACGGACTTAAGAGCTGGCGCATTGTCCTAAAGAAACGATACTTTCGTCTTGGCCAGATGCGTCCGGTATGCTTGATTTCTTTGCCCAGAGTTTGCAATGAGTTCGTACAATACTCGCCGTTGATACTTTTTCGTTTTTCAACGTAGTCAACGAAAATTATCATATGTGCATCTCAAATACACCGACACCATGACCTTGCCTGCAGATGAACTGTCTACGCCTCTTTTGGTCTCGGTTCTCCGTTTTGTGTCCATTTTTTATTGTTCTTTTATCTCGGAAGTGAAGTGGCGGACCCATGTTTCATCCATGACTATGAAATGGCGCAAAAAAAAAAAAAAAAAAAAAAAAAAAAAAAAAAAAAAAAAAAAAAAAACTCTGTTGCTGCGAAATACGCTAAAACCTCAATTGAAACATATTAACAACATTGATTTTTCTTCTGAGCAAAGGTAATATACGACGTACCGCACTTTTTGAAATGCCTACTATGTCTGCCTGCTCGCGCAATTTCAATCGACGATTATCCAGTACCACTTTATGGATTTTCTTCGACATTTCTGGAATCGTCATTTCATTTGGTCGACCACTGCGATGCTCATCTAGGCAGCTCGTAAAGTAGAATTTAACTCAGTTTTAATATTGTTTGCGCCGAGACCTTTCAAAAAATATATTTTACCCATAACGATGACCCATTTTCTCCATTTTCGCAAGTATACCCACAACGTTCAATATTGATAGGTGCTAAACAAATACTAAACAATGTGGTGTCTCCGAAATTGAAACATATGCTTCATAGATCGTATACTTTCTAACCCATACATGCCACGGTGGAGTAACCGAGCGGTCTAAGGCGCCTCAGCGCGGATCGCGCGGTTTCTCGCCGTCGGAGGTTCGAGTCCTCCCTGTGGCATGTGTGTTGTCCTTAGGTTAGTTTACCTTAGTTTAAGTAGTTTGTAAGCTACGGACACATGACCACGCTGTTTGGTCCGATAGATTTACAAACATTTGAACATTTTGCTTCTCCTTATTGAGTAAAATATATGATACGCGAAATTATTTGTTGTTTCAATAGATAAAAATTTGCTGGCTAGCGTTATACTTTAGTTACAAAAATGATTTCTTTGACGGTTCTTCAGTAATTTACCTGAAATAAATACAGAATAATCGTAATAAGTACAAGAGATTAATTATGGGAAAATAAATAAAATATTGAAATAAAGTATGGGCGGTCTATGAAACATTATAACTAACAAATGGCAGCACAAGTCACTAATGTGGCGTGGTGAGGACCCAGTATCATGCCCCAACTTATTTGGTGCCTTTCATTTCCTAC